>BLSH010135425.1:509523-535270 GCA_018402905.1 Glandirana rugosa
AAGGGAAGATATTACAATATATAAGCTTGCCTGATCAAATAAGAAGTATGTAATGATCTGTTGACTTGAAATGTAAAAGTTTTACTTGGATGCTGTAAAGCTGATCTGTTTGCCTGCACTTGCTTCAATAAAAAAATATTTTTTGAGAAAAAAAAAAAAGTAAGTATCGTACTCACAAACATAGACTTGATAAAAACATGTCTCAAATGGTCCTCCACATGCGTCCGTGAAGATGTCCACACCATATGGGACTACCTTTTGGAGACATAGACTGGCTAATGTGTTAGGCTCTGGTGAAGAGGAATTTCTCAAACCGCGTTAGCAAGTCTATGGGGTCAATTAACTAAGGCCAAATAGACTGTGCATTATGCAAAGTGCAGTTGCTCCAAAGCTTAGTAAATGAGGTAGGGCTTCATTTTGCAAAAACTACCCAATCACGTGCAAGGAAAATAAAAAAACAGCATTTTTGCTTGCACATGATTGGATGATGGAAGTCAGCAGAGCTTTCCCTCATTTACTAAGCTCAGGAGCAACTGCTTTTGCAGAGTGCAACTGCACTTTGCAAAGTGCAAAGTTTATTTGCCTTTAGTAAATCAACCCCTATGTCTCCACAGAGGTAGTCCCATATGGCGTGGACATCTTCACAGACTCATGTGAAGGACCATTTTAGACATGTTTTTTTATCAAGTCTATGTTTGTGAGTATGATACTTTGCTTTTTTATTCAAATAAACACCTTTGTTTGAATAAAACCTAGTGCTTTGGATTCCCCAGTCTGGGTGAGGGCAGCAAGAAGTGCTTTATCCATTATCAAGTGTTAAAGCAAAGAGCTCACAGTTGCGCAGAGGCACACTGCACAGCACAGGAGATTTATTTGTGTTCTTTTTGGATGGTTAAATATAAGGATGTAGGGAACATTATTACTAAAACTAGTTAAAAAATCAAAGCCCTTTTCCATTGTATAGCTTTGCTGCAGCTGAATTTACAATCAGATGACAGACCAAATCTGTGATCTGTGGTGACCTGCACCAGCATTTTATCATTCTAGCAAAATGTTACACTGTTGCAATGTACAGTAAGTACATTGTTGAAACAAGCTGACCAGACACTTTTCCAGCCAGTTTCTTCTTAAGACTAGTACACACGGACAAATGCCAGGCATCATCGGATGGTTCAATTAAGCCTCATACACACGGACGTTTCTAAAAAAATAAACAAAACGTCGGGCCCGACGTCAAGGAAAAAAAGTCGGCGTTTTTCGGCGTTATGCATCGGCGTTTTTGAGCGTTAGTGAGCGTCGGCGTCAATAGGCGGTTTTTAAAAAAAATCATCCCTCTGCTATTTTTCAACCTAAAAACATCGGCGTCAAAAAACGATGGAAAACGCCGGTATAATAATAGGTGGCGTTTGTTGGCGTTTGTTGGCATATTGTGGCGTCAGCGTCATAAAATGCCAAAACGTTACAGCCTCAGAACGCGATGGCTGTGGATTCTAGTTTCAGCTTACTAACGCCGACGTCATCTAAAGCTCAAAAACGCTGACGTTTTTATGGGGCCATTGACTAACATGGAGAGCTGCAAAAAACGCCAGAAAACGCCGGCGTCAAAAAACGTCCGTGTGTATGAGGCCTTAAAAGCATTCTTTATATCATGTGTAAATGAGGCTTTACTATTTAACACTTCAATTTATTGGTAATTATCATATAGGCCAGAAATCTTTAGTTAATACATAATAAAATGGAGGGGGAGACATAGTAAGTGTTCTACTTTTTGATTTGCAGTTTAAGTTGCAATAGCATTGAGGATGCGGGTGCAGACATGCTTGCTGCAGTGCTACCCAGGTTAAAAAAATTGAAGAAAATCGGGTAAGATCTTTTCTGATGAACCATATTCTCTAACTTTGATGACTGTAAATAAATTACTATTTTGCTTTATAACAGGAATAATAAACTACAATTTTTCTGCATAATGGTTCTGCTACACTATGGGAATAATGCTGGCATGTGATCATCTAAATTTAAGCATTGCTTGTAATAATACAATTGTTATGAACAACATTGGCAGTATAAATTGTCTGCATGGCTGCTGGAAGTATTCATTATCCAGTTTGAACGATTTTACTAATCATTGATTATTGTTGCCATACTTTCTTCTATGGAAAAGGTAATGATGATCCTTTTTCTACATTTTGTTGGTTGGAGCTAGGGACCACACCGGACAGATAGAATTTATTTAGTCTGTATTAAATGGTTCTGTGTATAAATGGAGGTCTGTGACTCCCTTTGGAAGTCAGGGCAGCTACCTGAACTGGTCTGACTGTGATATTAAAATAAGAAAAGAGGAGCCCCTCATGCCACATTTGATGCAAGGATATCAATCATTTATTGAGAATCAAGAATAAACAAATTGAGCCAACTCCTTTCAAGGAAACTGCTTCCCCCTTCTTCAGGACTATTAATATGCATTAATAGAAATAGGTGGGCTCCGTGGTGCTACTTGTGTCTCTGTTAAAGGCCTTGTACTGACAGATGACAGAATGGTACAGAGACACCTATCTCTGTTGATATGTACCAATAGCCCTGAAGAATGGGGAGGGCAGTTCCCCTGAAATGCGTGTTTCAATTTGTTTATTCTTGATTTTCAATAAATGATCAATATCCTTGCATCAAGTGTGGAATCACTCCGGACACCAGGCACTCTACTTTTCTTATTTTAATATTTCTCTGCATTTGTACTAGAGCTCAAAATCTGCCAAGGTATGGAGAAAAGTTCCTGCAGTACTGGTGGCTTTATGTTAGATGACATTCTCCAGATCCACTTGCTTTCAGCCAGATAGGATACCTGCTGGGGCCAAGAAAGGAGGATCACTTTCTGATCAGCTGGACAAAAGTCACTCAATGGGTGGCCCTGTCAGCCACCTCCCGCCCGACATCCAATTTGAAATATCGAAAGACCCACATAGAAAATTGTCAGCAAAACAGGGCTCAGTTCCAACCAGATGCATGCTCTGTTCAGATATTTTTATAGCTGGCAGGACTGGCTGTAAAAATACAATAGCAACAGCAGAAGATTCGTCCAGCCATTCTGTGTAGAGTGAATTGAGGAATATGTTAGGTTCATTTACTGTTCAGCATGCAAGCTGTGCTCCCAGAAATAATATAGAGGACCACAGACATCGGGGTGGTGGATTAAAGATGGTGGTAGCCCAGAAAAAGCATAAAGACTGTGTGTGTTTTCCAGTACTCAGGACCATGTGACCACCGCCAGCAGCACATACTGACACCCACTAACCCACTTAACATCTTTATACTGCATTACCCCAAAACAGAACATTTACTGAGAAAGTGTAGAAGTACTCTGATCAGTTTTGAAGTCACTATCTCCTAAAATATTCATTTTGTCCAACTAATGAATGAGAGAACCAAGCACAATGTGAAAGAACAACCTTCATTATTTGTTCCTACTTGTATACTCCTCCCAATATAAAGTTATTGATTTTGGGGGGGGGGGGGGGGCGGAGAAAGCATTGAAGCTCAACTCCACAAAAAACTAAAAATTCTCCTTTGCGGTGGGGATGCACCTGCACTGCAAGTGTTACTAGAACCTTCAGGGCCCCGGTGCAAGAAAATATGAAGGGCCCCCTGACCCCTGGCCAGGGCCCTTACCTCTTCTCGCTGATCCTGGGGCCCTTTACTCCAATCGCAGGTCCCTTTATTAACGGTACCACAGCAGGGACCTTTCACAAATTGTGCAGCAGGCCTCCTTTCTGCAATCTTCAGGCCTCCCCATGATGTTGAAATGCCAGGGCCCAATCACAATTGCATCCTTTGCAATCCTGATAGTTCCCTCACTGGTGTCAGTAGTTTTTCATTTTTGTTTTATTATTTTTTTACCATTTCATTTTCAGAAAAGGAAGGAGCCGGTAAATGACAAATTTACCGACCCGTTCCCGTCTCTCCATCATGACTCATCTTCTACAGCAGCTGGCAGGAGAGAGGAGGGGGGAAGACAGCAACTCCTGGGAACAGCAGAAGACAAGTGAACTGAATAGAGGAAAATGGAGGAGATTGGTTCCTCTAAATGCCACCCCCGCCATCCCTCCTATTCAGGTGTACAAGGGAGGCACATGGGCCTCCTGGACCATGCGGCCCGGTTGCAATTGCAACCCCTGCAACCCCTATCGTTACGCCCCTGCCTAAGGGACAGAAAAAGCGTTTTTACTTACCCAATCCTCCGCTCCGCTGCCAGAGGGCATGCTCCCATGCTCTGGCGATGGACTGTCACTCAGCATCCTCATGTCATCCTGACATCCATCATGATGTCAGAGGCCCTTAGACCACCTAAGCATGGGGGAGAAGAGGCTGCAGGGATCAGCGTAGCGCAGAGGTGCTTGCAGGAACGGAGGATCAGGTAAGTAGTTCTTTTCTTTTAAATCCCCTAGACATAAACACACATTTATTCCTTGTAATTCGGACACAGCCCCAATGCAAGGGAGAATTTTTAGGTTTCTTGGAGTTCGGATTTAAAGAAAGTATATTTACAGTTACTAGATTTGGTTATTCCTGATCAATACATTTTTTTTTAATTTTACAGTATTTCCCAGAGTAAAATCAGCTCACTAGGAGGGTTAACAATTATCAAAGCAATTGGACAGTGTCAGTTCATGGAAGACATCAAGTAAGTTGTTGGTCAACTATAAATTAAGCTGTCATACAGAAGGGTGGAAACATGGAAATGTGGAACAATTGAAACATTTTCACTAAGGCGGTGGTGCAAAGAGGAATAGTGAGGTGCAATGAACTGTAACCCATTGCAACTAATGATATGTCAATATACTGGGATATGTTCTCATTGGCTGCTCTAGCTTAATCGTATCACCTAAATAAGTAAGTGCCAAGGTAAAGGTACAGGAAAGAGGCTCTATGGGGTTGATTTATTAATGGAAAATAGGCTGTGCACTTTGCAATGTGTTCCAGAGCTTAGTAAATGAGGTAAAACTTCACTTTGCAAAGAATACCCAATCATGTGCAAGGAAAATAAAAAAAAACAACATTTTTCCTGAATAAGATTGGATGATGGAAGTCAGCAGAGCTTCCCTTCATTTACTAAGCTCTGGAGCAACTGCTCTTGCAGAGTTCAACTGTAATTTTCAAAGTGCACAGTCTATTTGCCTTTAGTAATTTAACCCCTATGTATCCCTATGAGTGTGTGTTTTGTTCCAAGTGATAATGATCTGGGTGGGAGAAAAACATTATTTTACATCATTTACATTTACCTAGTATTAATGTGTGAAAATATTTATTCACTCCATGTCGCGCTATCAATAAACATGATTGGGTACTTTAGTAAACCAAGCCCAAATAATGTCACATGTTCCTCCGTAACTGAAAGTACCAGGTATTTTTAGGTGGCCTGGTGGAGGATTAAGTGGCAAGAAGGTGCAGAGGAGTAAAGTACAGCCTACTTAAAGAAAATGTGTGCTTTACTTATCTAGGGCAAAATAATGGGTTGATTTAATCCCCCCACAGTTTATACTATTCTTCACTTTCCAGCTTCTCTGTTCAGCAATGGTAGCAGGAGACATTTTGTACTTTCAGCTATGGAGAAGCATTTAACTCATTCCAAATGGCAGCATGAGAACAATCAGCACTATGAGATAGGGGAGGCAACAGCCCTGTGCAAGATACGACACTAGCGACTTAGTATATACCAGTGTTCATTTTGGCAGCAAATTTCGATTTAGTTTCAGTCTTAGTCTTAGGACTAAAATGGCATTTTAGTTTTAGTCCCATTTTAGTCTTCTGCAATTGTTTTAGTTTTAGTCGTATTTAGTCGACTAAATCTCCAGGGCATTTTAGTCTTCTAAAATGTCCTACATTTTAGTCAACTAAAATCTACAGTACATTTTAGTCGACTAAAATAATTTTAGTCACCTAAAACTAATTTTAGTCATCTAAAATCTAATAGGTGTAGTTAAATTGTAATGCATTATTTAAGCATTTCTCTACAATTTCCAAACTCATATACTGCTTGTTATTATTTATGGTATTGACGTATGAACATGCACTACAGACCAGTGTTAATTTTGACGTCAAATTTCAATTCAGTTTTAGTCTTAGTCTTTTGACTAAAATGGCATTTTAGTTTTAGTCTTAGTCTTTTGACTAAAATGCCATTTTTAGTTTTAGTCATATTTTAGTCGACTAAAATGGTATTAGGTTAGTCGACTAAAATGTTTTAGTCGGGTTTAGTCGACGAAATTAACACTGCTCACTCCTGGCAGCTGAATGGTGCAGTACTGGAGCAAAGCAAGGTATATATTGATGGAGATGGCTAAGTTAAGGTGAATCTGTTTTTTTGAGAAAGCACATGTTCATTCAAAGGGGAGTTAAAATCGATTTAATTATTTCCCAACTGTTGCTTGTGCTCTCAACCAAAGTGTGAAGCCATCAAATGGCTGGCATCATAACTGATCACATATACAGCACAATGGTAACTGCAGATTAAACAGAGGAAAGATGGCTGCTTCCATGGCTGTAAAAGGATAGGAGGGTACTGTTCCTCTTTAAAGTGTACCTAAACCGAAACCAAAAGTGTAATATATTGCAGTTTACTAGTCTTTGGTGAGGTGGGTGCATGCTTTTTTTAAATTTCATTTTGCTTTATTTTCACCTGACAATCCTGTAGAGCTGCATGATTAATTGCTAAAGAACCGAGATCGCAATTCAACCCCCCTCCTGATCTTAAAACAGCATTTCCTCGATTCAGTGCAGAGTTCTCTACTCACTGCTGACAGCTGTAAAAAAAACAAAAAAAACACAGGCAGTCTGCCAAGTTTATCACAACATCGCTTCAGAGGAGATAAAGAGAAACATTGTGACATTTAGTTTTTTTAGATCAAAGGGATGAACTTCAGTGTGTAAATGAGGTCAGCTTAACCACTTAAAGACTAAACCTTTTTTCTGACACTTACATAGTTACATAGTTACATAGTTAGTCAGGTTGAAAAAAGACACAAGTCCATCCAGTTCAAAAAAAAAAAAAAAAAAGGTACATATATATACATACAACCAAATAATCCCATATACAATCCTTCACCCACAGTTGATCCAGAGGAAGGCAAAAAACCCCAGCAAAGCATGGATCCAATTTGCTATAACGGGGGAAAAAATTCCTTCCTGATTCCCCGAGAGGCAATCGGATTCACCCTGGATCAACTTTACCTAAAGATGTTAGTACCCAGTTATATTATTTACATTAAGGAAGGAATCCAGGCCTTTTTTAAAGCAATCAACCGTGCTGGCCAAAACCACCCCTGGGGGGAGTCTATTCCACATTTTCACAGCTCTTACTGTGAAGAAACCTTTCCGTATTTGTATCCGTATTGTAAATCTTTTTTCCTCTAGACGTAAAGAGTGCCCCCTTGTCCTTTGTGATGACCTTAAAGTAAATAATTCAACACCAAGATCACTATATGGACCACTTATATACTTGTACATGTTGATCATATCCCCCCTTAATCTCCTCTTCTCAAGAGAGAATAAATTCAGATCCTCTAATCTTTCCTCATAGCTGAGCTCCTGTCGCTTGTCGCTTACCACTTATTAAATCAGTATTTTTTTGCTAGAAAATTACTTACAACCCCCAAACATTATATAGAGACCCTATAGAATAAAATGGCGGCTGTTGCAATATTTTATGTCGCACTGTATTTGCTCAGAAGTCCTTCAAATGCAATTTTTTGGGAAAAAATACACTTGAATGAATTTTTTAAAAAACGAAACAGAGTAAAGTTAGCTCAATTTTTTTGTCCTCCACTGTATCTATGGAGGGTGCCATGGTTGTCACCCTAGGCTGCTCTCCTGATATGGACTACAAACATGTCCATATCTCTTGATCTCTATTGCATGGGGGGCAAGGTATTTGGTAGTTTGGAGAAGATAGCTAGCAAGGAAGATAATCTTTTATGCAGCTCACAAGAAGTGACAAGGACACTGCATTTCTGGCAGGAGGTATTTTCTGTACTTGCTAAAAATGTTCTTAGCTTGAAAAAAGCAAAAATAAAACAAATGCAGCTACTACATCTAAGGACTGTAAAATGCAATATATTGCATTTTTCTGCTTGAGTTTAGTTATCCTCAAAAGACCCTTCTGTAGAATGAGCCTGTTGCTTTTCACAGCATAGTCAATTATTTAATTTTTTACTACCTTTAATTAATTGCTTTATTACCTTATAACTATTATTTCTGCCATTCTATGAACTGCTTTCCCCAATGCACTGGTGGGAATCAGTGAAGGAGATCTTCTAACCAGCAGAGAAAAGTAAAGAACAATTTCTAATCCACAGCCGAGGAAAACATTCTAATATATTTTAGAAGCATTGTTGCTGAAAATGGTTCTGTTAACTGAATGTGTAACCATTGCTGTGATCAGTCTTTTTTAACTGGTGACTTTTGTAGAATTGGGTTCTCGGTGACCCCTTGCGTACAGTGATGGTAGTCAGATGCCACTGCAGATTGGCTCATGCAGCCCACACACTTCCTCGCGGCTCACCCCTGTCAGCTGCTGTTTATTTCATGGCATCGTAGTCCTGGGGCATCTGATGACATCACCAGTGAGGCGGATACACAGACAGGCACTGAAAGGTTGCTATAGCAACTTCCTTTTTAGCAGCAAGTGAAAAGAACATTTTATTTTGTTAGCTGTGAATGCCAGAGCTAATATCCTGTGTGCTGACCTATGTTATTGCCAAGTGCGGGCTGCACCCAGCACCAGGCTTCTGTCACTGTGACTTAAATGTTCCCCGCACAAAAATCCTGCACAGCTTTCTCAGCCATGTGTGTGTTCGGCTTGTGCGGCACACACTATATTATTTGTAAAAAATAATATATGCTCATTATTATTATTCCTATTATCCGGCAGTGCTGTGGAAAGAAAATAGGGAGCAACGAAAAGTGGCAACATGCTCTATACAATTAAAGTAACAGCTGCAAACTTACTGGAAATTCTGCAAATCTGTTTGTCTTGTAACAAACACACTTTCAATAGAATTTATCAAAACTGGAGAAGATGTTCATGGCAATCGATACGCTTTTACTTTTCATTTTACAATGCTAAACTGAACAAGCTGAAGATAGAAGCTGATTGGCTACTGTGCTCCAGATTACGTTTGCCCAAATTTTGATAAATTCCCCTCTTTGTTCCTTACCGCTGTACAGAGCTAAAGTATTCAGTCTTGAAGCTGGCCTATTTTTACCACACTGTTCCGTGTTCAATTCATAGTTTCTGAATGAAGCATTTGTACATTGGGAATGTGTAGGTGGTAGTAAAATGTAAAGGATTCATTGAATTTGGATCCATGCTATTTATCTTATTATACTTATTATCCGTTAGGTTCATTTATGTTTCCAGGAGAGTCACCACTTTAGAGCCAGATTCCCCCTGTCTCTCTTTATTTTACATTTGTGTCTCTTTTAGATCTGATTTATAGATTTATGAAAGTAAAGGTACAAGTAAATGAAAACATGTTTTTTATTATTCTAGACTTTAATTCCAAGTTTCAAATTAATTGATTGCTTAGTGTTATATGCTAGTGAAAAAAACTGTGTGCTTTAATGGAGAGAGAGAAAAAAAGAAGAGAGAGAGAAAGAAACAAAGAGAGAAAGAAAAAGAGAGAAAAAAAAAGAAAATAAGAAAGACAGAGAGAAAGAAAGAGAGAGAGAAAGAAAAAAAAAAGGAAAGATGGAGAGAAAGAAAGAAAAAGAAAAATAAAGAAAAAAGAGAGACAAAGAAAGAGAGAGAGAGAAAGAAAGAAAAAAAAAGAAAGAGAGAGAGAGAAAGAGAAAAAAAGAGAGTCACCACTTTAGAGCCAGATTCCCCCTGTCTCTCTTCATTTTACATTTGTGTCTCTTTTATATCTGATTTATAGATTTATGAAATTAAAGGTACAAGTAAATGAAAAAAATGTTTTTTTTTATTCTAGACTTTAATTACAAGTTTCAAATTAATTGATTGCTTAGTGTTATATTCTAGTGAAAAAATGGTGTGCTTTAATGGAGAGAGAGAAAAAAAGAAGAGAGAGAGAAAGAAAGAAAGAGAGAAAGAAAAAGAGAGAGCGAGAAAGAGAAAGAAGAGAGAGAGAGAAAAAAAAAAGATGGAGAGAAAGAAAGAGAGAAAGAAAGAAAAAAAGAGAAAGAAAGAGAGAAAGAAAGAAAGAAAAAAAGAGAGAGAAAGAAAGAAAGAGAGAGAGCGAGAAAGAGAGGGAAAGAAAGAAAGAAAGAGAGAGAGAGAAACAAAAAGAAAGAAAGAAAATAAGAAAGATGGAGAGAAAGAATGAGAGAGAAAGAAAGAAAGAAGAAAAAAGAAAGACAGAGAGAAAGAGAGAAAAATAAAGAAAAAAGAGAGAAAGAAAGAGATGGAGAGAGAAAGAGAGATAGAGAAAGAAAGATAAAAAAAGAGAGTCATCACTTTAGAGCCAGATTCCCCCTGTCTCTCTTCATTTTACTTTTGTCTCTCTTTTAGATCTGATTTATAGATTTATGAAATTAAAGGTACAAGTAAATGAAAAACATGTTTTTTTTTTATTCTAGACTTTCATTCCAAGTTTCAAATTAATTGATTGCTTAGTGTTATATTCTAGTGAAAAAAATGTGTGCTTTACTGGAGAGAGAGAAAAAGAAGAGAGAGAGAGAAAGAAAGAAAGAGAGAGAGAAAGAAAGAAGAGAAAGAGAAAGAAAGAAAGAGAAAAAAAAAGATGGCAAGAAAGCTGGAGAGAGAGAAAGAAAGAAAAAAAGAGAGAAAAAGAGAAAGAAAGAAAAAAAGAGAGAGAAAGAAAAAAAGAGAGATAGGGAGGGAAATAAAGAAAGAGAGAGAGAAAGAAAGAGAGAAAAAAAAGAAAGAGAGAGATAGAAAAAGAAAGAGAGGCCCACTTTTCTCAAGGCGTTACGAAAGGCAAACTGTGATTCTCCAAAATGTCGGCTCAAAAATTAAATGTATTATTTTCGTCATTCTCCATACAGTGCCTTGAAAAAGTATTCATATTTAGATCTTTGTTGTGGAGGGGAGGGAGTGTCAGAATTAAATTGGAGCAGTTACAGGAGCCGAAGGATGGGGGGAGGGCTTGCTCTCCCGAATCGTTGGATGTACTATATTGCTTCCCAACTTCAGCATTTGATTGGTGGCTTGAGGAAGACCGGCACTCCTGGGGATGTGACTCTTGATGCCACACTGTCAGTCTTGTTGCACAGCACCGGTGCCTCCTCTTTGTCAGAGGCTTGGAGGCTCAACTTTTTTGTGTAAACCAAACAAAAAATACCCGACGTATAGGCTTATACAAAAAGTCTGGAATAAGGCGAAACACCTTCAGAAGGTGACTGGGTACACAGAATTCAGGGGGAACCACTCTTATCCAGAGCTGAATAAACTACAGCATGCATCTCTATGGCGGGCATATGGAGTAACACATCTTAAACATATCCTTGTTAATTGGCATTTACTATTATTCTCTCAGCTACAGGGTAGCTATGGAATCCCCGCCAACATGCTTTTTTACTATTTGCATTTAAAGCATGCTGTGAAAGCTCAGCAATCACTTAAGGATTCAGAACTGTCCTCTACCCCAATTTTTCATTATATACAACAAATATCTTCCACAAAGGGATTTATATCTAACTGCTATACAATGCTTTTTGGGGGTATACTTAGAGAATTTCCCTAGCTCCGCATGCGAGAAGTGGGAGAGGGATGTAGGAGATATACCCGCAGAACTTTGGGAGGAAGCTCTGGAAGCAGTACACCTTTGTTCTCTTAATGTGGCGCAAAGACTTTCCCAGTGATATATTTTTCTGAGAGTTCACCGCACCCCATCTGGGTTGTACTCTATGGGGTTGTGTCCCGATCCCCTGTGTAGTA
The DNA here is from genome assembly GCA_018402905.1 of Glandirana rugosa. NCBI lineage: Eukaryota > Metazoa > Chordata > Amphibia > Anura > Ranidae > Glandirana > Glandirana rugosa. The sequence goes on from BLSH010135425.1 coordinate 521,432, forward strand.
GATGCACAGGGAGATTTAATACATCTGTTGTGGAGATGCCTGAAATTACACCAATACTGGGGCTCAGTTGTCTCCACAGTTAATGCTCCTCTACAGGTGTCTATCCCCTTAGATCCTAAGCAGTGTATTTTGAGTATACGGCCTCATGCACACAGGTCATTTTTGGACATTTTAACAGCTGCTGTTTATAGCTTCAGACATTTTTTCCTACAGTCAATAAACTCTCCATCACGTTATCCTATGTGTTCATGCACACATAGGCTGTTTTCAACTGTTTTTGGCTGGGGCGTTTTTGAGCTGTTAAAAAGACCCAAGACCAGTGGGTTCTGAGAGATGTTATTCAGCTATTAAAATGCCCAAATGCTCAAAAAAGCGCAAAAACGCGGCTCACCAACGTTTTGGACATTTTTGATCCAATGAGGAAAAAAACGCTCAAAAAGGCGGCTCACCAACATTTTTTAGACATTTTTGATCAATTGAAAAAGAAAAAAACCCTCAAAAGCGCTACTGCTCAATAATGCTACTGCAATAACGCAGAAAAACTCACTACAGAGCTATTGCCGTTTTTAGAACGTTTTTTTAACGTCCTGTGTGCATGACGCCTACTTGATGCTGTAATTACTAATAAAAATGCAAAAGAGGCAGCCACTAGGGCTCTGTTTCAGGCCCGCAAGATTCTTCTACAGCATTGGACAACTCCCATTCCTCCATCGCACCAAATGTGGATTGAGCAAATGGGCTCGGTGCTCAGAATGGAAAAATTGATCTACCAGCATAGAGGTAGCCACTCAAAATTTGAAAATGTGTGCATGTGTGGGGGGAGGGGGGGTGGCTGGCTTCCCCGAGGCTAGCATCAATGGACTTGGTGATGGATAGGCTCTTAGTGTAATACTCTGAATAAATTCTCTGCTTTATAGTAAGAGCTGTGAGGTAACGACTACCTGGTTACATTTGGGGTTTTTCCTTTTTGTTTTTGTCAGGTCACTGACTACATGGTTTCAAATTGTTGGGATTTCTCATGCACAATGATTCTTCCCATACTGGTACCTCGAACTCACGGGGCTATGTATTCTATCTCTGCATTGTTGAATGGTATCATACGGCATGGTGTGTATGCCTGGTGTATTGCCATTGAATGTGTGTATTATTTTGCATCTATGTTTTTCTGTTCTTTGTCTATTGCTGTGACCTTAATAAACTTTTGCCTGATTTAAAAGAAAAAGTATTCATACCCCTTGAAATTTTACACATTTTGTCATGTTACAACCAAAAATGTAAATGTATTTTATTGCGATTTTATGTGATAGACCAACACAAAGTGGCACATAATTGTGAAGTAGAAGGAAAATGATAAATGGTTTTCAACATTTTTTCACACATAAGTATGTGAAAAGTGTGGGGTGCATTTGTATTCAGCCCCCTTTAATCAATACTTTGTAGAACCCCCTTCGTTGCAATTACAGCTGCAAGTCTTTTTGGGGATGTCTCTATCAACTTTGCACATCTAGAGAGGACATTTTTTCCCATTCTTCTTTGCAAAACTGCTCAAGCTCTGTCAGATTGGATGGATAGTGCCTGTGAACAGCAATTTTCAAGTCTTGCCACATATTCTGAATTGGATTTATGTCTAGACATTGACTGGGCCATTCTAACACATGAATATGCTTTGATCTAAACCATTTAATTGTAGCTCTGGCTGTATGTTTAGGGTCGCTGTCCTGCTGGAAGGTGAACCTCTTCCCCAGTCTCAAGTCTTTTGCAGACTCTAACAGGTTTTCTTCTAAGATTGCCCTGTATTTGGCTCCATCCATCTTCCCATCAATTCTGACCAGCTTCCCTGTCCCTGCTGAAAAAAAGTATCCCCACAACATAATGCTGCCACCACCATGTTTCACGGTGGGGATGGTGTGTTCAGGGTGATGTACAATGATAGTTTTCCATCATACATAGCATTTTGCTTTTAGGTCAAAAAGTTAAATTTTGGTCTCATCTGACCAGAGCACCTTCTTGTTTGCTGTGTCCCTCACATGGCTTCTCGCAAACAGCAAACGGGACTTCTTATGGCTTTCTTTCAACAATGGCTTTCTTCTTGCCACTCTTCAACCACTTTAATACCATGCACTTTCCCCCCTTCCCGCCCAGACCAATTTTCAACTTTCAGCTCTGTAGCATTTTGAATGACAATTGCGCGGTCATACGACATTGTACCTAAACAAAATTTTTATCATTTTTTTCCCCCACAAATAGAGCTTTCTTTTAGTGGTATTTGATCACCTCCTGGGGTTTTATTTTTTGCGCTACAAATAAAATAAGACCAAAATTTTTGAAAGACATTTTTTTTTCTTTTTTTCCATCACAAAACTTTGTAAATAAGTACATTTTCTCCTTCACTGAGGGGCACTGATGAGGCTGCACTGACGGGCACTGATGAGACAGTACTGATTGGCACTGATGAGATGGCACTAATGAGGTGGCGTTTATATGCAGCAATGATAGGCGGCACTGATACGCAGCACTGACGGGCACTGATAAGTGACACTCATAGGTGGCACTGATAGGTGACACTGGGCATTGATAGGTGGCACTGATGGGCACTGATAGGTGGCACTGGGCACTGATAGGTGGCACTAATGGGCACTGATAGGTGGCACTGTTAGGCAGCAGCTATAAGGATGGCACTGGCAGGCATCACAGATGGGCAAAGTGCCATCCCTATTGGGCATTGTGTGCCCTTTACCTGGTGGTCTTGGGTAGCATCCCTGGTGGTCCCTGGGTGGCATCCCTGGTGGTCCCTGGGTGGCATCCTTGTATGGGCTCCCTGGTGATAAACAATCAGCGCAGACCCCCCCGTCAGGAGAGCCGCCGATCGGCTCTCCTCTCCTGCAGACATGAGTAAAGGAAAAGCTGATTCGTCACGGCTGATCACATAGTAAAGTGCTTCTGACAGAAGCTCTTTACCTAGATCAGAGATCTATTGCCACGCTGCGTGGCCCCGCTGGCACGCGCCGGCTTGTTATCCTGCTGGACGTCATGTGACGCCCAGTCAGGATAATAGAACCACTTCCAGGCTATCATTCTCTATACGGCGGTAGGGAAGTGGTTAAAGGCCAGATTTGTGGAGTGCATGACTAATAGTTGTCCTGTGGACAGATTCTCCCACCTGAGCTGTGGATCTCTGCATCTCCTCCAGAGTTACTATGGGCCTCTTGGCTGCTTCTCTGGTTAATGCTCTCCTTGCCCAGCCTGTCAATTGAGGTGGACGGCCATGTCCTGGTAGGTTTGCAGTTGTGCCATACTCTTTCCATTTTCGGATGATGGATTGAACAGTGCTTCATGAGAAGTTCAAAGCTTGGGATATTTTTTTATAACCGAACCCTGCTTTAACCTTCTCCACAACTTTATCCCTGACCTGTCTGGTGTGTTCCTTGGCCTTCATGATGCTATTTGTTCACTAAGGTTCTCTAACAAACCTCTGAGGGCTTCATAGAACAGCTGTATTTATAGTGAGATTAAGTTACACACAGGTTACTAATTAGGTGGCGTTTGAAGGCAATTGGTTCCACTAGATTTTAGTTATGGGTATCAGAGTAAAGGGGCTGAATACATTTTCTTTCCACTTCACAATTATGTACCACTTTGTGTTGGTCTATCACATAAAATCCCAATAAAATACATTTACGTGTTTGATTGTAACATGACAAAATGGGAAAAATTTCAAGGCACTGTATATGCTGTGTGTGTGTGTATATATATATATATATATATATATATATATATATATATATATATACCTATATGCAGCATATACTTATACTGTAAATACACTATATTACCAAAAGTATTGGGGCACCTGCCTTTGCACATACATGAACTTCAATGGCATCCCAGTCTTAATCCATAAGTCCATAGGGTTCAATAATGAGTTGGCCCACCCTTTCACCCTTTGCAGCTATAACAGCTGCAACTTTTCTAGGAAGGTTGTCCACAAGGTTTAGGAGTGTGTCTATGGGAATGTTTGACCATTCTTCCAGAAGCGGATTTGTGAGGTCAGGCACTGATGTTGGATGAGAAGGCCTGGCTCCTAGTCTCTGCTCTAATTTACTCCAAAGGTGTTCTGTCAGGTTGAGGTCAGGACTCTGTGAAGGCCAGTCAAGTTCCTCCACCCCAAACTCACTCATCCATGTCTTTATGGACCTTGTTTGTGCAGTGGTGCGCAGTCATGTTGGAACAGGAACGGGCATCCCCAAACTGTTCTCACAAAGTTGGGAACATGAAATTGTCCAAATTGTCTTGGCATGCTGACACCTCAAGAGTTCCCTTCACTGGAACAAAGGGGCCAAGCCCAACCCATGAAAAGCGACCTCACACCATAATCCCCCCTTGTTTCATCTCTGCAAATCATCTAAGGCCTGTCACTTCACTGGGTATATGTAAGAGTTTACAACCAGTTTAAATAAGTCCAGTAGTATCTGGGGGATGAGTGTCCTGTTTTGCTATAATTATTCAGTGTTAACTGGTACAGGTAGCAGTAGGGGTTTTAGTAAATCCTCATCTGTATAAAGGCTATTAAGACCTTCACATGGGCTCTAGCTTGCATAACATCAGTGTATACAGCAAGCCTTTGCTAAGACTCAGACAAGCATTCAGCAAGATTCAAGTAGTACTAAAGCTTAGTGATGCCTGCAAGCTGCTTGTTTAAAGCGGTTGTCTACCCTTTAAAAAAAAAAATAAATAAATAAAAAACCTGTAAGAGAAAGGCATAATGAGCTACCATGTATTGCATACTACCTCATTATGAAAATGCTTACCTCGGAACGAAGCTCCAACAGGTCCGCTCGGTCCCCGCAGAGGGAGCTGACATGTTCCCTCGGGGATCCTTCTGGGTATGCGGCTCTGGCGCTGGAGCCTGTCTTTCCCGCAAGGTCCGGCGCTATGCGCCAGGACCTCGCGGCGCATGCACCGGGACCTCACGGCTCATGCATCCTACGTCAGTGGCTGCATTTAGGGTGAATATCTTCTAAACCATGCAGGTTTAGGAGATATTCATGTTACCTACAGGTAAGCCTTATTATAGGCTTACCTCTAGGTAAAAGTAAAAAAAATGGGTAGACAACCGCTTTAAAGTGTCAGTCAGTATTGCCATTAAGATCAGTGTTTAAAAGTTTAGTTCACCTTTTCAGAAAAATGAAAAGGTGAACTACCACAATACATCCCCCCTATGCCCCCCCCCCCCTTGCTGTACTTAACTCCATGGATAATAAACTGTCAGTGCCGGCCTGGGGGTTTGAAAGCCCCACTTTGTCCCCATCCTTCATCAGGGCTTCCATCACACATCAGAGTGATTCTAATTGGTCAAAACGGTCACATTCCAGTGCTACCCAATCAGAATTGCTCTGATCTTTCCCAGGAGCCCTACAGAAAGAAGGGCAAGGATTTCAAATGGAAGGAAAACCTCATTCCGTCCCCCCCCCAGCTGCACCCTGACTCCTCCCCCTTTCCCCTGCCCGGCCTGATCAGCGCCAATCAAATGCAGCCTCACCAGCACCCATCAAATACAGCTTCACCTGTGCCTATCAAATACAGCCTCACGGGGGGCAGAGGGGGGTATTTGGCAGATTAGTCACTATTTATATATACATTTGCAAATAGCATTTGATAATGCAATCTCATTATCTCAGTCAGACAGTGTCAGTTTTTACATGAATCAATGCAGAGCAGCCAGTGAAAGATCAACAGTGGCCAGGCGCCCCTAGCCGGCAGTGCACCCTAGGCAGCCGTCTACTCCGCCTAGTGGTAGAGCTGGCCCTGCTTACACCTTAAGGCTTCATGCATACCATCCCTAACCTGCACTTAGGGACAGTTGTCTGTCACTGAATATTTTCAGGCTTGGTTGAAGCTTTTAAAGCACCATTTGGGAAAGTTAAAAGTTTCGAAACTAAAGAGCACTCTTGGTAGCTCTAGATTTTTTTCTATGGGCAATTACATAATTTTTATTTATTTGCACTATAGACTATAATCAGATATGTTTTTTACACACAGGCTACAGTCTTGTGGTCTTGAGGATATACCTGGAGATCAGTTTGTGGATGCTTTGGTCTCTTGTCACAGGATTGAACACATCAGGTAAATCGACTTTTCCTTCTATTTTATAGCAAGCAGTTCCGCATTGTCCTGGATTATGCTGAAAAGATATTAGACCATTTTCCGTGTTAGGTATAGTGAAAGGCAAACATCTGTTTTGTTGCGGAGAAGGGGTAGTTATTTAAAATAAATCATGAGCAGACAAACATCAAAATGGATTGCACCAATTGTGACAGAGATAGATAAAGTGCACTGCCCATGTGTGGCTTTTGAGGGTGCACACTCGCCCCTGTGATGTTTGGAGCAACCATCTAATATATGGAGCTTCATAACCACAAGGCAGGATGGGTAAATGATAACTATAGGGGAGTTTTTCGGCCAGACTTTTGGCGCTGCAAATGGCCTACATGTATGGCACTCATGCGGGGTCGCCCCACAAGTCGGATCGCCCCTGTGTAAACCAGCCCTTACAGTACATAGGGTAAATCAATATTTTTCAAAGCTGCTTATTTTCTTAAGTACCGGAGACCCTTGTCTGCATACTCACTTTTATGCAAATGGTAGCCTTTACCCCCTTCATGACCAGGCCACTGTGTTACTTTAGCTGACAACTGTGACGCTGTACCCAAATAAAATTGATGCCCTTTTTTTCCACAAATAGAGCTTTCTTTTGGTGGTATTTGATCACCCTGCAGTTTTTATTTTTTGCTCTATAAACAAAAAGCTGACAATTTTGAAAAAAAAAAAACAATATTTTTTACTTTCTGCTATAAAACATATCCAATAAAAAAATTGTAAAAAATCGAATTTCTTCATCAATTTAGGCCAATATGTATTTTGCTACATATTTTTGGTAAAAAATCCCAATAAGCATATATTGATTGGTTTGCACAAAAGTTATTGCGTCTACTATGGGATATTTTTATGGCATTTTTATTTATTTTTTTTACTAGTAATGGCGGCGATCATCGGTTTTTAGCCGGACTGCGATATTGCAGCAGATAAATCGGACAAATATGCACTGTTACTGTACTAATGACACTGACAGGGAAGGCACTAACACCAGGGGCGATCAAAGGGTTAAGTGTGTCCCTAGGAGATGCTCGCTAACTGTGTGGGGAGTGGATTGATTGGGGGAACACAGAGTTCCGTGTTCCTGCTTAGCAGGAACACAAGATCACTGTGCTGTTCCCTGTCAGAACTATGAAGTAAAAAAGGGGGTTAATTGGGACTTTGAATGAGGTTTATGATATGTAGGTCAAAATCACCTCCATCCCTGGTTTGCGTAAGTAACAAAGGGGGTTTGGGACTTTGAGTGAAGCATGCAACTGGCAAGCAAAAACCATTGTAAATCTGTAAAATACTTTATTGATACATAAGTCCACAGGCAAAGATCAATCACAATAGACATAAAATAGATGTAAAAAATTATTTGTATTTATACACATACATAAAAGGACACATCAATTCATGGTAACTAGCAACATATAAATTTATACGAAGAATCTACCTTGTCATGATGTAAAGATAAATAGTATGTAAAAATATTGTTCAGTCAACCACAGATCCAAATGAGCTGGTGAATTTCTGTACTGTAAATGCATGGTTGTGGAATCAAAGCTCAACATGTTTCAGAGTGACTTCTACTCCTTCGTCAGGGATATTTCGTTATGCAGTTACATGTAAATGTGTCGGAATTACCATGGATTTAACTCAGTCAGTACATAAAAACCAGGAAGAAGTGGATGGCCTGGAGACCATCGCAGAGAGGTTAAAGAGCCCACAAGAGTAGTGGGATAAAGTGGAGGAAGATAGTTCTCCTGGGAGGCACGCGAGGGACCTGAACAGTGCACACTGGGACCAGATGGCAACCCTAGTGGAGATTAAAGGTGTACAGATTCAGCGGTTATAGTTATAATTAGGACCATAGTGGGTAGTAATGGATATATAAGCACATATACCTGCCTGTGGTATACAGGAGTTTTAGGTCAGAAGTGCTAGTAGCAGTCATTTGTGTAACATATTTGAGCACCAAACTTCCAGAAAGGCCAGCTTGTAGTACTATAGGCTGCCCCTGGGACCCTAACGTTATCGATGCCCGTCAGAGGTAGTTGCGGGGTGCAGTGTCCCACAGGGACACACAGGCTTGAGAAGCCATGGGTCTGCTTAAGTCTAAAAAGTAACGATAAAGATTGATGTGTAAATGCTGCACAATATATATCATGTATAGTTGAAAGTAGGTATAGGTAAAAGCCATACGTGAACATACCTATATTGGGATGCTGAGAGCCCCAGTGATGAGGTCCGTCACAGCGCCGGGAGCCATGAAGGGGGATAAGCTCCAGCCTTCCTATAAATGGCTGCCTGTTTTGAGTACCCACCCCCAACAGGGGTGGGGGCCAAACTCCACACTTGGGGGCATGGGGCCGTCCATATGGGCCATTCCGATTGGTCCCCCGAGTGAATGGCCTACGGCGCCACCTCATGCCCAAAACCAAGATGACGGTAAGGGCTGCAGCCCTCCAGAATGGGAACCTCTCCTCCAGGACAAGAACCCCGACTGCTCCAAGACTATTTATGTGATCTGCAGCCACCTACTGGGCATGCCTCCACATGGATTGACCCCATAAATATTCAGACTACTCATTTGACCTACTCCACTCCTATATTCTGGAGACTTCCAGAAGGCAGGGAGAAGCAGTCAAACTTACAGAGGAGCTAAAAAAGAACTAAATTTACCTGCCAGCCTAGCACCTAACTAGAAGTGTGTTACATGTGCATAAAGAACTGCTGGTGTATAGCATAGATAAGGCCTAATATTCTGAGTGCACAGTTGGCCACAGGGCGTAAAGGAATGATTTGCGAGGCTTTGCTCACTATCCTGTAATGAAGAAGCGACCCTTCATTTTTGTGCTATATCATAGAATAAGACACGTGATTGCCTTCTTTTCTAAGAAGGCTCTACTCTGCTGTGCTAATAAAGATCTGTACATTTTAGCAGAAGTGCAAATTGCACATAAAAAGCTTAGTATGACTTACACTGCTGTGATCCATGAATTGAGCATTGGAGTGTGAAGCAAAGTCAAAAAGTATACTTTGAACTGCTAGAACTGCTAGACACAATCATTCATTACCTTCGATATAATTGAAGTGCTACAGAGTCTGTTGCAGCATAAATAGCTTTATCTGAAAGAGCATCAGTCTAATGGTTCGTATGCTTACTATGCAAAGGGTAAGCATCAAAAGGAGGCTTAGGCCTTCCCAATCTGTGGTTATACCGCTTGACAGCTCAAATTGTTCAGATGACTGCCTGGAACATCGCTAATTCTTCTATACCCTGGCTGCATTGTGAATCAATAGCAATTAGTCTAGTTCACCCAGGGTTCTTACTGAACTCTGTGGGAGGTTTTAATCAAGAATGATGTCTACAGAATAAGACACCTATCTAGTGAGAATACAGGAGCCTTTTATTTAGCTAAGGATTTGCAGTGGCGTGGTTGTCAGCTGTGACTTATCAGTGGCAAATTTTTAATTTTACTCTCTAGAACAGCCTTTCCCAACTAGTGTTCTGTGGAACCTGAGTTTTCTTCCAAAGGTTACTGGGTGCTCCCTAAGCAGGGAGCAGTCTCTGCCACTCAGATACGTTGCCACTGAAACCAATGATCTTTTAGTTAGCTGTAAGAGAGGATTCTTCCAACAAACCCCAAATGTAGGGAGCATTCTTCTCCTTGACCTTCACACTAATGTACAGTAAGCTGTAGATGATGTCATTTTTAGCAGGGGTAAGCTGAGACTGGAACATTATTTCAAGGGTTCCTTCATATTACAACGGTTGAGAAAGGGTGCCCGAGAATTTTCCATGTAAGGCTAGGTTCACACTGCTGCGGTGCGGGAACCCTGCGAATTCACTGCGGGTTCCCGCATCGCAGGTCTCTGAGCGGCAGTTCACACTGCCATATGCGATCTCTGGGGAGTGTCAATACAATGTTAATGACACCCCCAAATGAGTACGCATATCGCACTGCGAACTGCAAACTCGCACAGGAATCGGATCGCATGGTGTGAACCACCATGCGATCCGATTCTGACCCTGCGAAAAAAAAGGGTCCTGTGCGAGTTTGCTCCGATTGCGATGCGAATTCAGCCATACAATCTCTATGGCTGATTTTGCATCGCACAGAGATCGCATATGGTTCACACTGCAGTGCGGTGCGAAATCATATGCGATCTCTGTGATCGGAGCAGTGTGAACCTAGCCTAAAACACAAGTGAAGTATAAACACAATCAGAGGCATGTTTTATATTAACACCAGTTCTGGACTTATACTAGCTGACCCAATACACCAGTGGTCTTGCCCTATCCCAATCAACTGGCTGGCTTTGGAATCACACCAAAGAGATCAGATGTCACAGGGCTCAGTGGGGCCGGGGCATAGAGGCTAAAAGAGTTTGCCCAATACAGTATTTCACAAAAGTGAGTACACCCCTCACATTTTTGTAAATATTTTATTATATATTTTCATGTGACAACACTGAAGAAATGACACTTTGCTACAATGTAAAGTAGTGAGTGTACAGCTTGTATAACTGTAAATTTGCTCCATCCTCAAAATAACTAAACACACAGCCATTAATGTCTAAACCGCTGGCAACAAAAGTGAGTACACCCCTAAGTGAAAATGTCCAAATTGGGCCCAATTAGCCATTTTCCCTCCCCAGTGTCATGTGGCTCGTTAGTGTTACAAGGTCTCAGGTGTGAATGGGCAGCAGGTGTGTTAAATTTGGTGTTATCGCTCTCACTCTCATACTGGTCACTTGAAGTTCAACATGGCACCTCATGGCAAAGAACTCTCTGAGGATCTGAAACAAGAATTGATGCTCTACATAAAGATGGCCTAAGCTATAAGAAGATCGCCAAGACGATGAAACTGAAATGCAGCACGGTGTCCAAGACCATACAGCAGTTTAACAGGACAGGTTCCACTCAGAACAGGCCTCGCCATGGTCGATCAAAGGAGTTGAGTGCATGTGCTCAGCGTCATACCCAGAGGTTGTATATGGGAAATAGACGTATGAGTGCTGCCAGCATTTCTGCAGAGGTTAAAGGGGGAGGGAGGGTCAGCCTGTCAGTGCTCAGACCATATGCCACACATTGCATCAAATTGGTCTGCATGGCTGTCATCTCAGAAGATAGCCTCTTCTAAAGATGATGCATAAGAAAGCCTGCAAACAGTTTGCTGAAGACAAGCAGACTAAGGACATGAATTACTGGAACCATATCCTGTGGTCTGATGAGGCCAAGATAAACGTATTTTGTTCAGATGGTGTCAAGCGTGTGTGGTGGCAACCAGGTGAGGTGTACAAAGACAAGTGTGTCTTGCCTACAGTCAAGCATGGTGGTGGGAGTGTCATGGTCTGGGGCTGCCTGAGTGCAGGGGAGCTACAGTTCATTGAGGAAACCATGAATTCCCACATGTACTGTGACATACTGAAGCAAAGCATGGCCCCCTCCCTTTGGAGACTGAGCCACAGGGCAGTATTCCAACATGATAATGTCCTCAAACACGCCTCCAAGACTACCACTGCCTTGCTAAAGAAGCTGAGGGTAAAGGTGATGGAATGGCCAAGCATGTCTCCAGACCTACAGCTTATTAAGAATCTGTGGGGCATCCTCAAACGGAAGGTGGAGGAGCGCAAGGTCTCTAGCATCCACCAGCTCCATGATGTCATCATGGAGGCGTGGAAGAGGACTCCAGTGGCAACCTGTGAAGCTCTGGTGAACTCCATGCCCAAGAGGGTTAAGGCAGTGCTGGAAAATAATGGTGGCCGCGCAAAATATTGACACTTTTGGCCTATTTTGGACATTTTCACTTAGGGTACTTAGGTGTACTCACTTTTGTTGCCAGCGGTTTAGACATTAATGGCTGTGTGTTGAGTTATTTTGAGGGAACAGCCAATTTACACTGTTATACAAGCTGTACACTCACTACTTTGCATTGTAGCAAAGTTTAATTTCTTCAGTGTTGTCACATGAAAAGATAGAATAAAATATTTACAAAAATGTGAGGGATGTACTCACTTTTGTGAGATACGGTATGTGTCTGTACACCTAAAACTGACCACCTAAAGATTTCTGCAAACTGTCTGCTGGCAGTTTAATTCAATGTGTGCATATACAGTTGTGCTCATAAGTTTACATACCCTGGTAGAATTTATGATTTCTTGGCCATTTTTCAGAGAATATGAATAACATAAAAACTTTTCTTTCACTCATGGTTAGTGTTTGGCTGAAGCCATTTAATATCAATCAACTGTGTTAACTCTTTTTAAATCATAATGACAACAGAAATTACCCAAATTACCCTGATCAAAAGTTTACATACCCCCGTTCTTAATACCGTGTATTGCCCTTTAACATCAATGACAGCTTGAAGTCTTTTATGGTAGAGGCTCTTTATCTTCTCAGATGATAAAGCTGCCCATCCCTCTTGGCAAAAAGCCTCCAGTTCCTGAAAATTCTTGGGCTGTCTTGCATGAACTGCACGTTTGAGATCTCCCCAGAGTGGCTCAATGATATTGAGGTCAGTCAGGAGACTGAGAACTCCAGAACCTTCACTTTATTCTGCTGCAGCCAATGACAAGTCGACTTGGCCTTGTATTTTGGATCATTGTCATGTTGGAATGTCCAAGTACGTCCCATGCGCAGCTTCCTGGCTGATGAATGCAAATGTTGCTACAGTATTTTTTGATAACATACTGCATTCATCTTGCCATCAATTTTGTGCCTTTGTAGCTCACATATCCCCAAAACATCAGCGATCCACCTTCGTGTTTCACAGGCCTTGTTGACTCGTCTCCAAATGTAACGTTTATGGTTGTGGCCAAAAAGCTTGATTTTGGTCTCATAATTTCAAATGACTTTGTGCCAGAAGGTTTGAGGCTTGTCTCTGTGCTGTTTGGCATATTGTAAGCTCGATACTTTGCGGCATTTGCATAGTAATGGCTTTCTTCTGGCGACTCGACCATGCAGCCTATCTTTGTTCAAGTGCCTCCTTATTGTCCATCTTGAAACAGCCACACCACATGTTTTCAGAGAGTTCTATATTTCACCTGAAGTTATTTGTGGGTTTTTATTTGCATCTCAAACAAATTTCCCTTGCAGTTGTGGCTTAAATTTTAGTTGGTCAACCTGACTGTGGTTTGGTTTCAACAGAACCCCTCATTTTCCACTTCTTGATTAGAGTTGGAATGCTGCTGATTGGAATTCTCAATTCCTTGGATATCTTTTTATATCCCTTTCCTGTTTTATACAGTTCAAACTTTCTCCTACGTTCACTGACAGACGCAGCTTCTTCTTGACTTTGTGGGGTTTTATGTTCGTCTTACTAGGAGTTAACTAGGCAGGGAAAGAGTTCAGCTGGCCCCTCCCCATTCTGCTTGTATTTTGGGGTGTTTCAGTTCTTCTTCGACGCAGACAGTCACTTGCATCCTCTTTCAAACTTGACATATTTTGTCCTTTCCCTATATTTTTCTATAGGTTCCTTAACTCTTAAGGTTAGTCGTCGTAAGGTTGAGATTAGTTCTTCACCTTTTACTCCCCAAGACAACTTTGGTTTGGTGTCAGTCCAACTGGTTGATTTTAAATTCGGTGTTGACGTTCCCTTTAAACAAACTCTACGTTTATTTTTGGGTGTTTATTGAAGTCCACTTTATATCTTGAGAGACTTTTGTACACCACACCGACAAAGTTCTACCTGT
>BLSH010135425.1:539704-598467 GCA_018402905.1 Glandirana rugosa
GACTTCGGTAAATAATAGTTAGTTGGGACAAATGAGAAAAATTTAGTATTACTGTCGTCTTTGATGGGTTTACTGGGACTAGTTTTCAAATGTATGGGACCACTAAAACCGGACTATTGTACGTGTGTTCAACTGTGTTTCCTCTTTCCCTGCCTAGTTAACTCCTAGTAAGACGAACATAAAACCCCACAAAGTCAAGAAGAAGCTGCGTCTGTCAGTGAACTCGGAGAAAAGGATTTTACGGTAAGTTATAATAAAATCCCTTTTTTTCCGCATATTCTTTGACAATTCTTTTGCTTTCCCCATGACTCAGAATCCAGAAACGTCAGTGCAGCACTGGATGAAAGATGCAAGGGTCTGTTTGGAGTCCAGAAACTCATTGACCTTTTATACGCACACACTAATTACAAGCAAACAGATCACAGATGAGGATGGTTACCTTTAATAGCCATTCAAACCCCTTTGTGTCAACTTGTGTGCATGTTATCAGGCCAAAATCACCAGGGTATGTAAACTTTTGATCAGGGTCATTTGGGTAGTTTCTGCTGTCATTATGATTTAAAAAGAGTAAACAGGGTTGATTGATAATAAATGGCTTCAGCCAAACACTAACTATGAGTGAAAGAAATGTTGGGGGGCATGGCCTGAAGGGAAGCAAGGTGGACGCTTCTCCACAGAGCTCCGCATCTCCTGATCGCCATCCAAGACCATCCTGCTCAGCGGAGGATGGGTGAGACACCAAAACACCCTAGGAGTGTACTCCAACACTCCATCCACATCAAAAGCAAAAAATTGTGGCGATATCTGCCCCCGTCCTCTGGCGATTCCAGACGTCAGCGCGGCCCCCTTGCAAGGACCAAGCCAACACTCTCGGGCATCCACGGGCATATATACAGGGGTTAAACCCCTAAACCACAGAGACACCAGCCATCCATCCCCCCACAGCCCTCAGCTTGACCAGCGGCCCAATTTCAGGATGATCGCCGCGTTCGGTACGGGCCGCAATAACTAATTGAGGCTGCGGCTTCAACTGCGGCCTAGTCGGACGTTTACAGCGTCCGCCATCTTGTGGCCTAAACGGCCTGAAATGTCTAAATCAGCACCCCATACACAGGGGAATGCCCACAAGCAACAGCCCCAAGGCGCAGACGACCAGAACACAAATAATTACTACTAAAAAAACAAAAATCGCGGCCCAGCAGCTAAGGAAAGTGGCCGCTTAGACTTCCCCATACTGCACATTGCGGTCCATCTCTTCGCACATGGGGGCTTATCTGCCTCAAAGAATGGGCAAACCCAAAGGTGATCATTTTCCTGCTCGCTCCCGCTCTCCCAGGAAATCACAGACGGAGCCACCAAAACAGATTGTGGAGATTTTCAGGTCCCGATCACGTGCCGCCATGGCGGAGCAACAGGTCTCAGGTGGTGCCACAGGAAGAGACAGCAGCAGCCCAGGAAGAGAGGAAACACAGCACGCAGCAGGAAGCTCGTCACTACCCAGAGAACATGTACAACACACCTTGAGCCTGAGCGATCTACACACAGTGGCAGCCAACATCAAAAATGCCCTAACAGACCTTAGACATGATTTCCAAGCAATGATGAACAGAGTGGAGGACATAGAAGAAATCACCACGCACCATGACATGGAAATACTCACTTCAAAATGCACCATTGACTCACATACACTACATCTGAGAGATATGAGGCGCCATTTAGAAAACTTAGAAAACAGAGGATGCAGACATAACCAGAATCAGAAACCTGCCTGAATCTTATGAACCAGACAACCTACGCACTACTCTCCTAGCCATCTTCAACTATATGTTGGAAAGGCCCCTTGAAACACAGATTGAACTTGAAAGATTTCACAGGGCACTGAGACCCAGAGGAAGAGAGAATGAGCCCCCCAGAGATGTTATTTGTAATATAGTAAACTTTCAGCCTAAAGAGGACATCCTCCGCAGGGCCAGAACGAGAGGACGTATCCTTTATCAAGGACACGAAATCAAAATGTTCCAAGACCTGACCTTTCACATATAACACTACAACAGCGCAAAGATTTGCACCCCCTCCTGGATCTCTTGAGGGAAAACAACATTCCATACAGATGGAAATTCCCATTCTGCCTTTCTGCTGGACCCCCTAATCGGCAAATGCTTTTAAAAGTTCCGGAAGATTTACCCCTATTCTGCGAAAAACGAAACATTCCACTAGTAGACCTTCCTAATTGGTACGCCTACCTATGCCCTGGCCACCATCAAGCAGAAGAACCTATGGAAATGCAACACCACGGCGAACCTCTAACGCAGAGAAGACGCAGACTGTCCTCCAGATTCTCTCCCCGTCCAGCAAACAGACGTTCTCTGGGAAAAGGGAGTCTCCAAGCTTCACCAGCTCACCGCAAACCCAGGAAAGACTGAAAAAAACTTCAGAAAGCCATAAGTGGATTAGCCATATCCACCTTGAGAAACTCAACTCTCATGTTCCGCTTCTCATGTACACTACGGAGTGTTAGTATATGCATTACACACATAATGTGAGGCTAACTATATTATACGGCCCATGCATGCCAATATTGAACTTTATCGCTCTGCTCGAATTTAAACACCACCACAGCCTATACAACACCGGCTCTACCAAACCTAAAAGACTTAATTAAAATATACTAGGTATACCTGATATATTATCTTCCAGCTTAATCTAGGCAAAACACAAATCTTCTATGCCGGCGGAAGGTGAGACAACATATAACTCTCTGGTACTGTTACTCACTCACCGGCGCCAAAATGAGAATCTCATAACCCAACAGAGTGTACTACCATAGGAGGAATACCTATGCTTTTCGAGAAAATTCCTCACAATAGTTGAAGGTATACTCTGGAACTGAACTTTCTAACCTCGGTTACCTCACCTTACCCATGGGTATGAGTATATCTCACAAAATAGATATTAATCAACTATACAGACAGACTTTTCTGAGAAAGTTTAAAATTAAAAGACATTATAGATAAATTGTTCTCGGTTCCCTTGTGGCAACTTAGGGATGAACCAATTCAACTACAAACCCTCAAACTGACATAAAACCTGGGAAGGGTCTGTTTGCCTCAAACATTTGATAATATCTGTTTGCATAATCTGTTATTATCACTTTAAGTGCCTAGATTTAGTACTTTAGTTCAATTAACCTTGATTTCACTATATAAAGCACTTACACCCATCTCAGCTATACTCAGGAGGCTTGAACTCCTATACGAACTAAAAGATAAGACTGTACAATGATGAGCGTGAGCTCTGAGGCATCAGCAGAATACGGGTCCTGAATACAGCTTTATGTTCTCATCTTCCAATCAGTCTTAATTAGGAGATACGTTATTCTAAAGCTTTAGACACGGTTAGAAGTTCAATGTTAAAAGTTTAAATATCTGGATGTGGACTAAGTCTCCTGCCGGCTTCATTATTATACATACTTACTCTATCACACCCTATTACACCCCAACCAACACATATCCTCCCTCATCAAACCTACATATGTTCCCTCCACACACACCTGTATAAAACATCCTGGTTTTTCAATACAGTCTTCTATAATTTCCCCAATACAAAAACCATACTACACATTGACATAAACCAGCAAGTTCGTACTTTCTCCGCTGATTTTCGTTTACTTTATGAGACATGTTATGACCTAAAAAGGTACAAAAGAATTACTGTTTATTCATTTTCTCAAAAGTATATTAAGTTGTTCTATCATACTCACAATGTTGCCAACACCTCAAAGTGTTTACACACTAGACAATTCTTGTTAAACTAACACACCCATACACCTCCTAAAAGATCACCCCACAACACTAACATGCTACACATGTTATCACACTACACAGACCCTTTCTAAACATGAAACTTCATTTAGCCAGCTACCCTCTTCAATTCCTAAACTATAACATAAGCTCATAGACAGAGATGGACCGCGATGATGCAGACCTTACACAACACCACTAATTCTAATGCTAATTAACGGAGCGTTAGAGCCTTACACCGTGGTCTTCCATTCAGCCACCACCCTCACACAGTTTCGACCGCTACCATAACTGTACCATCCCGACAGAGACAGAAATTTACTGAGGATCAGGTCTCCAACAGTAGTCGGTATCGTTCCCACCCCTAAGGAAGGGGCTTACCTATCCCTTTTTCCCTTCTTCCCTTCACCCTTTCCCCTCTTTCCTTCCAGAGTATACTCCATCCTCTCTATACACACAACTACATAATGGCCCAAGTCAAACTAATCTCCCTCAACATCAAAGGACTTAATATCCCAGAAAAAAGAAGCAAACTACTAGCACACATGAAACACCTAAAAAATATCCTTCTACTCCAAGTAACTCACTTCCATACGGACAAAATTCCCAAAATAACCAATAAAGATTTCCCAATAGCTTATCATGCAACTAACAAATTGGCAAAGACAAAAGGCGTATCAATCCTTTTGTCCAAAAACGTTCCCTTGGATATCACGGACTTCCTTAATGCAGAAGAAGGTCGCTTCCTCTTTATTAAAGGCACATGTCATGATAAACCTATTACGATAGCCAATATATACAGCCTGAACAAAGCTCAAGTAACCTTCTTTAGAGAAACCATCACAGAACTAATAGCATTCCAAAAGGCATTCTCATCCTAGGAGGTGACTTCAACGTGGCCCTCAATCCACTGGAAGACACTTCCTCAGGCTCCTCATCCCTACCTTTCCGTGCCCTCCGCCAAATCAAAAAACAATTACACGATGTCTTACTACATGATGCTTGGTGAGCCCTTCACCCAACTGGAAGGGATTACACTTTCTATTCCATGCCGCACAATCGCTACACAAGAATTGACTAATTCTGGATATCACAAAAAGATGTACAATTGCTCTCCAAAGCCAAAATAGAAGCAATGTTCCTTTCAGATAAAAATAGTATTGGAATGGCGCTGTCTTAAACGTGTGTATCTCCTGTGGAGGCTATGTATGTGTTTGAACACACTAGCTCTTAAAACACAATGGAGAGCAATTCATAACTCACAGATGTTTAACCACTTCAGCCCCGGAAGGATTTCCAGCTTTAGGACCGGAGCCCTTTTTGCGATTCGGCACTGCGTCGCTTTAACTGAAAATTGCGCAGTCGTGCGACGTTGTACCCAAACGAAATTTGCGTCCTTTTTTTCCCACAAACAGTGCTTTCTTTTGGTGGTATTTGATCACCTCTGCGTCATTTCTGATCGATGCTATAAACAAAAGAAGAGCAACAATTTTGCAAAAAAAACCAAATTTCTTACTTTTTGCTAGAATACAAATCAAAAAAAAAAATATAAAAAAAATTTTTTTTTCACCGTTTTTGGCCGATTTATATTCTTCCTCATATTTGCGATAAAAAAAATCGCAATCGGCGTTTATTGATTGGTTTGCGCAAAAGTGGTCGCGTTTACGGATGATGAGAATTCATTTTTGGGGTTTTTTTTTTTTTACTAGTAATGGGGGCGATTTTTAGCGGTACTGCGATATTTCAGCGGACATGTCGGACTATTTTGACACTTTTTTGGGACCATTGGCATTTATACAGCGATCAGTGCTATAAAAATGCACTGATTACTGTGTAAATGTCATTGGCAGTGAAGGGGTTAACCTGCAGGGGGCGCTCTAAGGGTTAACTATGTTCCCTGGGCATGTTCTAACTGTGGGGGGACTGCACTATCTGGGGAAGGGAAGTGGTCACAGCCTTCGTATACAGGAAGGCTGTGATCACAGCCCTTCCCCCTTCACACAGAGCGGAGGTCCGTGTTTACATACACGGACCGCCGTTCCTCCGCCCGGGGGGGCCATCGCGGGTAGCCGGCGGCAATCGAAGCCGCCGCACCCGCTCCCTGGCCCTCCCTGAACGTATGACGGTGTTTTGCGGGAACTAACCACTTTGCCGCCGTCAAATGCCGATCGGCGGTCGGCAAGTGGTTAAAATGAATAATTCACTACCATTAATTAATTAATATTCAACAGACGTTATTTTGTAGGGATGTGATTGTGACCACCCCTTCTAGATTACAAATACCCCAATTTAAAAATATTGCTTAATAGTGTAAAGATGTTTCGTGCCCAATAAATACCTGAAATGTGTATATTAGTCCATAAAAGTCCGTATATAAATGAAAGTGATAGTTAAAAATTCCTTCAAATTATCATAATAAATCCTTCCCGAAAAAATTCAATAATAATAATCCAAACAGTGTGTATAATAAGGTGACTCTAGTGCTCCTCTCGTTTCAAATTGTGAAAAAAACACTTCATATCATCATGATAAATCCTTCCTTTAAATAGTCCAAACAATGTGTGCAATAAAGTGACTTTAGTGCTCCTCTTGTATCCAGTTGTGAAAAAAGGGGTGACTTCCACTCGTGCTCCCCCTTATGCGCCCCCACTTACCAGCTCCTCCTCACCCCTGCTGGGGTAGTGCGCCTTGGGTAAATGGGTTCTTTGTATTCTATAAACAGCTCACTGTTTTCCTGTGATCACGTGGCCTTCCACACAATTCCTCCAATTAGTGTATGGTGTTGCCAAAAAAAGGGCTCGATCTGATCCACTTACATCAACCTCCACTCACACGCCCCAGGATTCCATATGGTATGGGGAGAAAACAGAGGGATCCTCGATAGTGTAGTATTGGTAAGAAAGTAGTTTATTTAAAACATTTAAAACATAGCTAAAATAGCCATCCAGAAAAAAAACACAGAGCCGTCAGGTGCCTCCTGCTTGAGGAAGATTGGATCCCCTTCCTCTCCTCTCGCTCTGCGTTCCACCTCCTATGTTCCTTTCAGACCACCACTCAATCTCCATTTCACTCACACTCACAGAAAAACCACATAGCACAAAAACTTGGCGTCTAGACACATCACTGCTCACCTACCCAGAGAACATAACCACAATTAAAAAAGCGATAAGCGAATACTTACATACAAACAATACCCCAGAAACCAATCCCATTACACAATGGGAAGCGCACAAATGTGTGATAAGAGGATTCCTAATATCCCAAGCTTCAGCTCACAAATGAGCCAAACAAACCAAAATCAACTCCCTTATGAAAAAAATCCAAATCTTGGAACAAACACATAAAAGAACCAGGGCCAACACGACCCTATCGGAACTATCCCAGACTTGCGCTCTCCTTTCGGAAGAATTAGGTCATAAGCTGAAAAGAAAATACGTTTTAACACAAAAAAATTTCTATGAGCATAGTAACAAAAGTGGAAAATAACTTGCCAGAGCCATGCAGGAAAAAAGAGCTAATGCAACAATCCAATCAATAAATACACCCAAAGAGAAAAAAGTTATCACAAATGAAGAGATCGCCCAACAATTCATAAACTACTATTCAGGCCTCTACAATTTACCATCCGAATCTTAACCCCCGGACCTAAAAGATTCTAGACAAAACATAATGAACAATTTCCTTAAAAAATATGCACCCGACCCAATAACTAAACAACAAGCCAAAGATATAGATGGCCTGCTGACTGAGGACGAGTTCAAAATAGCACTTAATCAAATTAAAAGGGGTAAAAGCCCAGGCCCAGATGGCTTCTCAGCAGCATCCTATAAATTCTTCCAAGACTTACTGATACAACCGTTCCTAAGAGCATTCAACCAGCTAGCAAAAAAAGATGACCAACCACATAATCTGCTAGAAGCCCACATCACCTTTATCCCTAAACTGGACAAAGACCCTACCCAAACAGCAAGCTACCGCCCCATATCCCTACTAAACACCGACCTGAAACTCTTTGCGAAAATCATAGCAAACAGAATCCTCCCACTTACAAGCCTAATACAGAAAGACCAAGTAGGATTCGTCCCGGGGCGAGAAGCCAGGGACAACACAGTGAAAGCAATCAACTTACAATCTTGGCTAGCGAAAAACACATTTCCAGGATTCCTTTTGTCACTTGATGCAGAGAAGGCGTTCGACAGGCTGGCCTGGGACGTCTTGAAAGCAACGCTTCTGGCAATTGGGCTCGGTCCCAGATTAATCTCCCTCTTCATGTCCCTCTATTCTAACCCATCAGCTAAGGTAAGGGTCAACGGCCTCCTGTCGAACGCCTTCCCCATCAGGAATGGGACTCGCCAAGGGACCTTCCCCATCAGGAATGGGACTCGCCAAGGGACCTCTCCCCCATCCTCTTCATACAGACACTAGAACCATTCCTCAGATGAATCAGAGCCAACAACGCCATAAAAGGAATAGACATTGCCGGGAAACAATACAAATTTGACGCATTTGCGGACGATATCCTCATGTTTCTAACAGACCCCTTTACCTCAATTCCAAATGTCCTAAAAGATTTCAACACATTTCGCTATATCGCCCACTTTAAAATAAACTACCCAAAATCGGAAGCTCTTAACATATCCCTCCCCCCAAACCAACTGAAAACATGTAAGAACAACTTCCCCTTTACGTGGCAAACCTCTGCCATTAAATACCTAGGAATTTACTTAACAAACCAAACATCCAATCTCTTCAATAAAAACTATCTCCCCATCCTACACAACATTAAAGAAGATCTTAAAAGATGGAGCAAACCACACTTCTCTTGGTTTGGGAGAGTGGCTATCATTAAAATGAATGTACTCCCTCGCATACTATACATTTACCAAACAGTCCCTATTGCAATTCCCCCTTTATATTTCCAAAATCTTAAAAAAAATCTGCTCCCAATTCCTTTGGCACAAGAGGAAACCAAGAATTAACCATTGGCAACTCACCATTTCCAAAGCCAAGGGAGGCTTATGTATACCAGACCTAAAACTCTATTACTGGACCTGTCAATTACAGCGCATAGTTGACTGAAATGTCCATGACAAAATCAAAGATTGGGTTACACTAGAAAAAGCAGTCTCAGATACCCCACTACACATTACACCATAGATCCACGCAAAGTACATCCTAAACACCTGCTCATAGGACCTACGATAGACACTTTAAAAGAACCTCTAAAACAGCGGGTATATCAAACATCCAAGGTCCCATGACCCCCATTCTCAACAACCTGGAATTTCCTCCAGGTATGAGTTAACACTTCCTCCAAAATCTGAATACTACGTCAGATTTTCGAATCCACCACTTAATCTCTAATGGAAATATTTTACCACTGGACACACTAAAACGAAAATGGCCTGAGACCTCAATAAACTTCTGGAAATATCTCCAACTAAGACACTTCGTACATAGCACTCAAAAATCCTGCGACCTCGCACAACCACTATCGCCATTTGACAACATCTGCACTACCAAAATTTCCACGCAACACACAATATCGACTATTTATTCTCTACTTTGGACCAATACACCCAACAGCGCAAGGAAATTTTGTGCTGCGTGGAATAGAGACCTTGATCTCAACATAACAGAAGAACAATGGACACAAATCTTTGAGCATACCCATAAGGGATCGGTAAATGTTACAATACAAGAAAACAACTTCAAACTCCTTACACGCTGGTCCTGAACACTAAATATTCTTAATAAATACAACCCTAACACAACTGATCAATGCTGGCAGTGTAACCATGAATCAGGCAGCCTCTTACACATATGGTGGGAATGCAAAGAGATTGTGCCCTTCTGGGAGAAAATTTGCAAACAGATCAATAAGATCACCTCACAAAATGTAACTTTAAAACCGGAACAATTCTTACTCCATCTCCAATCTCCTTGAAACATCAAATATCGTAAATCACTCACCATGAACATGATCAATGCAGCCAAACTCTGCATCCCCAGATGCTGGGGAACTCCCAAAACTCCATCAATTACAGATTGGTACAAACAAATCCGGAAAATAGCCGAAATGGAAGAACTGATTGCTATAGCCAATGACACACCTACCAAATACACAAAAACCTGGGCCGATTGTATCTCTTTTAAGTTCTCAGATGACTACAAAACCATAACAAACTCCCAATTTGCTCTCTCAACAAGTAAAACCCACACCTCTTATCATAGACCATTAAACGCAGATAAAAAGACCTTATATACTCCCCTTTCTATCCCCCCACATTTCCCTAACCCCCCCCCCCCCCCCCCAGTTGCTCTCATCCTTTCTGACGCAACACCCGAAATACAGAACCCGCCAAGTGTACATAGTAAACCTATAATTTTGCTACACCCCTTATGTTTCATGCACATATGCACTAAATTAACCACAGCTGAACATATGACCTAAGAAAATTACTAAACGAACATTTACATATATACATATACCTAAGTTGGATCCTTATGTCTCAACTAACCATTTACTGATTTATTGTGCAAGCAAAATGGTTTAAAATGGCAAATGTAACCCTCTTGGATGTATTAATACCTTGTATTCTGTTTATCTTCCAATAAAAAACTTTTGGAAAAAAAAAAATACATTTTTTTGTGTTATTATTCATATTCTCTGAAAAATGGCCAAGAAATCATAAATTCTGCCAGGGTATGTAAACTTAAGAGCACAACTGTATATGGGTGGGTTGTAAGTATGCTTTGCAATATTCTACTAACATAAATGCATACAAATGTATATAACACAGGATACAGTAGTACATTGTTCTACTTTCACAAACTGTGCAGGGACAACAATAGGGACCCAACCGGATTGCATTAGCAGGCAGGACAGCAGCTTAGAACCTTTTATTTTACGTGTGACTGTGTTACTAATATTCAGTACCGTTATGCAATGTAATGCAATGCAATCACTTTGTTCCACCCCTAGCTTGCTGACACCCTTGGCCATGGCCTATTTGGGTTATGCAGAAACCTAGCAGGGCAAAAATGGCAGCCACTCAGATCAAATTATAACTAGAAAAGGAAGGGTGCACATGAATAGGGCACTTTTGTTATTGTTCAGTGCAGAAACTTGTCCCAAATTGACTTTGTTCTGCTAGAGCAGAAGATAGGGCGCCTTTATAAATCAAGTTGCAGCTGTACACTAACTGCATTTTATAAAATAAGTCTCTCCTGTTTTGCACTGCCTTGCCGTGCTTCAATGGAATTCATTACACTTCTACAATGGTACCTCTGTTATTTTTCTTCTAGTAAAGTAATTTACTAGTAGGCACAGTGGCAGGAACTGGCAAATGTCGGCGCTGTATTCAGGCAGCCCCTGCTTAAACAAAATATATGTCAGTGGAAATTCCTCTATGCACGCTGTTGGTATGAATGGGCATATTGAATAATTTTGCTGAACGAGAGAAAATCAAGCAAAATCAAAATTAATCATGTATGACCATCCTTAGAAAAACCTTGTGACAAAAAATAGAAATAGAAGCACCACACCAATGCTACGAGGTCCAGATACAACTTTATTCCACTAAACGTCAGGGAATAATCCATTTTTCAAATGCGTTTCTGGGGTCAAAAACGCCCCCTTTATCAGGGCTTGATTGGAAACAATGTGAGTAGGCTAGAAGTGAACTGGATCATTAATGGTATTTTTCCAGTGTGTCACACTGAAAGAAATAACTTTAAAGGTCCAGTTCACTTCTAGTCTATTCACATTCTTTCACATAAAGGCTTAATGACGGGGGAATTCGTGGACCCACGAAACATGTTAGAAACCGGATTGTCCCCCTGACTTTTAATGGAATAAAGTTGTATCTGGACCTCTCAGCATTGTTGCGGTACTTCTATTTCTATTTTTGTTCCATTACACTACAAGCTCAGGAGATCTTGTGGGGTGTAGAACTCACCTGCCCAGGATACAAATTATTCACGCCAACATCAATACTTTAAAATAGCAATAACATTTAGATAACTTTTACAGGTCCAGCACTATTTTACCATTTTTTTCAACTATTGGTAAAACATTGAGCATAGATCAGCCAACTGTCATCTCCTTTGTAAGATTACTCTTAGAATAAAGGTAATTTGTCTTCCTAGGTCTAGGGGTGCTGAAAAAAGAGGTATTTTGAAAGCATCAGCTATCTGGGGAAATGCATTTTAGCCTGTGTATTAAAATATATGTGCTTGCTGTCGTCAGTCTTATCCTAGGTATCAGCAGCACATACTCAGCTTCGTAGGTGTGCGCAGCCTATTGCATTAGGGTGTGCACCACAAAATGCAAACAAACATGAGTGTGAGTGTATATATCTCAGAAGGGCAGAGGGTGGTTTCAGTAGGGCAGAGATAGGTGTCAATAGTTTATTTTTATTTATTTTTTTATTTTTTACAATGTTATATTTTATTATTTTTTTTACAATTTTATTTAGGAGCCCTGCTGGGGGGCTTTAGTGAAATATCAGGGGTCTAAACAGAGACAGAGAATTCCCCAGTCCCTTTCTCTGCAGCCAGGCAGCAGGGTTAATCTGCACAGTACAGGGTGATTAGGGTGTGCCCAGACACACCTTTCACCCTATGTGCGCATGCCTATGCTCAGCTTTCCTTTGCTCTTCCACTGCTTTGTCCATCTTCTGGGAATTAAAAGAAATGTGTAGTACGCCTGGATATGAGGAGTATGTGACCCCCCCCCCCCCCCCATTCCCATATAAGGGTTGACAGAGCCCTTATCCTTGTGTATAGTCCAAGTTGCACAGAGCTAACTCTTCCTCGCCCAAAATGGAAAGGAGCATAGGGAAGATCACCATGTGCAGCTGGTTTAGTTGGTATTTTAGTGAATGTATAGCTTTATCCAGGTTCACTTTAAAATGTTTCTAAAGGCTGGGTTTTTTATTGTAACCTAAAAAGTACATTTTAATCTTTAATATAATATCTGGTGATCATGCTATGATGGTCCTTGTTCAGATACTTCTGGTTATAGGGAGACAACATGTGTCCCTGTGTCCCCATTGTACTTCTTATTATCTTGTCACGTTGTCGATGCTAGTGTGCATTGTACAAGCATGGTCCACCATTGCAAGCACTATCGGTTTATCTTAATGTTAGTTTTATGTGATCTACAGGGTGGGCCATTTATATGGATACACCTTAATAAAATGGGAATGGTTGGTGATATTAACTTCCTGTTTGTGGCACATTAGTTTATGTGAGGGGGGAAACTTTTCAAGATGGGTGGTGACCATGGCGGCCATTTTGAAGTCAGCCATTTTGAATCCAACTTTTGTTTTTTCAATAGGAAGAGGGTCATGTGACACATCAAACCTATTGGGAATTTCACAAGAAAAACAATGGTGTGCTTGGTTTTAACGTAACTTTATTCTTTCATTGTGTTGGATTGTCAATGCAACCCTCTTCTCCCACTCTTCACACACTGATAGCAACAAAATGAATGGGGCTGAAATTGCATTGCACAAACCTGCATGTGAATCACATGCGGTTCCTAGTGTGAACTTGCTCTTAACAAATAAACCTGTATGTGTTGCTGTAGGTGTTGTTATGTTGTTATGCTTTGCACATCCTCCATTACTGAATGAACCTGAAGGTGTTGCGCTTTCCATGAAATCCATCGTTTGTGTTTGCTTTTATACGCAGCTTATCAGAAAACAAATTTGAGCAGCAAAGCTTTCTGAAACTTGTGGAAGGAGTTCAGCATTTTACATTTCTCAGGACAATTCAGTAAGTACATTGTGCTTTCATTGATTTATTATTCTGCAACTACATCCCTGATCAAGACATCATAGTCTTACTATTTGCAGAGTAGATATGAATATGGATATTGAAGAAAAGCTAGAGTACTACTTTAAAAACAAAAACAAAGAGTAACTGTCTCTTCAAGAGCGTTTTTAGTCTAGTTTCTCCTGGTGAACCAGCTCCCTAGCAAGATACACTCCCTGCACCACCTTCTTATGCTGCCTTCCACTACAGGAGTTTAGCCTGGGTAAGTTCCACTGGTGTTGGCACTTATTGGGTGAATAACGTCGCTAACTCACCCTCCTCCACATGACAGTGTTTGAGCAAATAGCTGCTCTGGCCTGAGCACTGTCATTACGGAAGGCCACATACTCCCCTATACCCCTTAGCCATGAACCATTACAGCAACAAAGCAAGGTCTCCAACCAAGTGGAGAAGGGAGCAAAGGAGTGAGTGGATCATTGAGTATACTTTGCTGAAATGGGGTGCTAGGAGACATTGGGGGGTATTTACTAAATCTGGTGCGCACAGGATCTAGTGCAGTTGTGCATAGAAACCAATCAGCTTCTAGGTTTTATTGTCAAAACTTAATTGAACAAGCTAAAGTTAGAAGCTGATTGGTTACTCTGCACAGCTGCACCAGATTCCGTGTGAACCAGTTTTAGTAAATCTCCACCATTGTCACTTTTCACTGACTGAGCAATGTGACAATGTCTCTTTAATGAAAAGCTTTCATAAGAGAGACATACAGTAGAAGCTGCCATTTCTATTACTCATTCTGTAATTGCCAGTTTCCTGGCTGTCATGTTTATCCCTTGTATTATTATTTTGTGTTGTTTACCTAAAACAAGCATGGAAATAAGGTCTGATTTTTCAGACATATTCCAGGTTTGTGACTTAAATCTTACTGAACCCAGTTGGTCAGTGAACTAGCTATAGAACTAGAATCTTCAGAAGGGGATTGACAATGGCAGCCCATTTGTCTATATAAATAAACAAGTGCCATGCTAGTGTATAACCAAACTAGGCCCCATCCCATGATATCACAATGCTCAAGTAACGTGGAAAGTCCTTAACAACCAATGACGTCAGTGGCCCCATGGGAATACCTAGCAGTGTAAGCAAAGGGGCAGAATAGTTGAAATAAAACAGCATGAATTCCCCTCCAAATT
This sequence comes from Glandirana rugosa, assembly GCA_018402905.1. Classification (NCBI taxonomy): domain Eukaryota; kingdom Metazoa; phylum Chordata; class Amphibia; order Anura; family Ranidae; genus Glandirana; species Glandirana rugosa. Next base: position 554,475 of record BLSH010135425.1, read on the forward strand.
TCATACTAGACCCAAAATGTGCATATATTACAAAGATGTAATGCAGACTTTTTTATTATTTTGTCCTGACATACACTATATTCCTTTTGTGTTTCTCTAGCTTAAAAGTATGTGGGGTATCTGACAGTGTCTGCAAACCATTAGCCAAAGCACTTGGATGCATCAAGAGTGTGGAAGAAATCATGTAAGTTTGTTATGTAAGAAGTTTCTGTGGAATGATGTTTTGATTATGTGAATATTATATTCATATGTTTTTTATTTAGTTTGATAATTATAAAGTGAAATAAAATGTCCTCATGTGAATAAACAGGCAGTGCTTTAGGGCCGCTTCATACATGGCAATGGTGCTGATAGCACAGATTGATCATCCATAATAGAGAAAAATCACTCAGCGCTCCGGCCAGTGTATGTTTACAAGCAGCCACAGATAGACACACAGCCACAGAACTGAATGACCTTTAAATATTGTGAGCAAGCAATCAGTGCTGCCTGTTCATTCACAACAGTAAAAAATCATTAATAAGGCCCCTTTCACAGGGGTGCCTCCGTTTTACGGTATCCACTTGCACAGGGCCGTCTCTGCATACTGAGCAGAGCAGAGACAGACCCAGTTACGCTTTCCTCTATGGGGAGATTGGATGAAAACAAATCGCCTGTCCATCTTCATCGGATCATATCCGATCCGCCAGACAGAGGGAAAATAGGACCACCATCCATCTGGATTTTGCGGTCAGGATCGGATCAGATAACGGCAGATGTCAGCAGACTTATCTATCTATGTCTCTCCATAGAGGTGAATGGAGGGTCCGATCGGGTATGCCTGAAAAACTGTTGAGCGGACCTGGTCGGACAGCCCGGGTGAAAGGGCCCTTAGTGATCTATTTGCAGCTACTTGTAGAGGCGGCTCAAGGTTTTGCAAGGCCTTAGGCAAAACCTAGACGTGAGGCCCTACTCACTCCTATAATGGGAAAAATAACTAAAGCGATAAAAAAATTAACTTTATAAATTGCATATATTAAGAGCTTTAAAGTGCTGGTGTCAGTACTCTCTATCTTGGTGCTGGTATCAGTGTCAAATTAGGCGGTTGCGAGGCCCCTGTGAGTGCGAGGCCTTAGGCGACCGGCTAATTTGCCTAATTAGAGAGCTGCCTCTGGCTACTTGTAAACAATAACAGCCCTGGCAATTAGATCACACAGCCCCACATCACTGAATGATATTTAATATTGAGATTGAACAAGTAGCACTGTGGGCTGCCAGTGCCCTGTATGTTTACTAACAGTAGCTTTAACACACAGCCCTGCATTGCTGCTTGCTCATTTATAATAGTAAAAGAACACTCAGCTTAGGAAGGGGGCAGGGGCTTAATGCTGACTGCATCTTCCCCAACAGAAACACCCATAAATTGGGCTTCAGATTGGGGTGTAGCTACAGCCAGCAATAACTGAAATAAAGAGGTGCTTTAAATCTGTAACAAGGCAACAAATCAGAATGGGACCAATTGCTACAGTATATGCGCTTGGTCCTCTGAATGATTAAATAAAACTTTAAAAAAACAGTTCACTGACAGTCACAGCCCTTCATAGACAAGTGGGTTATATGCACATCCTACCAGGAGTTGACTAGGCAAATAGAGAAAAAGCAAGCTGATCCCTCCCAGGTGGCCATCCTCACTCTCACATATAACCCCCCTGCTCTGCATAGCATATCAGTTTTAACATGCGAATGGTTCTTTCTTTGGAAGCTTCTGATTGAAGACTGCAATCAAGTAGCCGGCTGGGGCATAGAGAATATCTCGAATCCCGAACTCCCCCCAGCGCGGCCAACCGATGCGAGCTACCCTTAGCCCTGGCGGGGTCCGCCGCATCGTACCCATTCCGTGTGGGTGGCCAGTGGGTGACCCCACTTGCGCCCAGTGACAGAGATCTGCTTGCGTCCAGGGGCGCTTGGCCTGCAGCATCCCTCTCCACCAGATGGGAGGAAGGTCTGCAACCGGGTGGCTACCCGCTATGCCCGTCGGATTGGTGAGTGACCCCCTCTCTCCCTCCCCCCCGGGGTGCAGAGGGGGGGCTGGGCGTTTGTTGTAGCACGGCCGGTGGAGTGTTCTTGGGGCTCCTGATCACCGTGGGTGTCTTTGCTCGGGGTTGCCCCCCTCCTACACCCCCCCTTCCCCCGCACCACACCCCGCGCTCTCACAGCCGCCATGTGGCGATCTGCCGCCATTTTGCCATAGCCATGGCCATTTTGTGGGATATTTTGGCCTCTAGTGTCAGATCCATTTTGCCGTAGTCGCGGCCTGTGTAACAGGCTTTGGCCTCTTGTGACAGCTCGGCTGCCATGTTTGGTGTGCCTGTGGAAAACGTGCGGCTAACGCTGCTTCTTCCTCCTTCACTCTGGGACGGCGTGGATGGCACATGGCGGTGCAGGGTCCTGACTGGCGGCAGGCACTCCTACTGGGACAGAGCGCTTAAAGGGCAATCACTAACAGCAAGTATAGCTGGGCTCTCCCTGGGGTGCTGGTAGCGGTGGGTGCAATCATCCTGGGTGTCTCCCGAGTTGATCTGTGGGGCTGCATTGTGGGGGTGTCAGGTCCTTTTTGGCCTGTCAGTGTCCGGTGGCACAATGTCGGCTATGCCGGCGGGTCCTTCCAAGGAGGTGTCGGTTGAAGCGCAACCTGCGCTGGGGCCTGTAGTTCCCCTGGATCAGCTAAGATCCCTATTGGGAAAAATTTTTCCCCGGGAGGTGCCGTACAGTGCTAAGGGGGTGTCTAAAGAGCGTCCACCCCCTCCTCCTTCATTGGGGAGGACTCTGAACCGGAAGGGGCCTCGGTGGTCACGGGGACCCCCGTGGAGCTCTCAGATGGTGAGCGGGGGCCCCCGGATGGCGAGGCAGACCAGGGGGCCTCGGTAGCGCGAGCGGGCGCTGGTGGCCACCCTGATACCCAATATCCATGCGTCCCTACGACTGGACCAAGCTGGGGAGTCACAGGAGTCTGCATATGTTTGTGGGTCTTTTAAGCCACATAGGACCCCTAGGGCTTATCCCTATGACCAATTATTTTACCAGCTGGTCTATAAGGAATGGCAGCATCCACAGAATTCCTTTGTTTTGCCAAAAGGCTTCGCTGTACTCTATCCCTTTGAGGATAGTTTTGTGAGAAGTGGGCATCCCCCGCAGTGGACCCTCCGGGTCTCCCTCTTTTAATGATCCGGCCTATAGGCGGACAGAGGTGGTATCAAGGCACTGTTCTTGTTGGCGGGGTCGGCCATGGACGGCCATGGTGGCGCAACACCTTACCGAGTGTGCGACTGTGTTGCACAATGAGTTGAGCTGCGGGAACTCGCTTGAGGCGTCACAGCGAGCAGACCATCTGATGCAGGGTCTTCGGTACCTGTGTGACACAGCTTTGGACCTGCTACCCATGCTGTCTAAGATGTCTGTTCTCACAGTCATTATTAGACGGGTGCTGTGGTTACGCTGTTGGTCGGGTGACCACGCGTCTTAGAAGGGCCTCACGGATATCCCCTTTCAGGGTGGTCGGCTCTTTGGGGCACAATTGGATGAAATCATTAAAGATTTCACCGGAGGGAAGAGTACTTTCCTCCCGGAGCCCAGGCAGCGGGAGTTCCACCGTAAGCAGGGTCCTGCTTCTTCGGGTCAGAAGAGGTTTTTTTCGTGCGCCTGGTGCAGCAGGCAAGGGCTCAATGCCCGGCAAGTCTGCCTTGGGATCCGGTAAACGGCCTTGTCAGCGCAAGAGCGAAAAGGGCAGAGGATAAGTCCTCCTCCGCATGATGGGTTGCCCCCACCCAATTCTCGGGTGGGGGGCCGACTTCTGGGGTTCGCAGACAGGTGGACTGCCCGCATTTCCGACCGGTGGGTGCAGGAAGAGGTGTCCTCCGGGTACTGGATAGAGTTCAGCACTCTACCCCCAGACAGGTTCTTCCCATTGAACTTGAGGCTCCCTCACGGGCGTCGGGAGGCTCTCCTAGACGCTGTTCGGATGCTCTCCGAACAAGGGGTAATTGTCCTGGTACATCCACTGGAAAGGTTCCGCGGCTTCTATTCAAATCTTTTTGTGGTACCCAAAAAGGGTGGAGTCAGGCCAGTTCTGGACTTAAAAGTGCTGAACCACTTTGTGAAGGTGCGAAAATTCAGGATGGAATCTGTCCATTCGGTCGTGGCCGCCCTGCATCGAGGGGACTCCACGGCGTCTCTGGATATCAGGGACGCTACCTCCAGATTCCCTTTGTCTCCGGCACCAGCGATTCCTGCGCTTTGTGGTGGGAGATCTACATTACCAATTTGTGGCACTTCCCTTCGGTCTGGCCTCGGCTCCTCAGGTATTCACCAAGCTGGTGGCTCCGGTGATGGCGCTATTGAGACAGAGAGGCATTGCTGTGGTAGCATACCTCGACGATTTACTCCTGAGAGCGGAGTCTGCTTCGGCTCTGGAGGAGAACGTGGCTATCACCATGGCCTCGTTGACGGCTGGTTGATCAACCTGCAGAAGTCAACGTTGACCACGTCCTGTTGCCTGGAATATCTTGATCTGATTCTGGACACGGAGCAGGCGAAGGTGTTCTCTCCACCGGCCAAGTTGCTGACACTGCAAGCAGCGGTGTGAACCCTGCTGTCACGCCAGTGGTCCTCCTTACGGTTCTGTATGCGGGTGTTGGGGCTCATGGTTTCAGCCTTCGAGGCGATACCTTACGCACAGTGTCACATTCGGCTCCTACAGCAAGCGATTCTGTCACGGTCTGACAAGTCTCCGCTGTCCCTGGACCAGCTGATCAGATTGGATCATCAGACCAGAGGATCGTTAGCCTGGTGGCTTCGGGCCCCGGCTCTAATGTTGGGGAAGTCCTTCCTCCCCCTGAATTGTCACGAGAGACGCCAGCCTATCAGGCTGGGGGGGGGGTCCTGGGGCAGCTATCTGCTCAGGGCCGTTGTGCTGGAGTTGAGGGCGATCAGGCTCTGCCTCTCCCACTGGACGGTAAGGCTGCGCGGCCTCCCGGTTCGGGTTCAGTTGGACAATGCCACGGCAGTGGCGTATGTGAACCATCAGGGCGGAACGAGGAGCTCGGCAGCGGCTGCGGAAGCGGCTCTCATTCTGCGATGGGCAGAACTTCACATGCCGGCAATTTCCACCATTTTCATTCCGGGCATAGAGAATTGGCAGGCGGACTTTTTCAGTCGCCAGATACTGGATCAGGGGGAATGGTCCCTACATCTAGAGCTGTTCCGCCAGATTTGCCACAAGTGGGGCGCTCCAGACGTGGACCTCATGGCGTCCAGGTTCAATCACAAGGTGCAGACCTTTCTGTGCAGAACAAGGGATCCGTTGGCGGCCGCTACGGACGCGTTGGTAGCGCCTTGGGGTCGGTATTGGCTCCTGTATGCCTTCCCTCCCATCAAGCTTCGACCGTGGCTACTGCGCATGTTAGAAGTGGAAGGGATTCCGACAATCCTGGTAGCACCGGATTGGCCTCTGCGCCCTTGGTACGCCGACGTGGTGCGAATGGTGACAGATGTTCCCTGGAGTCTACCGCTGCAAGAAGATCTCCTGTCACAGGGACCCATCCTGCACCCTGCTTTACCCTCACTGGCTTTGACGGCTTGGCTATTGAGTCCCAGGTGTTGAGGGATAGGGGTGTCGCTGACTCTGTGATCCCTACCATGCTTTAAGCGTGCAAGTGTACTTCACGCAAGATTTATCATCGCACCTGGAAGGCCTAGATTGCCTGGTGTGAGGCGGGGGGGTTGGAACCCTCACTCTTACGTTGTGTCCCGGGTCCTGGCTTTTTTTGCAGCAGGGCCTGGATAACAAAATGGCATTGAGTACTCTCAAGGGTCAGATTTCGGCTCTGGCGATTCTCTTCAGCGGCCTTTGGCCTCACATTCGTTGATAAGTACATTTGTACAGGTTGTACGCCATGTGGCTCCTCAGATACGGTCGCCTATGGCGCCGTGGGATTTGAATTTGGTACTTTCTGTACTGCAGAAACCGCCATATGAGAAGATCAGGGATATTCTCTTACAATTGCTGTCGCAAAAAGTGGCTTTCTTGGTGGCCATTACATCCGCTAGGCGGGTGTCTGAATTGGCAGCGTTGTCCTGCAAGTCTCCCTACTTGGTCCTTCATAGGGACAAGGCGGTCTTGCGACCTTCCCCTTCGTTTCTACCGAAGGTGGTCTCTTCTTTCCACATAAATGAGGATATTGTTCTTCCTTCATTATGTCCGCACCCGTCGCATCCCAAGCTATTTGAATTACATTCTTTGGATGTCGTGAGGGCTTTGCGGATGTATTTGGCGGCCTTTCGGAAGTCTGATGCGTTGTTTGTGCTGACGGATGGACCGCGCAAGGGGTTGGCGGCCTCGTCGGCTACTGTTTCGTTGGATCAGACAGACCGTGACCCATGCGTATACTGTTCGGGGCAAAGTCCCTCCTTTTCCAGTCACGGCTCATTCCACCAGGGCAGTTAGCACTTCCTGGGCTTTCAGACACCAGGCTTCGGTGTCACAGGTGTGCAAGGCGGCTACTTGGGCCTCGGTGCACACTTTTGCTAAGTTTTACAAAGTTGATGTGTCAGCATCTGCGGATGCTGCTTTTGGCCGTAAAGTTTTACAGGCGGCGGTGTAGGCGCAGCTGGCGCCTCCTGAGAGGATTCTGTTGGGTACAGTTGTTGTTGTTTACCCACCCCTCTTGACTGACACAGCTTTGGGACATCCCCACTTGTCAATTAAGGGCTGCGTCTGTCAGTGAACGTAGGAGAAAAAGGGATTTTATTAAAACTTACCGTAAAACCCTTTTCTCTGAGTTCATTGACAGACGCAGCACCCACTCCCCTGTGTTGCGTTTGTACGGCTTGTTACGAACTGATATGCTATGCAGAGCAGAGGGGTTATATGGGAGAGAGAGGACGGCCCCCTGGGAGGGGTCAGCTTGCTTTTTTTCTATTTGCCTAGTCAACTCCTGGTAGGATGTGCATATAACCCACTTGTCTATGAAGGGCTCCGTCTGTCAGTGAACTCAGTGAGGGTTCTTTTTATATTAAACCTTTAAATTGGAACCCTTCCTCTCTCAATAGAAAAATTATTTATTTTATTTTATTTTTGTTTTAATTACTTGTTCTGCCGAATTCACTCCTCACCAATTAGATTATGGCCTAGGCCAAAGTCATGTTTCTATTGCCTGCAACCTCTTGGGATACCTACATCATACATACCAGGAGGCCGTGAGTATTCTTCTGCGCCTGCGCCATGATGAGCCTTTGGGATGTTTGCTGTCTATTGCTTGTACCTGCAGCTGGCAGCCTGAACATGCTGCAGAGCATGCGCATTACCAGGAGGCCGGCTGCAAGAACCTAGAAGAGACAGCCGACCTCCTTATGGTGAAGATGTCAGCGTGGGATTCGGATCAGTACAGAACACCTCTGCATCACTGGGTGTGGGAGTATATGTTTTGTTTTAGATGAGGGGATTGGGTTGAGTGAAGCCCCCCTATAAGTATTAGTCTGTAGGGTTAATACATGTATATATTAGTTCTTAAATTACTAATAATGTAAATATATATATTTGTTTAGATTGTCGTGGAACAGTATTAGTGATGAAGGCTCCTGTGTGCTTGCTAGTGTTTTTAAACAAATGGGAAACCTCAAGATATTGGAGTAAGTGGCACATTTATCACAGTTTCTCTCTTTGTGGTTGTACTTGTGACTATTTGTTAGATTAGATTTACTAGATTTGGCCTACTACATGACCAAAATGTATGCGGGCAAATTATTGAGTTTGAGTGTTTCCAGTGAAAGGTACTGTTAATGCTACAGCATAGAAGCCATGGTCCCCATCTAGATCCATCAATGTTGTAGAATTGTCTCGGCTGCCTGGGACTCACCCCCCCCCCCCCATTGGCTGAGACAGCAGTGCGGTGCCATTGGCTCCCACTGCTGTGAATCAAAGTCAGTCAGCCTATCAGGAGAAAAAGGGGACGGGTCCGGGCCACAGCTCCATGTCTGAATGGACACAGGGAGCTGTGGCCCAGCTCAGGTGCCCCCGTAGCAAGCTGCTTGCTGTGGGGGCACTGAACAGGAGGGAGGGACCAGGAGAGCCGGCAAGGGACCCAAAAAGAGGAAGATCAGGGCTGATCTGTGCAAATCAACTGCACAGAGCAGGTAAGTATGATATGTTTGTTATTTTTAACTAAAAAAAACTAGACTTTAATTCCTTTAAAAGCTCTATGGAAAGCCTTTCCAGAAGGTTGAGGGGAAGAGGCTATTTTATATTAATTCCCATGGTTGTGGTATGGGATTTCTAACAAGCTTGTGCAAATGTGTTGGTCATTTGGCTTTGGTCTTATAGTGTATGATGCTCTAAACATACCATAATGTGTATATAAATCAAGATGTTATAATAATCTGATATTTTATTTTGAATTACGGTATTCATTTAAAAAAAAATCTTGTCATGATGCATTCCTAAATTGCATTCATGTAAAGAGTATGCATTGTGATTTGTATATATTTTCATTGTTTTTTATCATTAGGCCTGAAAAATAATTTTCAGGCCTCATACACACGGGCGTACTAACAAAATGAGCTGTAATGTCGGGACCGACATCTGGAAAAATGCGATTTCATCTGCGTTTTGCATTGGCATCAATGCTCATTTTCGAGCGTCAGCGCTACGTCGCGTTTTGTTTTTTAAGACATCCCTCTGCTATTTTTGAACCTGAAACGGCCGGCGCTAAAAACGCTGGTTAACGTCGCTACGGCGTTAATACGTGTTAGTGAGCGCTTTGCTGGCTCAGCGTCAAAAACGCTCTAATGCTGCAGCTTCAGGACGTGGTGGCTGTGGGTTCTGCTTTCAGCTCACAAACGCCGACGCCATCTAGAGCTCAAAAAACGTCAGCATTTGTATGGGGCCATTGAATAACACGGAGAACTGCAAAAAACGCTCAAAAACATGGCTGTAAAAACGTCCGTGTGTATGGGGCCTAAAAATTGTTTTATTTTGTCTGGTAAATAAGAAATATTGCATGTTCTGTATATATTTTACATTTTTCACAGGTACCTATGAGGTAAAACTATTTGTTCATTATCACATGCTTTTCTCTCTCTCCTAACTTTCTGTTGTTAAAAAAGTCAGCTGTTTATAGCGGTGATTCTCATCCTCAGTCCTGAAGTACCATGTTTTCAGGTTTTGCTTTAATTTGCACAGCTGCTTTAAATCAATATCAATGACATGGTATTGATAAGAGCTATATTATCTAAGGGAAGTTCCCAAAACATGGCCCATTGGGGGTACTTGAGGACTTAATTTGTGTTTTTTTAAAATGTAGCTATTGCTGTGTGCAGGCAACCTGTGCTACGCAATGGGGATGCAGCAGCTATATGAACACAGCCTCAGGTCCTCATTTGACAGGTGTGTGGATGCAGGTGTATGGCCCCCGAACACTGACAGTGTGCATTCTGGGCCACCCACCCACACCTACAAACCTATTAAATTAGGACCTGCGGCTGTGTTCATACAGCTGCTGCATCCCCATTGCGTAGCACAGGTTGCCTGCACAGAGCAATAGCTACATTTTAAAACACAGGCGGCTTCTGCTGCTCAAACAGCTCATTCACACTGTATGGGCTAGAGAGCCCGTGCAAATTAGCTCTTAATTTTTTAAATAATTTCTTACAATTTTTAAAACTATTTTTTTTTTTACAATTTAAAAAACATTTTTTTTTTACAATTTTTAAAAATTATTTTTTAAAATTGTTTTTTTTTTCATTTTTATTACAAAGCTGTTGGGGGAGGGGGCTTTGGTGAGATATCAGCAGTCTAGACAGACCCCTGACATCTCACCCTTGAGACAGAGTTAGGAATTGAGAACACAGATTCTTCATTTCCTCTCTCTGTAGCCTCAGCTACACTGAAGATCCTGTTCATTCATAAACGGAAGCACAGTTTACTATGCTCAGTTATCAATGGACACAGAAGTGATCAGTACCGATCACTCACTTTGTCCATTCAAAAAGGGAAGGGCCGGTAATTGACATATTTACGTGGCCCCTTCCTCTGCTCTCCATCTTGACACACACCCTGTAACCGCGGCAGCCGGCGTGACAGAGAAGCCAGCAGGACCATTTTTAAGGGCTCGTTCACATTGCCCAGCACATCGCACTGCGGGCAGCTATCCATTTTGGCTACAGTGAGTCATGGTGAGGGAACAGTGTGATGCACACTTTAGTGTATCACATAGTTCCCTTTTTTCTTTCTTTTTTTTCTAAACTTTATTTGAAGTGCACAAAATGTAAGTGGCGTGTTGCAGTGCTGCACAGTGACATGTGGTGCAATCCAGTGCGCTGTGATAAATTACAGCATGCCTGCATTTTAGCGCATCTCACTGCACTGCGATACGGGCTGCATTGTAATAAGAACAGGGCTCATGGCGGTGACTAGTATTTATACCATTGCAGAAAAACCCCAGTCACCACACTAATGTGACCGGGCCCTACTTGTTTTTTGCGGATTGTTTTGCTGCAAAGAAACAGTTTGCCATTAGTGGAGCATTTTTTTTAAATACTTTGAACTTTTATCTTTGAGTGAGCACTGGGATGTATGCTGTCAGTAGATATAATCCCTTGAGGAGGTATCTTGACTGCAGCGCCGTCTGCCTACAGCTTCCCTCATTTTGCGCTGTGTGTCACAAATTCTTTTATATTTATTATTATATGAATCATTTCCTTCCCTAATACCAAGGCCATGTTGTAATCTTTGGTGCTTTTCTAACCTTAGAACCAATGGCAGCCTGTCCATATGGGGCACAGGGGCGCCCCCCCCCCCCAATCCTTGCGCTTGGCTCCTAATCTACATGCAGGGCACCACACGCATGGATTCAAACTGGGTTTTTTTTAGCACATGATTAGAGCCTGAGGCTCTAATTGGCTTCAAAAAAGTGTGGGCTCGGGGCGCACAGCACTGCGCCCTGAGCCCACCCAGTTGTGTGACAATAGTGAATTAATATTCGCTATTGTCTTCCTGATTCTCCTCCTGGCCAATTAGGAAGTAGGTTCTGAGACCCGATTGGCCAGGGAGTCTTAGGATTCCCAATCGTGTCTCAGGTCACACTGGTCAATCGTGTCTCAGGACACACCTCCTGTTAAGCCCAGAGGAGAAGCCATGGCCCGGCTCTTCATTCCCCCCTGCCTCCCATGTTGAGGTTAGTCTTCTGTAGGGGGTGGCGTCGGATCTGTCTAATGCCCAGGGGGATGGGTCATTGATCTGCTGTCCATCTCCTCGGGGGGGAGGGGGGATATTTAGCACCAGCCGCCACTGCTTAGAACCCTACTTTTTCATTGGCTCCATGCCTGAAATGCACACGAGAGCTACATTATCCTCTCAGCACAGTGTTACCAGAATTGCTGTTGGGATCTTTAGCCTTGCAACATTCTAGGGTCAATATGGTCAAAAGCCGATTAACCTACCAGCAAGTCTTTGGAGTGTGGGAGTAAATCTTCATGTGTATAGAGGGAACATGCAAACTGCATGCAGATAGTTTTCTGGTCATAATCCAATACTACAAGGTATAAACTGCCACAGTTTCCGCCTACACTGCACAAAGTGTCTAAACTGCTGCATTTGAAACTTCCATAAAGAAGAGGGTGTCAAGTGTATGAACTGGATGGCAGAGATATACAGTGAATCTACAGGTTAAGCGTAGGGGAGATTTTTCGCATGTGCTTGGCTGTATGACATCAGATCAGACACATGCCCAAATGCAGGGAATGTGCAGAGTAATGTCCCACATGTAACCTGTAGCTCCCCTGGCCAGCTTTGCTATCCTTTACATCCACTTAGTGCACTCCACTGTAGTTAACAATGCCTAGCAAGAAAGACCCCAGGGTGTTTTCTCAATGGGTCCCATATGGCGATAGCCACACCCCTGTCATGCCGTTGGTTTTGTCCCATAATCATTCATGTAGAAAGAGAAGAATTTGAGGTGCAAAAGAGTATAGGAAATATGTTGGGGAATATAGATTTGCTTTGCCCAAAAGGCTTTGTTAATAGGTAATAAGACATCATATGATGTCACTGTCCTAAAACAGCAATGCATTCATAAAATTTAAATGAGATGAAAATGCTTTATAGAAACCACAGCAAAATGTGTCGAGAAAGTGAGAGCTGAACAGGCTTTATATTTGAAATATCTTATTCATCTTTTTTTTTTTTTTTTTAAGTCTTGAACAAAACAAGATCAAGGATAAAGGTGTAGAAGCAATGGCTCAGGCGCTGGGCATCTGTCCCTACATAAAGGTTATACGGTAAGTAGACTAATTCTGAAGAAAGGTGATGTATGCAGGTTCTGGAAAGATAGTTATGATTCAAAGCTGAACTATGGCAGATATAAAAAAATGAATGCAATTCCATATTCATTAATAAATCATTTGATTTATTTTTTAAATGCAATTAGTGTAAGTTCATGAATTTTAGCTGGTATCAGTCTCTTGGAATGCTGTGTATAGCAGCAGTTAGACTAGGGGAGGGAGGGCAGGGTTGGGAACCAGGCAAGGGGTGCTGATTGCAAGTGTGTTAAAACGGAGTTCCACCCATAATTTTTTTTTTGGCAGCCACTCTTTTAATACTAAATAGATGTAACCTTTTGTTTTCTTACTTTCAAACCACCTACTAATTACATGTATTTTTTACTCACAATTTTGTTTGTTTCACTGCTGGACTTTTCCATTTTAGGTGAGGGCACCTGAAGCCCATAGTCTCCTGGCATCTCTTCTTGAAAGAAGTGCATGGTGGGTAACCATCATGCACTCCTCGTTCTCGGTCCGCCTTAAATTGCGTCATTTCCTGTCTGCAAATAACACGATTTTACAGTACAGGGAAGCCCACTGACTCCTGGGAAATGATAAGTCACATCTCCCAGGAGGCCAGGCGAAGCAGGGAGTGAGGAGAAGAGCCTAGGACCAAAAAGGGGCAGAATACAGGGACTACCTAGCAACAAGTGACTTAGGGTGAGTATAAAAACATTTTTTCCTTCAAAGGTAAATCTAAATAGGCAAAGGACTTGAATGATGTAAAAAAAAATTTTTGGGTGAAACTCCGCTTTAACAAGGAAGAGTGATCAGAAGGATGACCTCATCAATTAGATGCTCTTTTTACGATCTAATCAGCAGCCTGTGGGTGAAAAGAGGACACCACTGTCCTTAACTGTAAGGCCAGCCATACACGGAGCACATGTCTTTCCTGCAACCCAAGGAAATTTGCTTGATTCCATGATCAACACTGTCTGAATCCCTTCTGCCGGGTCATTTTCTTCTCCCGGCAGAGGAAGCCGTCCCCGCCGGGAGAAGACAGTGATTATAGCAGCCACTAGCGATATTCGTAAGAGAATCCTGCAGGCTGATTGTACCCAAATTGATCGATCGATGAACTTAGTACATTCAGTTCCGGCTGAACTGGCTGAGATTCGAACCGTGTATAGCCGGCCTAAGTGGTGTTGCCTACCTGGCTTTGCTGTGTGGGAAGGATGTATAAAAGTGGATGGATAGAAATACAAATCTTTTGGTAGCTAAAATATGTCCCTTATGTATTTCATTTGCATATTTAGTTGTTATCTTACTGAACACTATGGAAATGTAATATTTTTGGCCATTGCCAGTGCTTCAATCTCGCACAACACTAATGTTAACTATTATATTGTTATTTGACTTATTTTCCAGATTATGGGGCAATCCTGTTTCCAGAGTGACACAAGAGAAGCTGTGGAAACAAGATCCCAGATTAAACTTCTCCGTCTGAGTAAAGAATTTTCTTCAGTCTGCAGTTCTGATGAGAAACAAAACAATAAACTACTTTTTCATATTCTCTTTTGAGCTCTGATTGATGGAAAGTCTAAAGTTTCCCAGAGGAGGACTGCAAGACAACTTTTTGTATTACCAGCTTGGTACCTTTCTTTAGAATGTCTTTTTAATGCATTGTTTTGTCTTTTGCACTTTATTGCCTATGTGGCTCTTTTTTTAACATTATATTGTTATTCTTATTTGTGTGACAAAAATTGCACTAACATGGTATATATAGTATTTGAGGAAACACTGGCAGCTATTTTGTGAACATGAATATACACTGGTCATATACAGTTGTTCTTTGCTCTTTATGTGGTTTTATCTGAAGTGTTAAACTGCACCTATTAAGAACGGTGCCTTTTATTTTAATACCCTTGGCATCTTGCTGAAGGTTTGGCCACAAAGTGTTGTCATCACCACATACATGCATTAGGGGCCTTTGTATGGCACAACTGTGTATGGGGAGGCTACAGATGGCAACGTTCCTTAGTGCCTGACAGGGTAGTACCAGTAAAGGCTTGTTTTATGAAACCACCAGTTCCGAGTTGTCTGAAGTCAGGCAATTTGATTGCACACTGCCCCTGATTTGACAAAAAGCCTGCTGTTATCCCTTCTTTCACTGTACTTGTTGCCTGCTGTCACGTACCTGGTGATGGAGCCAGACGTGGAGAGGTAGGCGTTCTCTTATACTTCCTGCTCAGTATGCCTGGTGAAGTAATAGAGCCCAGAGTGGAACGAGTACCTGACAGTCCTGTGATACCAGATGCAGAAGAATCGTCCATGTGCACCAGGATGCAGGCTTGGCTGTGGATGCAGGACCGCAGGGACAGCAGGCCGGCAGGCTACTGGCAGTCGGACAACAGGCTTTTGGCAGGCTGCAGATAGCTGAGTACAGATGATAGCCACTGGTAGGAGCGAATAGCAGGGTCAGGCAAGCCAGGTCGGGAACTAGCAGGCAGATCAGGAACAAATCAGCAAACAGGAAAGTCGGAGTTGAGGCAAAAGTCTGCAACTATCAGGCAGATAGGCAGAAGGAGCAGTCAGAGATGTGGTCCAGAGGCAAGCCAGGGTCGGTACAGGCGGAGTTCAAGCGTGGTCAGGGCAGATCAGGTTGGCAACTGGGAATCAGATACAAACAGGTACCAGGTATGCAAGAACTTTATAGACCATAAGTCCTGGAGTCTCAGTGCTGTCTAAGTAGCCCTTTTGGTGCCAGTCTAGTGGCGGGGAGGTGAGCACGGTGGCACGTGAATGTGCACGGTTATTAGGCATTCTGAATGCAAAACTATGCACCTGGGCACATTTTGTCTTCTCTGACACCTGCTTTCTCATTAAGACTAGAAAACATATGGCTTATGGAATACACAAATCAGTATATTCTCAATACATTGTAAAAGACTGGCACGACGTGGAAGGCCAAGGCTCATATAGAACATGGGGTCTAGACTAGTCCTGAACACTTATGGGCCCTCTGTAGTTTTTGGTCTAGGCCATCTGCCCTTCTATCAAAAATGCCTTTATTAAACTGTCTTCTTCCCCAAAGCTTCACCTTCCTAGGCCAGAGATTTTATGGACTTTACCCACGTTTAAGCCTAATTTTTGGGGTATCTCGTTTCCAAACCCAGTGACATCAATTAAAAAACAGAAACAAGTGAATGGCATAGTACTCATTGGATTAGTCTTGAGAATATTAATTGTAGATGCAGTGACAGATAAATACTTGACAAAAAAAAGCGAACACTTATCTCAGTCGGGAGAGGCAGTGACGGCGGCTAAAAAATGCTCTGAAAGGTAATTATCCCTATGAAATATTCATTGAAAGGTCAAGGAGAACCAACACATGTTGGGGATTCATGTTTCCTTCATCAGGACTAATGATGGCCGTATTTGGTATTATTTCAGTGTAAAAACATAAACATTTAAAGTACAGTAATGCGAAGATAACAATTTTTAGAATAAAAATTAAGATCCAATAACATTGTAGATCCTTGTGTTTGACTGCTGTTGGGTTTAATGGAAAACAGACAAGGGTTGAAGAAACATGTTGCATGTTGCTCTGTCTCTAAAGCTGCCCATACAGGTTACAATACGGCTATACAATCTTTTTTAGATCTGCCAGCAACTTTGTAATGTTAACACCTACATGACTGAGTAAAAACTGATTACATAGCTGTTGGCAAAACTACTTGTGTGTACAGCCCGTAGTCTGGTTATGGCTTTTATAACGGGCTTATTTAGGAAAGAATTTGGGCTACGCTTGCGTCAATTTTATATAGTTGAGTATCGCATGTTAAAGCGCTGTAGCATTTAAGTGATCCCCCACAAAGTGAATGATCTTGTTTATTATTAATGAACCACCAAAGTAAAAGGCACCTTTAAACTAATCACAGAAGCACAGATGTCATTTCTGAAATGCGTTTGTGAAATCAAAGCTTTTTCAACTACTGCATATTGCATAGCAATAAAAAATAAACTGTTAAAAACAGTTGTAAATGTTTTCTGTATATATTTTTTTAGAACTTTCGGATGTTCTCTGTGATGTGAAAATTGCATTTTAAGAGTAATAGGATTTATTTTTGTGTAAAACTAATTGCACTGAATAATGAATGTGTATATGGTTTAGTGATATTGCTCCTTGTAAAAAAAAATAATAATAAAAAAATGAATATGAAACATTAAAAGTGATGTTGGCCATTTTGTTACATTATATACCCCTGAGACAGCTACATTTTCCAAAATGTATGCATAAATGAGTCTCAGTTTAACCACGTCAATACTGGGCACTTTTACCCCCTTCTTCTCCAGGCAAAATTTCAGCTTTCAGAGATGTCGCACTTTAAATGACAATTGCACGGTCATGCAACACTGTACCCATTTGAATTTTTTATCATTTTATTTGAGACAGATAAAGCTTTCTTTTGGTGGTATTTAATCACCACTGGGGTTTTTATATTTTGCTAAACAAATGAAAAAAGACCAAAAATTAAAAAAAAAGAAACCCACTTCTTTCTTCCTTTCTGTTATACAGTTTTGTAAATAAGTATTTTTTCTTCTTCACTGAAGTGTGCTGATGAGGCTGCACTGATGGGCACTGATGAGGCTGCACTGATGAGACTGCACTAATGGGCACTGATGAGGCTGCACTGATGGGCACTGATGAGGCGGCACTGATGGGCAATGATGAGACTGCACTCATAGACGGCACTGATATGCTGCCCTGATGGGCACGCTGCCCTGATGGACACTGATATGTTGCACTGATATGCTGCACTGATGGACACTGATATTCTGCACTGGTATGTTGCACTGATGGGGCTGCACTAATAATCAGTGCCCTGATGTCAGTGTAAATGTCCACAGTAACTGGAAAGCCGGTTATTGGCTTTCCTTTCCTCAGACATTGACAATGCCGATGTGATTACATGTGATAAGCTTCACAGAAGCACAGAACACAGTTCACCACTGAGCGTCGCACCCGGGGGGGGGGGGGGGTGCACGAGCCGTGTGATTTGAAGGATGTTATATGACGTCCAGTCAGAATAGGAAAGCACCTGTCCGGCCGTCAATTTGAATAGCACGGAGGGGAAGGTGTTAATCACATATTGTAATCAGTGTGTTAGAGCAATGTGCCCCCCTGTGTTCCCCAGTGATTTATCCAGTTTTTCCTGGTGCTTCCCTGTATGTCCTCTGTGCTCTTTGTATCCCAGCTTTCCCAGTGTCTTTGGTTTCCACTCTTGTGTACTCCTTCCTGTGACCCCGTATTTTTTGTGCTTCCTCATCTGTTACCCCAATGGTTCCATGCATTCCTGCCAGCGTCTTGTTTCTCTTTACCATCTCCACTTCAGTCGGTTCCTGCTTGTCTGCACCAGTGAGTTTTCCTGTGTGTCTCAGTCAACTCTTCATTATCAGCACCTGTGCACTCCCAGCCTGTATTCCTCCCTTGTGTCTCTATGCGGTCTCATACACTTCTGCTACTCACTCCTAAGTTAGTATGTGTATACAGTACCCCAGTGCTGCAAATTAGTCTCACCTGCTGCTGGTTGTGGCCTGCGGAGTTGGAGAACTGCAATTTAGATTACACCTGCAACATCTCCACTTCTAGGGAGGGTTAATGCTGCTCCCACAATTCTTGCCTAGGTGAAAATTTCTCCCCATCCCCTGCGTGTGTGCAGATGATCCACAGGGCTTGGCTTCCGAGAGAGCCCTGTGGCACATCTGTGAATGCGTTGGTTTCCCCGACCATCTGTGCACACATGGGGTTTCCAGCCCTGTGCAAAGACTGCTGCCAGGGGAGTCTGAAACCTTCTCTATCTTTATGCGTGCACAGAAAATCACCTGCATATGAACATATGCACCAATGGGCTTTGCCAGAACCCAAAGGCCTGGCAGATCCCATGGGCACATCTGCGCATGCCCCATAATGGGGACGCCTGAGGGAAGTGCAGAGACATCTGGTAGATGGACTGAAGTTCCAATTTTAATTTGGTAGCATGAAATGTAACCACTTTTCCTTCTAAGTTACTTGTTTACTTCAGGGAGATCATATAATCACACTGTAACATTACCAAGGGATCAATTACTACTGTCCTGGACAGTGCCTGTTTTTAAGAGCACATATTACCAAAAGCAGTGTGGAATTTTCATTATTGAAGCCTGTTGGCACACAACCTTTGCTACCCAGATAGCAAGTAATTGAGCAGCAATTTTGAAAATGACTTGCTAAGTTGGGAGCCATGTATTAGGCCAGCGCAGGAGACTGTGGAGTGTGTATTTGGCCAATGGACTAGATTCCCTACTGTTGGGGCTTAGTTGTGAAGGTCACCTTGGGCCCTGGCAGTTTACTGCTGTTTTAAAGTGGTCAACTTGACCTTCGGCCTGTCTAAGTTGCCAAATACCATGGTGGTAAGATTTCGTTTTCCTCATCTATGAAGTTAGGCTTACCGCAACCGTGGACTTCAGCAGGTCCTGATATCCCTACCATATGTGTACTTTGTTTTTCTTTTTGTAATTCTATGAAAATGTATGGCTTGACATTACCCCAATGTTATCTTCAAATGTGGGTTATGTCTATCTCTTGTAAAACACTTTTCAATAAAAACTATTGGAAAGGAAAATTACTTGCTAAGCTATTGATAAATTTGCCAGGCTTCACAAATTTGTTGCACAATTGCTGCAATTCCGCATTGCATGACTCCAGATCAAATTTCTTTGCAAACATTCTGCAAGTCTGCTGCAAGTTCTGGTTCAGTTATGTTGTGCAATAGTCATCCCACCACAGGGGTCACTGTGACTTACAGAGCTCTTGCTGTAGACTCACCACAGCAACTTTGCTCTTGCTAGAGACTTGCCATGCAAATTTGCTACAATTTGGGAAAGTTTCAACTAGAACTAGAACAAGTGCTCTGCAAGTGTACAAATTGTCAGTGAAAATGTGCAGCAAGTTAACAAGACTTACAATTCAACACTGCCACAAATTTGTGGCATGTTATCCTTGTTATCTGGGTACCTTCTGCTAGTATCACCTCTTTTCCTTGGTTAACTGCCCTGAATTTGAATATTGAGTTTGCATTAATAAGTCTATATAAGATTACAAAGCCTATTTATCCCTGTCTCCTATAGGTACAAACTTAATGCACCCTATGGTAAACCCAATCAGCTTCTAACTTCAGCTTGCTCAATTAAGCTTTGTCCAAAAATCTGGAAGCTGATTGGTTTTATGTAGAGCTGCACCAGATAATGCACTCTCCAGTTTTACTAAATCAACCAAAATGTACCAGACAGGCTATACAGCCTTAACCTCCCTGGCGGTGTTCCCGAGTGTGGCTCCGGGTGGATTTTCAGTACAAAGAACGGTAACCCCGAGCCACACTCGGGATTGCATTGCTGGATCCAGGCAGCGTTACTCACCTTGTCCCCTGGATGCAGCGATGTCCCCCGCCGTGTCTGCGGGCTGTGTCCTCCGCCAGATGACTCCTGTGTGCCGGGCTCCGTTCCCTGCGAGCGTATCGTCGCACGGGGACGGAGACCGGCGGGAAATTCAAAAAGTGAAACACACACAGCACATACAGTACATTGTAATCTTATAGATTGCATTATTGTATGAAAACATTTCACATCCCCTTTGTCCCTAGTGATTTGCCCAGTGCCCTGCATGCATATTATAAATGTCATTCTTTCTGCCTGGAAACATGAGAATGTCCATAGCAACCAAAAAGTGTCCCTTTGCGTCAAAAGTGGTTTTTGATCAGCTAGAAAACACTGATAGTAAATAAGAATCATTTGCAGAATTGAGTGATACTGATTTTTGAGGAAATTTATCATCAGAAACTGAAAGTGACGACAGCGACAATTCTGCAAATGAGCAAATTTCTGCATTTTTGGTTTGATTACATTATTGAATAAATTTTATTGCTATTATATTATCATTTTTGATAATTATTTTTAGTTATTTATTGTATTATAATTTATTATTTCATTTTTCAAACTTTTTCATACCCGGGATGTCTACTAGACTCTTGTTTGGACAGATTTAAGTGAGTTATTGCTAAGAATTACCGGCCTACAATATAAAACGCCAAATTTTCATGCAAAATAATCGTACCGCTTTCAGCACCAAAAATCTGAAATAATCATACCGCCAGGGAGGTTAACAACCATTGACAAAAATGTATGTTCCAAAGGAGACATGTGTTTGCTTTTCCGAGTATAATATTATAGAAGAGCCATGGGGCAGAGCTGTATTATAGAAGAAACAAATGTTAATGGTGTTGTGGGGTAGGCTGTCAAAGGAACCATTTTTAACAATAGAGATGGTAACCACTATGGACCGCTTTCAACCTACCCTTGCGTTAGCTATTATAAGGATGTCATTCTGGTGAGTGATGGCAGTTACACAGAACACACCCCACCTCCATCCATTACCTCATCCTATATTAGAGAGTAAAGCTTTGGTAATGTTTGCACACTCAGTACATTATTCTAGCAACCTCTTCCAACCAGCAGTTTAGGACAGCAACATCCTGATTAGTGATTGAAAGAACGCTATGACACTGATGAGGGGGAAGTTGTCATGCACCTGTTCCATCATATTAGATAAACCACTGATTTTGAGGCGCATGTACTAATAGGACAGTGCAGAATTTAAAAACTGGTAATTTGTGGCAACCCAGCAAGCAGAAAAGTGAATTTTCTGACACAGAGGGCATGCCATTATCATTATGGTTAAAATGTAAAGTGGTTGATTTACCAATGACAACTAGACTGTGCACTTTGCAAAGTGCAGTTACCCTCTGCAAGTGCAGTTGCTCCAGAGCTTAGTAAATGAGGGTAAGGTTCACTTTGCAAAGAATACCCAATCACGTGCAAGGAAAATAAAAAAGACTGCATTTTTGCTGGCACATGACTGGATGATGGAAGTCAGCAGAGCTTCTGCTCATTTACTAAGCTCTGGAGCAATTGCACTTGCAGAGTGCAACTGCACTTTGCAAAGTGCACAGTCTATTTGTGTTTAGTAAATCAAACTTAAAGTCTCGCCTTGCCTCATTTGTTCTTCTTTATATAATGTACAATTCTGAAAGCAACACATTTTTTGGCAGGAATTGGAGAACATACACAGATTCATTCCTATATACAGGTGGCGGATATGTAGCCCTTCCTGTTAGATATTTAAATCTGAACTCCAGTCAGCAATAACAAAAAATGAATATGTAGAGCCCCCCAACACTGGCAGAGCAAGGGTAAAATACTATTTAGTCTAGCTGTGTGGTAAAGAAGCCAACATTACAAAGCATTGTACATGATGACATCAGAAAGGGTGTGCAGCCGACAAAGATGATCAGCTTTGTTGGGCTCTTCATTTAGCTGGTTGGAAGACTGTGGGAGCAAACAATAAAGTAAGTAATGCCTATTACTTCTTACTCCTATAGCCTAATGGAGCATTCAATTTAAAAAAAAGTATAGCTTTTACATATTTTATATTACACAGGTGCAAAAAGACGCAAGAACATCCAAAATTGTACAAACACCCAACGCTCCCAGTCAGGCAAGAACAGGGTGGGAAACTTTGCCCAACATCCCAAAGAGAGAGAGATAATGGGAGGGTAAGATAATCAGAGAGAGACGCATTCAGACAAGTTTTACCTACAACTGAAATATCACTTTAAAGTGGTTCTAAAGTCTAAAGGTTTTTTTTTACCTTATTGAACTACCTGAATTAAAGTAAAAAAAAACTCACTAGCTGTCCCCCCCATCCCCTTCCCTAAATACTTACCTAAATTCTCTCTCAATCCAGCACAGTACCATCTGCAACAGCGCTGGTCTCTTTTCCTTCTCTTACAGGACAGACTGAGAGCAGTGGGAGCCATTGGTTCCTGCTACTGTCAGTCATATCTTTTGAGGAGGGAGCAGGGGGCATGGCCAAGCAGCACTGTGTGTGTCTGTGCACAGTCTGCCTAGGGAGCGCATCTGCATAGGTGCCCCCATAGCGCAGGGCTTTCTATGGGGTCACTTGGAAAAGAGGAGACGTGGACCACGACAGCCGGGGACCCCAGAAAAGGAGGAAAGGGGCCACTCTGTGCTATGTATATATATAGCACAGAACAGGTAAATACAAACCTCTTTTTATTTTAGGGGAAAAAAATGTGAACCTTTAGCATCTTTTTAAAATGGTTCTAAAGTCAGAAGGTTTTTTAACTTAATGCATTCTATGCATTAAGTTAAAACCCTTTTGTGTGCAGCAGCAGAACCCTAATACTTACCTAAGCCCCAGATTTTTTCAGCAATGCTGCATGAGAGTCTTGGCTGTCTCCTTCCTCATTGGCTAAGACAGCAGTGTGGGGCCATTGGCTCCCACTGCTGTCAACCAAAGTCAGTGAGCCAATGAGGAGAGAGAGGGGCTGGGCCAAGCCGCGGCTCCCTGTCTGAATGGTCACACAGAGTAGCAGCTCGGCTTGGGTGCCCCATAGCAAGCTGCATGCTATGGGGGTACTTGGCAGGAGGGAGGGGCCAGGAGCGCCGGTGAGGGACCCGAGAAGAGGAGGATCTGGGCATCTCTGTGCAAAACCACTGC
Organism: Glandirana rugosa; assembly: GCA_018402905.1. NCBI lineage: Eukaryota > Metazoa > Chordata > Amphibia > Anura > Ranidae > Glandirana > Glandirana rugosa. Next base: position 577,384 of record BLSH010135425.1, read on the forward strand.
ACAGAGCAGGTAAGTATAACATGTTTGTTATTTTTAAATGAAAAAAAGATATTAATATCACTTTAAGGCTAGGTTCTCACTATGCTGGTTTTCAAGTGGCCATGTTTGTGTGGGTACAGCTACTGTACCTACAGAAAATGGAGGGAATACCTTTTCCAAATCACAGGGAAACAGCATAGTGATATGCATTTCCCAGCATGGGAAAACATACTGCGATTTCCAGTGTGTGGGGGTGCCATTAAGACTTAAATGCACCCCTGTGCCTATGCTAACAGCAGAGCATTTTTGATGCGGGTGTGGGAAAACATGTGAGTACAACGCTGTGTGCCCTGTCCTCCATCCTATTAAGCTGCCAGAAGATTGACCCAGTGGGCCATGAAAGATATATAGCGCCCCTGCCCATGTTTGTTGGCCACTGACAGCGTAGTCCAGCGACATGGACGCATTACATGCCACATGCTGTAGGGCAGGGCTGGTCTTTTGGGCAAAATAATGAAGACTGATAACTGACATTGTGGTGTAACACAAGCCATACCTTGCAGAAGGGGACTTCAAATGCTGGAATGGGAGCAACTACGAAGCTGAAGAGTCACCTACCTTTGGAAAGATGCTGTGTGGCTGAACTCTCTTTTCCCTTTATGGCGACAGTTCTATTTTTCTCATCCTCAACATATGATTTGAGGACAGCTTGTGCCTGACCAAGGTCATCCTACTACAGCAAGTCAGTGGTCGTGTGATCAAATTATTCCACTGACTCCTCATAGCCAGTTTGCGGACTATGGGATGATTAGCAAAAGAGAAGGAGTAGAAAAAGGGCACATTAGCAACACTTACAGGCAACTGATTACTTTGCACCTAGGAGGAGGATAAAGTGAAAGGCTTTGTCAGCCACATTACTACCTCCTGCGTAGGCTGTATAGCTAGACCACTTAGCGAGAGGAAAAGCAGATGTGCCCTGCTTGTAGATGGTGTGGCCAGACCACCTCTTTCTCCTTCAGAACCTGCTCATCCCTACAACCTCTGCACAGAGAAATTCTGTGCCATGGTCAGGGGTCAGGCTCAGAGACGAGTAGCTATAGCAGTAGAGAGGCTCCCACTGACCAGCTGGATAAATACATAAGCAGGTTATCCTGGCACATGACATTGGCGCACCTGAGGTGGGCAGTCTAAGCACTAACTGATATTCACCAGAGCTGCTGATGGTGGTGATGGGTTTTGTTGCGTGTTAAAACCAGGTCGCGGTCCTCAGGAGTGCCCCACCAGGAGGTGAGCAAGCCAGGGTCTAGAAACAGATATAGCAAGTGTATCTGCATCTTTCGTGAGGGTAAAAAGAGCTGGTTGAGAACAGAGGTAGTGTCGGGGAAGTCCGATGACGTAGTGCAGCGTCATCAGAGCCGACTTGCTCGAGCCCCGCCCTCTAACCTCACACGCAGACGCTGAGAAGACATCCAGGATCCGTCGGGAGGGAAGCCGCTCGTAGGGGAGGACATCGCGGCTACCGGCGAGGCAGTAAGCTGCAGGCTGGGGCACTAGATACCCCCCTCTCTATAGGAACAGTGTGGCTCGGGAACGGAGGTGAAGAGGTGAGGGGAGGAGAACGCAGAGCGGCCGCAGCCGTAGCCAGCTCTCACCCCCTCTATTTTTAAGAAGGAAGCCGAATATCAAAGAATCTGTATGGAGTATCCCTGGAGCGGTAGATATGCATTTCTGTGATAAGAGACTACACGGTTTTCTGTGTTTGAATGTTAAGAACTGTTAGTATTGATCAATGGTAGAGAAACCTAGGTGAAACAGCCTGCTGAGTGCATAGATGAGAGAGATAGACGGAGGGAGTGGACACAAATATTAGGATTCGGGTGAGGCTTGTGAAATAAGTAGGCAACAGAAGCAGAGAAAGAGCCCGACAGCATGACATGTTAATGTGTACAGAGACCCGGTAAAAGGAATAAGAGCAACGAGCGCTACTATATGTATGCATTTGGGCTCCTTACAATTACATAGGGGATTGAGAAAACCAAGATACCTGAGTTGGTTTGCGAAAACTATGTAGACGCTGGGAAAGTTGAAAAATACTGAAGGTGTGTTAAAATACACAATATATAGAACAAAACCGTGCTACCCTGACCAGGTTAAAAAACCTTAAAGGGTATAGGAGGTTCCTTGTTTTTTTTTTTTTTCTTCTCTTCTTCCCCTCTCTTTCACCCGTCAAAAAGGGGAGGAGAGGGAGTAGAGAGGATGGCGACTAGGAGGAAAACAAGTAAAGGAGGAACAAGTAAAATCAACCAGACTGCCTCCAGTCCAGGAGGGATTCAAAGTTACATAGCCGCAGAAATGAGCATAACAGAGAAGAGTAGCCCTGCTCAGGGAGCAATGGGGGGGGGGGCATAATGAGGGGGCAGCCCCAAAGACAGGAAACAACAGGAACACCCCCCAAAAAGCGGAAAAGGGCAAGAAGAGGACCCAAATAAAAAAGGACATACAAATCAATCAGCTATAGAGGGACAAGACAGAGAGGCTCAGGCAAGCTTCCCCCAAATTAAAGAGGCCTTGACAGAAATGTTAACAAAGATGGAGATCTCATTAAAAAAATTTAATGGGAATGATCAGGACTGACATTAACCAAGTCTTACAATGGGTACAAGAGACAGAAGAAAGACTAGATATAAATGACAGAAGACTAGAAGAACTAAGCGAACAGACGAAGGTGCTGCAAAGAACCAATAGAACAATTATTTACAGGTTGGAAGACCAAGAGATCCGCAGCCGCAGAAGAAATCTGAATTAAAGGCCTATCTGAGAAATATAAAGATGAGGAATTGAGAGAGCTGATGCAAGATCTCTTTATACCCATACTGGGGAAGAATGATGTGGAGGAGATAAAAATGGACAGGGTCCATAGGATCACACGAAAATGGCCAAGCGGAGGGGACATCCCCAGAGATGTCATAATATGCTTCCATTATGCAGAGGAGAAGATGTTAATAATGGAGAAAATACAGAAAATGTCGGAAATCACCTTCAAGGGAGAAAAGGTACAGATTTTTTCCGATCTGTCAGCAGAAACATTGGGGAGAAAAGGACTACTTAAACCGCTTACAGAGGCTATGCGACAAGCAAACATAACGTATTTGTGGGGATTCCCCGCATGCTTAAAGGGGAGAAGGGAAGGAAGGATGGCTGTTTTAAGATTCCCCGAAGACTTAAAAGAATTTTGTAGTAAACTAGACCTCAGCCACCCCCCCTCCCAGGATGGCAAAGAAGAGGATAATATCCATCAGAATTCCCCGACACATAAGAGGAGGTGGACTCGCCAAGAGGGGAGAAGGGGAAGGAAGTAATAGAATGAAAGGTCGTTGAAAGGGCAAGACTTGGACTACCTAGGGGGACCTCCTACCCCCTCTTGCCCCTTATGTTGTCTTTTTTTTTTTTTGAGAAATGAGGAGAGTAACTGGATAGAGGGAGGAGAGAAGACACGGCAGGAAATGGAAGACGTGCGGGAAAGGGGGGGGGGCGGGTGGGCAAGCTCTAGAGACTTCCCTTCAAGATATGGGGGGTAAAGCAGTCCCCTGGAGAGGAAGGCTGGTCCCATATGTTGAACGGAGTGGAAAAAGCCGTTCACCCACCCAAGGGAGGGGTGGGGAGGGGGGGAGGGGGATGCTTTGGGGCAAGGGAACTCTCTCTCCGCATTCCCATCTGTATAGGAAAAGTATGAGAATGAATGTTGGGAAAATAAGAAAAATAAGGTTGAAGGATAAATGGGATGGATAAATATACTGACATACAATGTGCCGGACCTGAATACAGCAGAAAAAAGATTCAAGGTTAAAAAGGAATTACAATTCTATAAGGCAGATGTGATTGGCCTTCAGGAGACACATATTCTGCAGGCATCAGGAGTTAAGTTCAGATCACACAAATTCCCTAACTGGTATTATGGAGACTCAACATCAGGGAGAGCAAGAGGAGTAGCCATCGGTTTTAGTAAAAATATAGTATTCTCCATAAAAGAGTCAAGAGCAGATTATGAAGGAAGATCACTGTTTATTAAAGGAAAATTAATGAATGAAGAGTACACTATCGCAAATATTTACTCCCCTAATAAAGAACCGGAGAGATTTCTGAGAAGAGTACTGAGGGAGCTGATGGAGTTTAAAGAAGGGATTCTCATAATAATGGGGGATTTCAACATTTGTTTGGACCCAAAAGTGGATACATCAAGACCCCAGGGAAGATGGACAAAACAGAACCAGGGGAGGATAAAGAGCTTATTGCTAAGCAGTCAATTAGTAGATACGTGGAGAATAAAAAAACCCAAGCAAAAGATACTTTACATATTTCTCGGGAATGCATAAATCCTACTCTAGATTGGACTATGTGTTAATGGAACATAAAGAACTTCCTAGGTTAAAAAAAGCAGAGATAAAAGCTAAGACCTTATCCGACCACGCTCCAGTATGGGTGCAGATAGAAGCAGAAACACAGGCACAGAGAGAACGAAGTTGGAGGTTGAATGAATCACTAATATCGGACCCTGAAATTAAAGTAAAGATAGAGGAAGAACTGGAGAACTTCTTTTCTATTAACGACACTCCAGAAACCGTGCGCTCCCTATTGTGGGAGACACATAAAGTATATATAAGAGGTATCCTTATTGGTATGGGAGCAAAAAAGAAAAAGGAAAGAATGGAAAGAAAGTTTAAATTATATAAGGAAATTCAAGAGATGGAATATCGGATTAGAGCACTAGGAATCCCAGCGAAACAGGAATTAACAAAGCAAAAGGAGGAACTGGCGGAGTTGGTGGAGGTGGAAAGATAACAGGCCTTCCATTTAGTGATGAGGCAGGAATATCAATGGGGTAATAAATCAGGGAAATGGATGGCAAGGGCAGTAAAGGAAAAGAAAAGGAGGACATTCATATCAAGGATAAAAAATAGCAGAGGAGAGATTGTACATGCCTCGTCAGAAATCGCTATGGTGTTCCATCAATACTATACAAAGTTATATGATGCCAGGAATAAAAAAGAAGAATCTCCCGATGAAGAAACTCAAGAAAAAATAGAATATTTAGGAAGGGTTGAAATCTCGAAAATCACAGATAAAGAATTAGAACATCTGAACGATCCAATAACACAAGATGAAGTAAAAGGAGCCATTAAAGGGATGTCTCTTGGGAAAAGCCCTGGCCCTGATGGGTTTTCGTTGATGTACTATAGAAAATTCCAGGATATCCTCGCCCCAAAATTAAGTGAATATTACAATAAATTGGCAGATGGGGAAAAAATAAGAGAAGAAGCTTTAATGGCTCATATAACCTCGATCTATAAAGAAGGAAAAGATAAGGATCTCCCAGAAAGTTACCGACCTATATCCCTGGTGAATGTTGATATGAAGATCTATGCAAAAATTATAGCAGGGAGACTGAAACCTATATTGCCGAGATGGGTACAGGAAGATCAGACGGGATTCGTGGAAGGAAGGGAAGGGAAAGATAACTGCCTTAGGACTTTGTTGATAATACAGGAAGCAGAGAGATATGGAACCCTGGTCACCCTGATGTCAATTGATGCAGAAAAAGCTTTTGACCGGGTTGACTGGGGTTTCATGAAAGAAACACTGATAAGAATAGGGATTGGAAATAGGATGTTAAGGTGGATTATGGCCTTGTATCAACATCCTAGGGCAAAAATAAGAGTGAAGGGAATATTCTCACCAACCCTAACATTGTTCAATGGTACGAGGCAGGGATGCCCTCTCTCGCCGATTCTATTTGTACTCATATTGGAACCCCTTTTGGCAGCAATACGTAAAAATGGAAACATACGGGGGATCAGAATCGGCGAGAGAGAGCATAAGATAGCGGCATACGCGGACGATGTCCTATTGTATGTTACTAACCCTGAGGTAGCGATACCAAACATAATAAAAGAACTGGATCAATATGGGACGGTATTAAACTTCAAAATAAATGCATCTAAGACAGAGATCCTGAATATATCTATCCCTGGAAAAGATCAGCGGTCCATACAGCAAAAATTTCCCTTTAGGTGGCGAGGAGATGAAATTGACTACTTGGGGATTAAGCTAAGCAAGACCCTAAAAGGGACATATAGTATTAACGATGTCCCTATGTTAAATAGGGTGAAGGATCAACTGGGACAGATGAAACGGAGGTCACTCTCCTGTTCATCGTACCAAGACTGATCTATCTGTTCCAGATGATCCTGGTCCTAGTCCCAAAATCTTTTTTTAGAAAATTAAGAACAATCACGATAAAATATATATGGGGAAACAAGCATCCGAGGGTAGCATATGCACAGATGGTAAAAGACAGAAATGCAGGAGGATTAGCGGCGCCAGACTTTGAAAAATATCACCAGGCAATAATAATAGCTAGAGCAGTGAATTGGACACATAGCAAGGGGGGGAAGGCATGGGTGGACATAGAAATGGCACTAAGTAAAACAGATCTGAGTAAAATGATATGGATACCAAAGGAATTCAGAGAATTAGCAAATAGCACTAGCACATTAACAAAAAATACACTGAATATATGGGACACTATAAAGAAGAAAAACAAATGGGAGCACAATTCACCTTTAATATCTCTGTTAGACACTAATTATTTTAGACCGGGAAAAGAGGAATGTTTATATTTTACTAGATGGGCAAAAAAAGAAGAAATATATCTTCAGGACATAATGGAGGGTAATAAAATTTGCACATATGAGGAGATTACACAAAGGTGGGGCACTAAACCTTTAGATAAATGGAGATATGCACAAATCAAACATTTTACACAAATAATACCTCAACCACTGAGAGGGAAAGAAAATATGAAGGCGATAGAGAAATTAATAAGCACATCTCAGAGTTTAAAAAGGCCGATATCAAAAATATATAAAATCTTGGTGAATGAGGCAGAGCCTAAAATCCCCACATATTTAGGGAAATGGGAAGAAGAAATAGGGATAATACAAGAAGAGGAAACTAGAGATAAGATATTGAGGTTGAATTTTAACACTGCAAAGGACCAAGGAACAAGAGAGCTAAATTATAAAGTATTGGCGAGGTTGTATATCACACCAAAGAGAGCACAGAAGATACAAGGAGACGGCCCCCTAAACTGTTTGAGGGGGTGTGATGCCCTGGGCACTTACGTACATATATGGTGGAACTGTCCAAAAATAGGGAAATACTGGAATGAGATAGTTAGAAATATCTATAGAATCACAGGGGAACAAATCAAAATGGACCCCTGGGAATGCCTATTCCACCTAACGGGAATATCAAAAAGGCAATATAGAAACACACTGGTACCAATATTATTAAATGCTGCAAAAAGTCTGATACCTAAAAAGTGGAAAACCATTGAGATCCCAACATTGACAGAGTGGATACAGAAGATAGAGTGGATAAGATCAATGGAGGAGTCAATTTATGGAGCAGAAGACGCAATGGAAATATATCAGAAGATATGGGAGAAGTGGCTCGATTTTAAAAGTCGGAAGTTTATGTGGACATGAGGAGAAATGGAGCCCCCCTAGATTAGACCCCAACTAAACAGAGGAGCGGTGGTTCTCCAGGATGATGTGCAAAGTCTGGAAAGAGGGAGGAGAGGCGGATAGACAGAGGGAGGGAGGGGGGTATACAAAAGTAGCATAAGAGGGATGTCTCTGACGCTTTTTAGAAATAAAAGGGTACGGGAAATATAAATTAAATAAAGATAAGAAAGAAATTGCCACGATGATGAAAAGTTCTGGTCAGAGACGGAAAAATGAATGATAAATTCAAGGGTCTCTAAAAGGATTTACTGAAGTGGGAAAAAAAAAAAGAAACAGATATAGCAGTTAGAGATCAAGCAGAAGCGTAGTCAGTAAACAAGCCAAAGGTCTGTAACAAGTGGTTGCAGGTTGGGATCAAGCTGAAGCATAGTCGAGGGACAAGTCAACGGTCTATAAATTATGGTTGCAAGTTGTGATCAAGCGGAAGCGTAGTCAAGGAACAAGCCAAAGTTGGTAACGAGTGGTAATAGAGATAAAGACAGCTGCAGTTACGCAAAGGAGCAAGATATCTTCTGGAGAGAGCACAATAATCTGGCAAACAGGAAGTGCAAAGGCATGGCTTATACAGGAAGTTCATAGGAGGAGCAAGAAGTTCAAGGTTCACCAGAAGCAAGGCACAAGGCAAGATTAGGAATCAGACAAGATGCCATCAGGTGGCTCAGAAAGAAGAGCTACTGCTGGATGCAGCAGAGTTCATGGGTTCAGATCCAGCTCCTGACACTTTGCCTCTCACTATTGGCCTGCCTGATATTTTTAAAAAAAGGATATTTCGTGTCAAGATTGCCCCCCCCCCCCATAAATAAGTGGGTTTCATGGATTATGAGCAGGGTTCGACTGAACCCCTGGATGGATTTACCCATACTCACTAACTATTGTGTGTCAGAATGCTTGGCACACAACTGTGTTAGGGCCTTTGTCAAAGGGCTTTTGATCACATCACATGGATTTTGCATTTCCAGGCAAGTCTATGAGAATGCAAAACCCCCTTAAGGTAGGTCAAACACAGGTCAGAGGGAGGTCAATTGCAGTTAGAATGCTTTTGTCAATGAACTCTGAACTGATGCCATGGACACAAATCCAAAGCCTGTCAACACAAGCCCTTACTTTGGCATGACTTGCATACATTGGACTCTTCACTGAAGTACAAACTAAACCGGCCAATGAGATACATTTGTTTTTATAGTTATTTTGCAAACCGCTAATTGACAGGAATAACACTGCATGTACTGGGAGTCTTTTTCCGTAACTTTTTTTCCTGCAAAGGCTGCTGCTCTAGAGTCTCTTGTGATGAATAACATAGAAATGTCAAGATTAAAAGCTGCAATCAGCAGACATTAACCCATGATTCAGCCATGAATTCCTAATCCATAGTAGCTGTAATTACATTCTGATCCCGACAAGAAACATATTTACAGATCTGCCTTCTTTTAACTCTAATCTCTTTAGAAATTCAGATAATCGCGGGCTACGGACACAAATTACATGAAAACTGGACATTAAACAAAGACTGTTATTTATAAACATGTACAAATCCCCAAGTGCGGAGATTAAGAAAATAAGGTAAGGTTTTGAAAAAGTACTAACGTCTGTTTCGCAGAATGGGAGGTTAGTTAACCACTTCAGCCCCGGAAGGATTTCCTGCTTTAGGACCGGAGCCCTTTTTGCGATTCGGCACTGCATCGCTTTAACTGACAATTGCGCGGTCGTGCGACGTTGTACCCAAACAAAATTTGCGTCCTTTTTTTCCCACAAACAGAGCTTTCTTTCGGTGGTATTTGATCCCCTCTGCATCATTTCTGATCGCCGCTATAAACAAAAGAAGAGCGACAATTTTGCAAAAAAACCCAAATTTCTTACTTTTTGCTAGAATACAAATCCAAAAAAAAAAATATAAAAAAACATTTTTTTCACCGTTTTTGGCCGATTTATATTCTTCCTCATATTTGCGATAAAAAAAATCGCAATCGGCGTTTATTGATTGGTTTGCGCAAAAGTGGTCGCGTTTACGGATGATGAGAATTCATTTTTGGGGTTTTTTTTTTTTTTTTTTACTAGTAATGGCGGCGATCTGCGATTTTTTGCGGTACTGTGATATTTCAGCGGGCATGTCGGACTATTTTGACACTTTTTTGGGACCATTGGCATTTATACAGTGATCAGTGCTATAAAAATGCATTGATTACTGTGTAAATGCCATTGGCAGTGAAGGGGTTAACCTGCAGGGGGCGCTCTAAGGGTTAACTGTGTTCCCTGGGCGTGTTCTAACTGTATGGGGGCTTGCCTAGCTGGGGAAGGGAAGTGGTCACAGCCTTCACGTACAGGAAAGCTGTAATCACATCCCTTCCCCCTAACACAGAGCGGAGGTCCGTGTTTACATACACGGACCTCCGCTCACTCGCTCCGGGGGGGCCATCGCGGGTAGCCGGCGGCAATCGAAGCCGCCGCACCCGCTCCCTGGCCCTCCCCGAACACAGTGAGTGCGGCCGCCGTCAAATGCCGATCGGCGGTCGGCAAGGGGTTAAAGAAAGGCGCACTGGAGACTTCCAACACTGCATTTCATTTTGATGCTGGGCAACAAACATTAGACAAGAGTTTGTATATAAAAAAATATATCTGCATTAAACATGGGTGCATAAACATGTGTGCTCACATTGCCTGAGCATGCATGTTTATGTACAGAGAAGACACGAGCCACACAATTTAGACAAAATAATGCAATTTATTAGATTGGTGTTTCCTCACACCTGGGGGTGCCCATGGACATTGTAAACATCAGCCAAATCAGCCGGAATAGGCAAGTCACCCAAAACTGCAGAGTCCATTAAGTTGCATGTACAGACCAGCTTTTCTCAACCTTTTTATTTAAGAGAAGCCCTTGAAATAATTTTCAGATCTTCCTGAACCCCTGGTAAAACGAATTCCTTGGTGGCCAAGGGGAGAATACTCGCCTTATAATATTAATCAGAATATCACTCTAAGACCCCTTTCACACCAAGGCGTTTTTGCTCTAAAATTAGCACATAAAAAGCGCACCAAAAACGCTCCCCATGCATCTCAATGGATGCTTTCACACCGAGGCGTTGCGCTTGCTGGGTGTTGCTAAAAGTCCTGCAAGCAGCATCTTTTCAGCTTGTTTTGTGCACTCAAAATAGCGCTTCAAAAACACCCATGTCCATTGATAATAATGGTTAAACGCTTGAAAAGCGCATGAGATGTGTACTGAGGCTGTGGAAAGGTCACATGATTGAAACACAAATGCTTGAAAAGCGCTTAAAAAAGCCATTAGAGGGGCGCTATTTATAGCGCTAGCGCTTCAAAAGTGCTGCAAAAACACACACTAAAATGATGGCGTTTTACAGGCTTTTTTCCAGCGCCTTGGTGTGAAAGGAGCCTAATAGACAGCTAGAAATATCATTGGTGTTATGCAGATGGATGTACCAAGTAGCACTGGCCCTCAGGCTATGAATGCACCATCAAATGGGAGCTGAATCAGCCACAATCCAGAGAACCCCCAGCAATTTCTGATAGAACCCTGGTTGATAAAGAGGCAAATTACGAGTTTATTGTTTACCCCTTTTCTCCCCAGTTTGTGAAAACCATGGTATACCGTTTTCTGCAGTCTGCCCTTATGGCTAATCCATTCTAACAGTATAAATGTATAAGTACAGTTGGTATGTATTGATTAAACCCTATTTTCAATAGGTAACTCTGTATGCCCATGGTTGTACAAGTATTATTTTTGAAAAAAAAAATCAATAATAAAGTATGTTTACAAAAGTCATAATGAGACTGAATTACTGAAGTATAAGGCCTCATACACACGGACGTTTTTTGACGCTGGCGTTTTCTGGCATTTTTTGCAGCTCTCCATGTTAGTCAATGGCCCCATAAAAACGTCGGCGTTTTTGATCTGTAGATGACGTCGGCGTTAGTGAGCTGAAACTAAAACCCACAGCCATCACGTTCTGAGGCTGTAACCTTTTGGCATTTTTTGACGCCGACGCCACAATATGCCAACAAACGCCACCTATTATTATACCGGCGTTTTCCGGCGTTTTTTGACGCCAACGTTTTTAGGTTGAAAAATAGCAGAGAGATGTTTTTTTTTAAAAACGCCTATTGACGCCGACGCTCACTAACGCTCAAAAACGCCGATGCATAACGCCGAAAAACGCCGACTTTTTTTCCTTGACGTCGGGCCCGACGTTTTGTTTATTTTTTTAGAAACGTCCGTGTGTATGAGGCCAATACAGGCGGTCCCCTAGTTATGAACATCCGACTTATGAACGACTCCTACTTACAAACGCAGGGAGACAACAGGAAGTGAGAGGAAATCTCTCCCTAGGAAGGGAAATTCACTCCTGTAAGAGTTATTATGCGAAAAAGGGGTCTCCACTGATGCTTTATCACCAAGATTTGTTTCCACAACAACCCAAAATTTTCAAAATCCATTTATCATTGGGACAGGAAGTGAGGTGAAATCTTCTGAACAGAAACATAGACAGCAAAACAAACATTACGGGGGTGTTAACCCTTCCCTGTGCTATCCAAAAAGCTTAAAAATATTTGTTTTGGCTGAAGCTACACTTAAAAAATGTACCTGTTCCGACTTACAAACAAATTCGACTTATGAACAAACCTACAGTCCCTATCTTGTTTGTAACCCGGGGACCGCCTGTACTTGCCTCTGTTAAAGCAGTTGTCTACCCGTAAAAAAATAAAAATAATAATAATAAAAAAAACTGTAAGGGAAAGGCATAATGCGCTAGTATGCACTGCATACTAGCGCATTATGAAATGCTTACCTCAGAATGAAGCTCCGACGGGTCCACTCGGTCCCCACAGAGGGAGGCGACATGTTCCCTCGAGGATCCTTCCGCGTACGCGGCTCCGGCACTGTGAGTGGCCGGGGCCACGAGACGTCACTCCCGCGCATGCGTGCTGAAGCCCGTCTTTCCGGCAAGGTCCTTTGCCGGGACCTCACGGTGCATGCGCCATACTTCAGCGGCTTCATTTAGGGTGAATATCTCCTAAACCATGTAGGTTTAGGAGATATTCATTTTACCTACAGGTAAGCCTTATTATAGGGTAAAAATTTACTAAAATTCAGGATAGTAAAAGCAGCGCTAAAATCAAATTATTAATCCTATGTGAATAGTTCTTGTGCAAAGTAACTCGCGCAAAAAAGTGCTAGTGCAAAAATTATAAACACAATAGTGCAAAAGATATATATATATATAAAGTGCAAAAAATAAAGTCCTTTTCAAATAGACAGCTTCAATGCTTCAAAACTGCATCCTTCACCACTGGTCACCGCATGCAAGTGCACACATTGGGGGCTCAACAGAACTTAGGATAATAACAGCCTGTCAGTCAGTAAAGGGATCTCATCCCAAATCCGTCTTTGAGGACCCACACCACAAGGATTCGTTGCTCTCCAATTATGGCAGTAATGGGAGACAGGCAGAGAAAACCCTCATAGTGTATCTCTTTAAACAAAGCAGTTTATTTCCAACACAAAATGCGCTTACATTAAAACCATATTGCAATCGCCAGTTTCATTTAGACAAGCCTCCTACCGCCCGGGCATCCAACGTTCCTCTCCTCCAACCCCTAAGCGTCCTAGCCGCCGGTACACTGATTCGCCTCTGGTCGCCCTGTGGGGCCACGCCCATGACGCATTTCGTCACTTCCGACTTGATAACAGAAGGAAGTGACGAAACGCGTTAGTTGCGTGGCCACACGTCAACCCGAGGCGAATCAGGTGTTGGAGGAGAGGAACGTTGGATGGCCTGGCGATTGCAATATGGTTTTAATGTAAGCGCATTTTGTGTTGGAAATAAACTGCTTTGTTTAAAGAGATACACTATGAGGGTTTTCTCTGCTTGTCTCCCATTACTGCCATAATTGGAGAGCAACGAATCCTTGTGGTGTGGGTCCTCAAAGACGGATTTGGGATGAGATCCCTTTGCTGACTGACAGGCTGTTATTATCCTAAGTTCTGTTGAGCCCCCAATGTGTGCACTTGCATGCGGTGCCCAGTGGTGAAGGATGCAGTTTTGAAGCATTGAAGCTGTCTATTTGAAAAGGACTTTATTTTTTGCACTTTATATATATATATCTTTTGCACTATTGTGTTTATCATTTTTGCACTAGCACTTTTTTGCACGAGTTACTTTGCACAAGAACTGTTCACATAGGATTAATAATTTGATTCTAGCGCTGCTTTTACTATCATGAATTTTAGTAAATTTTTACTTTGCATTACTTATTTATAGCAGCTGCTTTATATTATATTATATTCATTAGTATATTTATTTGACACTTTTTAGCGCGGTGTTTTCTCTGTTATTTAAGCCTTATTATAGGCTTACCTGTAGGTAAAGGTAAAAAAAATGGGTAGACAGCCGCTTTAATTTCAAATAACCAATCAGATTTAAAGCGTTACTAAATCCACAACAGTAAAATCAGTCTGTATATGCAGTAAAACATGATTGTTATACTCACTGTAGAACCTAAACTGTTAATCCTCCGCATTGTGTAAAAAGGTTGTTTTCCTTTTGTCATGTCTTCTTTGATCCTCCCCTTCTCCCACTGCCCCCACTCCATCTCCTGATAAGACAGAACCTTTGAAGCTACTGTGCACATCAGTTTGGTGTGTGTTGCTAGAAAGTTTTTTTTTCTTGGGAGGGAGCATGTGATCAGCACAGGGCCAATCATCACAGTCCAGACAGAGGGTCAGGGGTCATGCAGCCTCATAGGACAGTCAGAGTAGAATGAATACTCCTCCTACAAGCTTTAACCAGACACTGATAGAAGTCACAAGACTGCTATATACTGCTGATGGGAAAAGGTATTTAGCAGTTTATATTTACTAAAATAATTGCATTTCTGTGTACTGTGGGAGGCCAGATATAATGAATGCAGGGTCTTTTGATTGAGTAACACTTCAAAGAAAGACTGTTTGCGATTTTTTTTACTTCTATATTGCTTGTTAAAAGTACAATCCAATTTTTTTTTATACCTACCGTGCACATGCTCCTCACTTATTCTCCACTGGTGGGCAGTCATCAATGGTGCAGAGAACCCAACTGACGTAATGAAGTCAGCACCGTTCCCTGCTTCATTATACTGTGAGTGCAGGAAGCCATGCTGTGAAAAACAGAATATCACTGACTTGTTCACAGTACTGATCCTGTGTTTCTCTGAGACCTACTGAGCAGAACATCACAGGAATCGAATACAAAGCCAGATGCAATTACTCACACTAACTGGATTTAAAAATACATGGAACTATTTTTAATGAATACTACATAAAAGTGTACCTAAAAACAAAATTTCATTTTTGTTTAGGATAGAGTGGTGAGGGGTTGGTACCCCATCAGGATTTTTTTCTGTCTGTGTCACCATTAGGGGGATACACTCTCTATATTTGTCCCGGGGACCCCATTTACTGCGAATGAAAGTGAGGGAGAAACCAAAATTGTGATTTGCTGAGCAGCAGAGCAGATAATAGGGAGTAAATCATGGGTATACATGTTCCGCCGATGACTAAGAGGGGATTTTCCTGACATCAGAGAAATTTCTACTCTTGTCTCAGCAGAACAGGAAATAAAGGAAATTCTCCCCAACGGGACACAGATAAACATTAATTGACAGGGATTTTTTTTTTTTTATTGCATAAGAGATTTTGACCATCCCCTATCCAATGAAAAATGTTTTTGCTTTAGTTAGACTAAGGTGATCTAAAATATCCATACCTCCCAACTTTCTGAGATGGGAATGAGGGACACCTAATAGCAAAAGTCAGTAGGCACAGGACACACACCCTGCCTCGCCCCCTTAAAGGAGAATTATAAAAAAAAAAAATTAGTTACACCTACAAATGTTTTTTTTTTTACCATTACTATTTGTTTAGTATTGGGTTTTGAAATTTTCAAATGCAGCAATTTAGAAATTGGATGAAAGGTTTAGCACTAGGAAACGCTCTTTGAAAGATAAAAAGTGCATTTTATGTACGACTATATCCTCTTCCTTACTGGGCACTCAAACGCCCCTCCTGCCCAGACCAATTTTCGGCTTTCAGCGATGTCGCATTTTGAATGACAATTGCGCGGTCGTGCGACGTTGTACCCAAACAAAATTGATGTCCTTTTTTCCCCACAAATAGAGCTTTCTTTTGGTGGTATTTGATCACCTCTGCGGTTTTTATTTTTTGCGCTATAAACTAACAAAGAGCGACGATTTTGAAAAAAGAACAATATTTTTTACTTTTTGCTATAATAAATATCCAAAAATAAAATATAAAAAAAAAAATAATTCATTGGGTTTGGCCGATTTATATTCTTCTACATATTTTTGGTAAAAAAAAATCGCAATCGGCGTTTATTGATTGGTTTGCGCAAAAGTTCTACAAACTAAACAAAGCATCTACAAACTATGGGAATTGATTTATGGCGTTTTTATTATTTTATTTTTTTTTTTACAGGTAATGGCGGTGATCTGCGATTTTTATCAGGACTTTGATATTGGGGCGGACATGTCGGACATTTTTGACACTTTTTTGGGACCAAAGACATTTCGTACGAGCACAGAAGAGCGTTCAGGTGCATGTAATTAGCATCCGGCCCTTCCTGACTTCTGAGCATGCGTGTTTTGCACAATACAACTTGTTGTACCAACTTCTCTGTACACACGATACAACGGTCGTATGAACGCTTTTTGGTACGACCAAGTTTTCTAGTCTGCTCATACAACTCCCTTGTACGACCGTCGTATGTTCGACTGCTCTAATCGCGCATATGAACGATCGATATCGCATACAATGGTCGTTAGTATGACCTGTTGTATACGATCGTCGTCCCGCGTGTACGAGGCTTAAGAGTAGATTATATAAGATAGGGTACAAAAAGGAGGAATCCTGATCTGTATAAAAGTTGCAGGCTGGTGATTTAGAAAGAATCAAAGCTCACCAGCTCATTATAACTGCCAGAAAACCAGTATTTTCAGAAGTTAAGGAAAGCATTGGAAGGTTTCATAATTCTCCAACATAGGTTTCCAGTATAGTGCACCCACTGACCAAGTATAACCCTCAAATGAAGTATTCATTTTAATTGGCATTGATGTATTGCTGATCTTTGCATGGTCCTGCCCTATGTGGATTTTCTGACCAATAATCTGCTCAGAAGATCCTTATTGCATAGGCATGTATGTGTGGGTGACAGGTGAACTTTAAAGACTACAAAGAAGAGCTGTATTTACATGTGACCTCTGAAATACATGGAATGCTTTTCATATGCCATATGGACTTGTTTTTCCCCCTCGCTGCAGCTACTTGCCTTTGCCAACATTAAGAGAGCCGGGGATGTGTTCTATCAGCTCTCCAATATATAAAGCTTAATGCATTTTTTTTTCTTTCTTAGCAATAATTTAGTGATGAGTTATTTTATTTTATTAATTTTAAAGGAGAAATGATATTTAAATCAGAGGACCCTGGGATTAGGGTTGCCACATCATCCCTTTAATCCAGGACCATATTAATTACTCAGGTTCTGTGGCTGATTAAGGTGGTAATTAAACTCACTTGGTGCCTCATCTGCATTAACCACTTCCTTACTGGGCACTTAAACCCCCCTCCTGCCCAGACCAATTTTCAGGTTTCAGCGCTGTCGCATTTTGAATGACAATTGCGCGGCCGTGCGACATTGTACCCAAATAAAATTGATGTCCTTTTTTCCCCACAAATAGAGCTTTCTTTTGGTGGTACTTGATCACCTCTGTGGTTTTTATTTTTTGCGCTATAAACAAAACCAAGAGCGACAATTTTGAAAAAAGAACAATCTTTTTACTTTTTGCTCTAATAAATATCCAAACAAAAAAAAAAAAAAAATGATTCACCAGGTTTGGCTGATTTATATTCTTCTACATATTTTTGGTAAAAAAAATCGCAATCAGCGTTTATTGATTGCTTTGCGCAAAAGTTATCGCGTCTACAAACTATGGGAATTGGTTTATGGCGTTTATATTATTATTTTTTTTTTTTTACTAGTAATGGCGGCGATCTGCGATTTTTATCGGGACTTTGATATTGGGGGGGACATGTCGGACATTTTTGACACATTTTTGGGACCAATGACATTTATACAGCGATCAGAAATTTAAATGTCCACTGATTACTGTATAAATGTCATTGGCAGTGAAGGGGTTAACCTGCAGGGGGCAGTGAAGGGGTTAACTATGTTCCCTGGGTGTGTTCTAACTGTGGGGGGATGGGTTGGCCGGGACATGACAGATCTAACTGATCCCAGTGACAGGGATCAGTAGATCTGCTTGTCCCCCTCTCACAGAATGGGGAACCGCCGTGTTTACATTGGCGGTTCCCCGTTCTACAGCTTTGCAGGCGATCGCGGGTCAGGAGCGGACATCGAGTCCGCCCGACCCGCGGGCACACTCGCGCTGCCGCCGCCTGATCCGCGCTGTAGACGTCTTTCGTCTATAGCGCGGATCTCTAGAGGTTAAATTAGCCTCAGAACCTTTGTAATTCATTTGTGTCCTAGATTAAAGGGATGATGTGGCAACCCTACCTGGGATATATAATATATAGGGGAAGTCTGGCCACAATTGATATTGCAGTATTTAGTAAGAAGCTGGAGATTGTTCTTCTTTCATTTCTCTGGGGATCTAAGATCTCTGCAGCTAAGGTTCTAGGTATGCTGAAGTAGCTGTTACAGCTTCCATCTTAATGCTTCTTTTGGATTCTCATTTTTTATATATTCTGGAGACAGTGCAGGTAAAACGAGACACCAGGAATTGCAGCAGTAAAGACAAGAATATCTGTTTACTGGAATCCCAGAGAGATAATATTGATAGGTGATTCAGCATACCAGCATCTGTCACAGGTTTTAGGTCGGCCAATGCATTCAGGAAGAAATGAAGAGGTTAGGGAAAGCTTAACATGTGGTCCAGCAATGTGAACCCTTTGGTCACAGTGGCAAAGCCGTTTCAAGAACGCGCTTTCCCTTTAGCAGATTCTATTACAGAAGGAGTAGCAGTCTATACAGCCAACATAGTAGATAGTGTTAAAACTGTTCAACTGGCATTGAACCATTGGGAAGATTTCTTTTGACTTCCTGCCTGGCAGACCAACAGGAAGAGTGGAGATATTTTCAAAGCTTCTGTTCTTAGGCCTCTCCTATTCTCTATCTACAACTCCTCCCTGAGTCTGCTGATAGCCTCCCATGGCTTCCAATACCATCTCTATGCCGATGACACCCACATTTTTCTCTCTACCCCTCAGCTCACACCTTTAGTCTCCTCATGTATCACTAATTTACTAACAGACATATCAGTTTGGATGTCACACCACTTCCTCAAACTCAATATATCCAAAACCGAGCTTATAAGGTTTCCTCCTCCACGTGCCTCTGCCCCTGATCTTGCTGTCACAACTATCAGCCCATACCCGCATGCCAAGGTCCTAGGTGTAATCCTGGACTCTGATCTATCCTTTAGGACCCACCTCCAATCACTGCCCAAATCATGCCGCCTCAACCTCCACAACATCTCCAAAATACACCCCTTCCTAACCAATGACACCACAAAGATCCCTGGTCATCTCCCACCTGGACTACTGCAACTCCCTCCTCATTGGCTTACCTTTACATAGGCTATCCCTTATTCCAGGGATATGCAATTAGCGGACCTCCAGATGTTGCAGCACTACAAGTCCCATGAGGCATAGCAAGACACTGACAGCCACAAGTATGACACCCAGACACAGAGGCATGATGGCATTTGTAGTTTTGCAACAGCTGGAGGTCCGCTAATTGTGTATCCCTGCCCTATTCAGTCCATCATGAATGTTGCTGCCAGGCTCATCCACCTTACCAACCGCTCTGTGTCTGCTACTCCTCTCTGCCAATCCCTCCATTGGCTTCTGTTCACACAACAAATTAAATTCAAAATACTAACAATAACTTACAAAGCCACCCACAACTCTGCCCCCAGTTATATCCCTAACCTAGTCTCATAATACAAACCTAATAATTCCTCCCAAGACCTTCTGCTCTGTAGCTCCCTCATCACCTCCTCCCATGCTTGCCTCCAGGACTTTTCCAGAGCCTCTCCCATCCTATGGAACTCCTTTCCCCAATCTGTCAGATTATCTCCTACTCTGTTTACTTTTAGACGATCCCTGAAAACCCTCCTCTTCAGAGAACCTTATCCTGCCCACACCTAACTGTACTTTGATTTTCTACATCAGCCCACCCCCCACAGTTATTACCTTTTGTGTCACTTGACCCTCCCTCCTAGATTGTAAGCTCTAACAAGCAGGGCCCTCTGATTCCTCCTGTATTGAATTGTATTGTAACTGTACTGTCTGCCCTCATGTTGTAAAGCGCTGTGCAAAAGTTGACTTTATATAAATCCTGAATGATAATAATAATAATAATAAAGAAAGGGGGAAATTGACTCCTGAACAGTTGCTACCAGAACAGGTGTCCTTTTTGGAAGAATTCTCTTTGTCTTGTATTCCAGTAACAACCATAAGATGTTGGATTTCCAACCACTTTTTGACAATAGAGACCAGGACAAATAGAGGGGCAAATCTCCCCATGTGTACAGGCAGCTATAACATCTTGGCAGGGGTTTTAACACACTCCGCATAGTGAAAAAAAGAGAAAATACACTGTAAACAATAGTACAAACAACATGTAACGGATCTCATTTTACAGAATAAAAATACAGTAATCATGGGAATAAAACAGCCAAGAAAAGAAATGTGAATACAAAGCAATGATCAAATGATCAATGCTTAGAATAGCAAAATGAAATTGACCAATGTGAGACCAACAAAGTATGTAATATAGGTGTCATCATTGGCGGCCCGTAATGCAAAGTGCAGGGGCACCGCCACCCTAATCTATGCGTCCATGGATTCCAATGGGGGTTTTTTCTTATCTTTTAAGAAGCACGTGATTAGAACCAGAGGCTCTAATAGGCTTCAAAAAAGGGTGGGCTCTGCACCCCTCAGCCCACACAGTTGTGTGACAATTGCGAATTAATATTCGCTATTGTCTTCCTGATTCTCCTTCCGGGCCAATCAGTCAGGAAGCGAGTCCTGAGACCCTTCACCCGATTGGCTGAGAGAAGAAGCGTTCCTATTGGCCACTAAGGAGGAGGAGGGAGGAGACGCAGGTGAAGCCAATGTGAAGCATCAGGAGGAAGAGACGCCGCCCCGAGGAAGTGATGCCCGCGACTTAGATAGGGTAAGTATGGGGCTGATGACCGACCTACCACTTTCCATTTCCGACCATTCCCATGCTGACACCCTAGATCTGGTGCTTCAAAAAAAACACCCCCGCCGCTGTAATTCATATGCCCGGCATCCTGAAAGGGGCCGGACGCATGAATATGGGGTGGCTGCAGTGGCTATGGATAGATTCATGCTATGCATGAATCTATCCATTATTCATATAGGATATAGGGGGTGGCGTGGATGGGGGGGGGGGGGGGGCTG
>BLSH010135425.1:666139-676663 GCA_018402905.1 Glandirana rugosa
GAGTGGAGGACCCAGGGGGTCACCGTGGGGGATGGAGGACACAGAGGGACACCTTGGGGGGTGGAGGGCACGGGGGATACCGTGGGGGGTTGAGGACACGGGGGACACAGTGGGGGGTGGAGGACACCAGGGGGGTAAAGGACAGAGGGAGACACCATGGGGGAGGACACAGGGGGTTACTGTGGGGGATGGAGGACACAGGGCGACACTGTGGGAAGTGGAGGACACGGGGACACCGTGGGGGTGGGGAACACAGTGGGATACCATGGGGGTGAGGACACAGGGGGTTACCGTGGGGGATGAAGGACACAGGGGGGGCACCATGGGGGATGGAGGACTTTTTGGTATGAGTCCATCTTATTTCTTACGAGCCAGGATTCATGTTTTCATCTTTACCTACTTTACCCGTTGGTTACTGGAGTTGAGGATTGCTGCCTTGGCTGCATCTTTCATCCACTGAATTCACGTACTTTGGAATGTATTGGACTATATCACTTGCACTCTACATTGTGCTTTATTATTATTTATTTATTTTGTGTCACTCAGCACAACACCTTGTTTCATATGTGATTTGTTTGCATTACTATGGTCTAATGCGGTGTATGCTGCTCCTTTTCCCTTTTGCGCAATAATCCTATTATCTGGTAAACCTTATAGTTTACCTCCCCTACTCTTTAAATAATCTCAAAGGTACCCTGCCACTTTGCTAGGAGTTTGCTTTCAACAGTGGGAACTAGTACCAGCACTCTATCCCCAGGGTTGAAAGTTTGGGTCTTGGCACCCCGATTATAAACCCTCCTCTGGGCTTCCTGGGCTCGCTCCATATGTTCCTGGGCAAGGGGCAGAACAGCTGTGATTCGATCCTGCATCAAGGAGATATGCTCTATGACGCTCCTATATGGGGTGGCCTCTCCTTCCCTCATTTCTTTTGCAACATCTAGCTGCCCCCTGGGATGTCTACCATTCAAGAGTTCAAACTGGGAATATCCCTTAGACGCCTGTGGAACCTCTCGTATGGCAAACATGAGATATGGTAGCAAGAAATCCCAATTTCTCCCATCTTTATCCAGCACCTTTTTCAACATACTCTTAAGGGACTTTCCACCAGACCGTCAGTTTGGGGGTGGTAAACAGAAGTACGGATATGGGAGATTTTGTACAATTTGCACATTTCCTTGGTAACTCTGGACATAAAGGGGTGTCCTGATCTGTTAAGATCCCCTTTGGGATCCCCACCCGACTAAACACCTGGACCAACGTCTTGGCAATAGTCTTAGCGGAAGTGTTCCACAAGGGGATGATTTCAGGATAGTGCGTTGCATAGTCAAGTAAGCCCAGAATGTGCTGGTGGCCCAGAGCAGACTTTACCACTGGCCCCACCAGATCTTTGCCAATTCTCTCAAATGGCACTTCAATGCTGGGCAGTGGGACAAGTGGGCTACGGAAATGGGGAGACGGTGCAGTAATTTGACACTCGGGACATGATTCACAATATTCCTTGACCTCTGCATGTAACCCTGGCCAGAAGAACCTCTGGGTTATTCTCTCATTGGTTTTCTCTATACCCAGATGTCCCCCCCATTACATGACCATGGGCCAGATCTAGCACCATCCTGCGGAAGGGTTTGGGAACCACTAGCTTGTCTACTTTGTCTTCTCCGCGTTTTACCACCTGATATAACAAATTCTTTTTAAGGGCCATGCAGGGAAAAGACACCCCCAATTAGGGTCCACAGGTTCCCCATCCATCACCTTCACTTTTTCTCTGGCTCTAAGGAGAGTGACATCCCGTAGTTGCTCTGCACAGAAGTCCTCTCTCCAGACCTGGTGCTAAATTCAGTTCACTCTCACAGTCAGGGTCAAAGACATTTTCTGGGTCATTAGGCACCAGCTGGGAGCTATCTTTCTGCTCCTCCAGCTCCCCAGCCATTACAGGAAAAGGAAGAAGGTCTCCTTCTTCCTCGGTCCTGCCACCAATCTCTCCTTCCGTTTGGCAAAAAGGGTCTGGTGAGAACTCCCGTGCTTCCTCAGCAGGGGGAGCTCATTCCTCCAGGCTCTCTGTGCCTTCTCACAACCTCCATAAAATGGGGAAAATCCCTCCCCATTAGGGCTTCATGAAGCAGGGAAGGTACCACTCCCACTGAATGGTTCACTCTGCCGCAAGGGGTGTCAATCTCGACCAGAGCTGTCTGGTAGGCACGAGTGTCCCCATGGATGCAAATGACTCCGATAATGCTAGGGTGTAACCTTGCCAGATATACGCAGCTGATTTTGACCAATGTTATCACACTATCTGAGTCAAGCAGCACAGTGATGGGTTTCCCATCAATAGCAATCACACACATTTGCTGCTCTATGCGACTTGAACATGATGCTATACATGCAACCTGTGCAAAAAGAGAAATGCGTCTTTTCATATAAGCATTATCACATTGCATGGGTTCATGATTCAGAGGACAAATATGTCCCAATGCAAGACATCGGTAGCACTGTACGTGCTCTATACCCAGTCTTCTCAAGGGTCCCCAAGACCTTCCTGGCTTCTTTGGCCAGTCTCCAGGTCTAGAGTCCATAGTCTCGTTAGTCATTACAGCAGTCTTATTAATCTTCCTGACTCCCTTGAGCATTGGGTAAGTCTTACCGGATCCGCTGGGCGGTTTTTCACCCCTAGATACATTGGAGTGGGGCGTAGACGGGTACCACAAATCCTCAGCCGCACTGTATCTCTCCACGAGGTCCACCAGTTGGGTTGTCATTTTGGAGTCTCCATGGCTGACCCACTTCCTCAATGTCGCAGGGAGTGCACGCAAATACTGGTCCATGACCACACGCTCCACGATCTGAGGGCCTGGCAAAGTCTCTGGCTGTAACCACTTCTTAGTGAGATGGATTAAGTCAAACATTTGGGAGCAAGGTGGCTGGTCCATGCGGTAGGTCCACTGACGCACCCGTTGAGCCTGGACTGCCATGGTGACACCCCGGCCTGTGAGTATCTCCGTTTTTAGAGACTCATAGTCCTGGGCCTTATCAGGCGACCTGGTGATTGGTTTCCCACTGGGCTGCATTGGCTTGCAACAGAGCTTTTAATATTTCCTCCATGCTGGAAATATGCCCAAATCCTCCACCACATGTGGGAGACTAGCTCTTGTAGTTCACCCTTCCTGGGAAAAAGGTAGCAGGAAGGCCAGCTTTTCTTAAAAGTCTGGCGGGTGGCCAGCTTTATTTACAAAAGGTTGCAAATCATAAAAACAAACGAAACAGTAAAACAAAACCTTGCTGTCTGGCAGTAAACTAATACAGAACAGGAGGCCTCTCTATACAATGTCAGGGCTTGTCCCTGACACCTCTAAACAAACAAAATGCAAACCTTTCCTTTTTTTTGCAGTCTTTAGAGCAGTGGTTCTCAACTCCTGTCCTCAGGACCCACCAACAGGCCAGATTTTAAGTATTACCTTGGGGAGATGCAGCAAATTATATCACCTGTGATTAGAGTTTAGCGAACCCGGACTGTAAAGTTCGGGTCCATACCGGACTTTGGGGTGTCAGTGCCCTGAACCCGATCCCGGACATTAAAAAAAAAGTCCGGGATCGGGTTCGGTATTTGGGTATTTTTGGCGCCTTTTCTATAGCTGCTGGGCAGCCAATCAACAAGGTTTTCACTAGTTTGCCCTTAGAAGCCATCACAGCCATGCCTACTAATGGCATGGCTGTAGTTGGCCAGTGCATCATGTGACCCATCCTCTATATGGGGCTGGAGTCACGTAGTGCCGCGCGTCAGATCGTCTCAGACTAGAGTAGGGAGAGCTTCATGCCGGTGCATCAGCGTTCAGAACCATCTTATAGTGCATTAGGGAGACGTAACTCTTGGTGCTCTGAGGGAGAGATTATCATTCTAAAACCATCTACTACTGCATTAGGGAAACGTTCCTGTTGGTGCTCTGAGGGAGAAATTCTCATTCTAAAACCATCTACTACTGCATTAGGGAAACGTTCCTGTTGGTGCTCTGCGGGTGAGATTCTCATTCTAAAAGCATCTACTACTGCATTAGGGAAACGTTCCTGTTGGTGCTCTGAGGGAGAGATTATCATTCTAAAACAATCTACTAATGCATTAGGGAAACGTTCCTGTTGGTGCTCTGAGGGAGAGTTTATCTTTCGAAAACCATCTACTACTGCATTAGGGAAACGTTCCTGTTGGTGTTCTGAGGGAGAGTTTATTGTTCCAAAACCATCTACTACTGCATTAGGGACAGGTTCCTGTTGGTGCTCTGAGGGAGAGATTATCATTCTAAAACCATCTACTATTGCATTAGGGACAGGTTCCTGTTGGTGCTCTGAGGGAGAGATTATCATTCTAAAACCATCTACTACTGCATTAGGGAGAGGTTCCTGTTGGTGCTCTGAGGGAGAGATAACATTCTAAAACCATCTACTACTGCATTAGGGAAACGTTCCTGTTGGTGCTCTGAGGGAGAGATTCTTATTCTAAAACAATCTACTACTGCATTAGGGAAACGTTCCTGTTGGTGCTCTGAGGGAGAGTTTATCGTTCGAAAACCATCTACTACTGCATTAGGGAAACGTTCCTGTTGGTGTTCTGAGGGAGAGTTTATCGTTCCAAAACCATCTACTACTGCATTAGGGACAGGTTCCTGTTGGTGCTCTGAGGGAGAGATTATCACTCTAAAACCATCTACTACTGCATTAGGGACAGGTTCTTGTTGGTGCTCTGAGGGAGAGATTATCCTTCTAAAACCATCTACTATTGCATTAGGGACAGGTTCCTGTTGGTGCTCTGAGGGAGAGATTATCATTCTAAAACCATCTACTACTGCATTAGGGAGAGGTTCCTGTTGGTACTCTGAGGGAGAGATTATCATTCTAAAACCATCTACTACTGCATTAGGGACAGGTTCTTGTTGGTGCTCTGAGGGAGAGTTTATTGTTCTAAAACCATCTACTACTGCATTAGGGACAGGTTCCTGTTGGTGCTCTGAGGGAGAGTTTATCGTTCTAAAACTATATACTACTGCATTAGGGAGAGGTTCCTGTTGGTGCTCTGAGGTAGAGTTTATCGTTCTAAAACCATCTACGACTGCATTAGGGAGAGGTTCCTGTTGGTGCTCTGAGGGAGAGTTTATCGTTCTAAAACCATCTACTACTGCATTAGGGAGAGGTTCCTGTTGGTGCTCTCAGGGAGAGTTTATCGTTCTAAAACTATATACTACTGCATTAGGGAGAGGTTTGTGTTGGTGCTCTGAGGGAGAGTTTATCGTTCTAAAACCATCAACTACTGCATTAGGGAGAGGTTCCTGTTGGTGCTCTGAGGGAGAATTTATCGTTCTAATACCATCTACTTCTAGATTAGGGAGAGGTTCCTGTTGATGCTCTGAGGGAGAATTTATCGTTCTAAAATCATCTCCTACTGCATTAGGGAGAGGTTCCTGTTGGTGCTCTGAGGGAGAGTTTATCGTACTAAAACCATCTACTACTGCATTAGGGACAGGATCCTGCTGGTGCTCTGAGGGAGAGATTATCATTCTAATACCATCTACTGAGGGAGAGTTTTTCGTACTAAAACCATCTACTACTGCATTAGGGAGACGTTCCTGTTGGTGCTCTGAGGGAGATATTATCATTCTAAAACCATCTACTACTGCACTAGGGAAAGGTTCCTGTTGGTGCTCTGAGGGAGAGATTATCATTCTAAAACCATCTACTACTGCATTAGGGACAGGTTCTTGTTGGAGCCCTGAGGGAGAGATTATCATTCTAAAATTATCTACTACTGCATTAGGGACAGGTTCTTGTTGGAGCCCTGAGGGAGAGATTATCATTCTAAAACTATCTACTACTGCATTAGGGAGAGGTTCCTGTTGGTGCTCTGAGGGAGAGTTTATCGTTCTAAAACCATCTACTACTGTATTAGGGACAGGTTCCTGTTGGTGCTCTGAGGGAGAGATTATCATTCTAAAACCATCTACTACTGCAATAGGGACATGTTCCTGTTGGTGCTCTGAGGGAGAGATTATCGTTCTAAAACCATCTTCTACTGCTTTAGGGAGAGGTTCCTATTGGTGCTCTGAGGGAGAGATTATCATTCTAAAACCATCTACTACTGCATTAGGGACAGGTTCCTGTTGGTGCTCTGAGGGAGAGATTATCGTTCCAAAACCATCTACTACTGCATTAGGGACAGGTTCCTGTTGGTGCTCTGAGGGAGAGTTTATCATTCTAAAACCATCTACTACTGCATTAGGGACAGGTTCCTGTTGGTGCTTTGAGGGAGAGTTTATCGTTCTAAAACCATCTACTGCTGCATTAGGGAAACGTTCCTGTTGGTGCTCTGAGGGAGAGTTTATCGTTCTAAAACCAACTACTACTGCATTAGTGAAAGATTCCTGTTGGTGCTCTGAGGGAGAGTTTATCGTTCTAAAACCATCTACTACTGCATTAGGGAAAGGTTCCTGTTGGTGCTCTGAGGGAGAGTTTATCGTTCTAAAACCATCTACTACTGCATTAGGGAGAGGTTCCTGTCGGTGCTGTGAGGGAGAGATTATTGTTCTAAAATCATCTCATACTGCAGTAGGGACAGGTTCCTATCGGTGCTGTGAAAGACAGATTATCAATCGTTCTAAAATCATCTCATACTGGTGTAGGGAGAGGTTCCTGCTGCTGGTGTGAGCGATGCATTTCTTGCACAAAAAAAGTGCATCTACAATTTTCTTTTTTTTAAAAAAAAAAAGAATAATAATTTATTATTCTTTTTTTTTTTTTAGTATTAATAAATAGTGCTACATAGTACATTTGTGTCCTGAATTAGGAGAGTGTCAAATAAGGGACATGGTCGTGGTGCTGCTGGTGCTGCTGGTGTTGGGGGTGTTGCTGAAGCTCCTGTTGCAAGGATAGGACGTGAAACACCTTCCTCAGGTAGCTGACAGAACCTTCAATGTTATATGGTAGGCCCGAATGGCGCTCAACGAATGGTGAGGCCAGAACAAGTACAGGCGATAGTAGATTGGGTGGCTGACAATGCCTCCAATTCCTTCACATTGTCTCCCACCCGGTCCCTTGATGAAAGTTCAGAGTTGGCACCTGAACCCCATGGCCATCTGTGTTTCACCTCAGCCCCTTGTAAATCAGCCAAGCAGTCTGAGCCCCAAGTCATGCAGCAGTCTCATGCTTTTTGATGACTCTACTGGTGTTCTTTCTGTGGGCCATCCACATAGCCCTGCCCCAGAAGTGGAAGACATTGAGATGCCCAACCACTTCTGTTGCAGGATGAGGACATGGAAACACCACCGTAGCACGTCTCTGATGATGACGAAACACAGGTGCCAACTGCTGTGGCTTTCCTCAGTGTGCAGACTGACAAGGAGGACAGTGGTGAAGGGTGGGTGGAAGATGATGTGGAGGATGATGAGGTCCTAGACCCCACATGGAATGAAGGTCATGCGAGTGACGTGTGCAGTTTGGAGGAAGAGG
Organism: Glandirana rugosa; assembly: GCA_018402905.1. Taxonomy (NCBI): domain Eukaryota; kingdom Metazoa; phylum Chordata; class Amphibia; order Anura; family Ranidae; genus Glandirana; species Glandirana rugosa. The sequence goes on from BLSH010135425.1 coordinate 673,625, forward strand.
TGGTGGTTACACAAAGGCACCAGCACAGCAAAAGAGGAAGCAGGTTGCAAAAGCGGAGCGAGCGTTCCCTAGACAGTATGCCTGCTACTACCCACTGCACCCAGGGACCTAGCACACCAAAGGCAGCTCAAAGGCATTCCCCAGCGTGGCAGTTCTTCAGACAATGTGCTGACTACAAGACACAAGGGGTTTGCACACTGTGCAATGAGAGGCTGAAGCGAGGCACAAATGTTCTAAACCTGAGCACAACCTCCATGACCAGGAATCCAAATGCAAAGCACTTGCTGCAGTGGAATAAGTACCTCAAAATCCAAGAAAGGTCTCGGCTTCCTCCTGCTTCCTCTTCTGCTGCTGCCTCTTCCTCCACCTCTACAGTGCCAGTGTCACCTGCCACCCAGCAAACAGACCATGTGACAGCAACGCCACCATGTCCGCCACCGTCCCCAAGCATTTCCACGCGGCCCCATGGAAGCTTACAGCTCTCCATCTCCCAAACACTGGAGAGAAAGAGGAAGTACCCCCCTACCCACCCGCGATCCCTGGCCCTGAATGCCAGCATTTCAAAATTCCTGGCCTTTGAAATGCTGTCATTCCGTCTGGTGGACACGGACAGTTTTAAAAACCTGATGGCGGTGGCTGTCCCACAGTACGTGGTTCCCAGCCACCACTACTTTTCCAGGCAAGCCATCCCTTCCCTGCACAAACAAGTCTGGGACGAGATCAAGTGTGCACTGCGCAACGCCATCTGTGGCAAGGTCCACATAACCACTGATACGTGGAACACTAAGCACGGGCAGGGACGCTATATCTCGCTAACTGCACAGTGGGCAAATGTAGTGGCAGGTGGGCCTGAGGCGGCTAGCCGTTCGGCGCATGTCCTTCTGCCACCGAGGATTGCAGGGCATTTCTCTTTGCCTCCTGTTGCCTCCTCCTCCTCCTCTACCACCTCCTCATCCGCTCAGTGTAACACCTTCACCACCAACTTCAGCACATCCAGGGGGAAACAACAGCAGGCTATTTTAAAACTGATATTTATGGGGGATAAACCCCACACTGCGCAGGAGCTGTGGACGGGCATTGAACAACAGACCAATGAGTGGCTGTGCGTGGTGGTGTGCGATAATGGGCAAAATCTCGTAGCAGCTCTGGGCCTAGCCGGTTTGACGCACATCGTTTCCCTGGCGCATGTGCTGAATTTGGTGGTGCAGAAATTTCTAAAAAACTACCCGGATATGTCAGCGCTGCTGCAGAAAGTACAGGTTGTCTGTGCGCGCTTTCCGCATTCTCACCCTGCTGCTGCTTGCCTGTCTGCGCTGCAGCGGAACTTCGGCCTTCCCGCTCACCACCTCCTATGCGACGTGCCCACCTTGCACATGCTGGAGAGACTGTGCGAGCAGCAGCAGGCAATAGTGGAATGTTAGCTGCAGCACGCACGCGTCAGTCGCTCTGCGGAACAGCACCACTTCACCACCGAGTGGGCCTCCATGCATGACCTGTATACCATACTGCGGTGTTCTCGAGTACTTCACAAACATGGCCAGTGCCGATCACGCTGTTCTCAGTGTTACTATCCCACTTCTATGTCTCTTTGAAAAAACACTTTGGGCGATGATGGAAGAGGATGTGGCACAGGAGGAGGAGGAAGAGGGGTCATTTCCACAGTTATCAGGCCAGTCATTCACAAGTGGCTCGGAGGGTGGGTTCCTGCACCAGCATAGGCCAGGTCAAAAATGTTCAAGCCAGGGGACAGTTCTGGAGGATGAGGATGAGGAGGACGAGGATGATGAGGAGGAGGAGTTGGAGGAACCGTGTTTACAGCGGGGTGGCACCCAACGCAGCTCGTGGGCATCACTGGAACGTGGCTGGGGGGATACGGAGGACACAGGTGATACACCTCCCACAGAGGACAGCTTGTCTTTGCCTCTGGGCAGCCTGGCACACATGAGTGACTACATCTTACAGTGCCAGCTCAACGACAGCTGAGTTGCCCACATTTTAAATTGTGCTGATTACTGGGTGGCCACTCTGCTGGATCCCCGTTACAAGGACAACATGCCATCCTTAACCACTTCCCGCCCGGCGCATTGACAAATGACGGGTGTTTCACTATCCTGACTGGATGTCCTCAGGATAATCCGCAATCGCGCACCCCTGGGGGAGCGCATCGCGGCGATCGGTGGTGCCGTGGGTCAGTCTGACCCACCGCATTACCGACCAAGGTAAAAGGCTTCGATCTGAAGCCTTTTACCATGTGATCAGCCGTGACCAATCACAGCTGATCACAGTGTAAATAGGAAGAGCCGTTTATCGGCTTTTCCTCTGCTCAGGTCTGCAGACCTGAGCAGCGGAGAGCCGATCGGCTGCTCTCCTGACAGGGGGGCTGCGCTGAACGTTTATCAGCACAGCCACCCTCAGGATCACCCCCACTGGACCACCAGGGAGTCGGATCAGGACCACCAGGGAGCCACCCTCCCAGAGATCTCAATAAGGCCGCCCAGGACCACCAGGGAAAACATACAGAGGCCTCCCAGGACCACCAGGTAAGGGCCATATTATGCACTGTAGGGATAGCACTGTGCCCATGTATGATGCCTGCCAGTGCCATCCCTAACAGTGCTTGTTGCACCAGTGCCCACCACTGCCACCTATCAGTGCCCACCTGTGCCACCTATCAGTGCCCAACTATCCACCGTCACCACCCGTGACCACGTTGTTCGTGACAATCCCTACCGTGACCGTCCGTAGTATGTACCCGTGTCACGATAGGGATGTCACGTATTATACCGGGAATGGACCACCAGGACCCTCCGGAGACATACAAAAGGGACCACCAGGACCCGCCGGAATAACTCTAGAGACCCTCCCACCGAGGGACCACCAGGACTAGGCTGAGGGACCACCAGGTCACCCCCACTAGGACTCCCACCGACACGACTATTTGCAAGTCGCGTCGGGGGGACAGTCCTCTCGTCGGCTAGCCGAGAGGCGACGAGTCCAGACGTCTGGACTCGTCTCCTTTTCGGCTATTTGCCGAGAAGG
>BLSH010135425.1:703611-723920 GCA_018402905.1 Glandirana rugosa
TTTTTACTATTTTTTTTTTTTTTTACTAGTAATGGTGGCGATCTGCGATTTTTATCAGGAATGTGATATTGCAGCAGACATGTCGGACGTTTTTGACACATTTTTGGGGACCAATGACATTTATAAAGTGATCTGAAATTTAAATGTCCACTGATTACTGTATAAATGTCATTGGCACTGAAGGGGTTAACCTGCAGGGGGCAGTGAAGAGGTTAACAATGTTCCCTGGCTGTGTTCTAACTGTGGGGGGGATGGGCTGGTCGGGACATAACAGATCTAACTGATCCCAGTGACAGGGATCAGTAGATCTGTCATGTCCCATTCACAGAACGGAGAACCGCCGTGTTTACATCGGCGGTTCTCCGTTCTGAGGCTGCTAAAAGAGATCGGCGGCCCACGCAACGTGCGACGGCTGTGAGAGTGCGCCGCCGCAGGCTGCGGGTGCACGCGATGAGCGCGCAAGAGGCAGGACGTCCATGGACGTCCTCCGGGATTTTCAGAGCCGCGCTGTAGCCGTCTTTCGGGTATAGCGCGGTTCTGTAGTGGTTAAGGTGTATCCATATAAATGGCCCACTCTGTACATGTAATATCCCACCCCTAGCGTGTTTAGCTAGTTAGTGGGCTTGCAGGAGAAGGGAGGGAGTGGGCTGTCATTTACCACTGTGTATACACCCACATGTGTGACTCTATAGTCACATGGGCTGCTCAGATGTGATAGGAAGGAAATGCTCAGCATAGAAACTCACTGAAAACTGAGCATGTGCAGAGTTACCAATACTGCAAAATCCATAGCTTAATTGGGGATATGGACAGAAGGTGGAGATAGAGAAGAGCAAGATCAACCAGGATTTTTTCTAGAATTCAGAAAACGAATATCATAATGACTGACTGAGTATGGCCAGCAAGTAATAAAGCATTTATTTTGTCTAGTTTGTTATTATGTGGGTTTAGTGACACTTTAAGTTCTGGGTATAATTCCCTTGCAGAGTGCAACTGCGCTAAGTGAACAATCTATTTAGTAAATCAACCCCTAAATGTCCATATTCCACAGTAATCTGCACTGCGTGGCTGTTGGGAGCTGAACAAATGTCTCAAGTATGAAAGGGTGAATCTGCCCGGGTTGGATTTGTGGGGGGATCACTCTATCTAATTTGAAATTTGTGAAATGTGAATTCAGCACCAAATTCTATTGAATTCTACTGAAGTCTATAGGGGGTAAATCTTGAATGTAAACTCAATCAATTTTCAAAGCTAGTAGGCAAGCTCTTAAAAGAAAAAAAGGCATGGGAAGCTGGGTACTGCGGTGCCATTCAGTCTGTAATTGTATATGACTGGACCGTACCGAATGTGGATTGAGGAATTATCACTCAGGCCATACCGTGGGGTTGATTTACTTACAGTAAATAGGCTGTGTACTTTGCAAGGGCATTTTCTCCAGAGCTTGCTAAATGAGGTGAATCTTTGCTTTGCAATGAATACCCAATCGCAAACAAGGAAAAAAACAAACAAAAAAAAAACAGCATTTTTGCTTGCACGTGATTGGATGATGGAAGTCAGCAAATCTTCATCTCATTTACTAAGGTCTGGAGCAAATGCCCCTGCAGAGTGCAACTGCTCTTTCATAGTGAAATCTAGTTGCCTTTAGTAAATCAAGCCCCATGTGTGTACTGTATATTGTATGTCAACTTGTTGTTAAAGCAGAGTTCCACCATATTAAAAGTCAGCAACTACAAAAAGTGTAGCTGCTGATTTTTAATAATCGGACACTCACCTGTCCCTCGCTCCAGCGATGCAGCCGCCCGCAGCGTCGCTCTTCTCTCCTTCCTCCGTATGGCGCCGGCATCACAAGTGTGGGCACCCGGCTCTGGCTTCAAAGCCAGGCGCGCACTACGCATGCAGTGTCAAAAATGACATGCCAATTGTGGCATGTCGGGGGGTCACCTTTCCTTTAAGTGGAAGTTCCACTTTTGGGTGGAACTCCACTTTATGTGCTCTGAAAGAGGATTGTGATTTATGTTATGATTTTAAATACATAATCACAAAATAATAATTACATTAAATATTTAAAATTTACTTTGTGGATGCTGGAGCTAAAAGTCCTGTATATACAGTATTGGTATATCTATTTGGAAGAAATGATTAGGGATGCTGGCATTCACAGAGGAATTTATGATGGGGAGATTCATCTTATAAATCTTAGACTTTGGCCAAGTTACGTGGTGACAAATGAAGAGCTAGCTATCAATCATTTGTTGCAGATAGATATTAGTCCTTAAAAAGATCTTTGGGTGGACAGATCTATGCACTCAGGGCACATAGGAAAATGTACCCCAGCATTGCAATTCAAAGATCTCAAGCATAATGTGCTAAAGTGGATGTAAACCCAACTAGTAACATCGCATATGAGCTTTAACATGATAATATTACTTGAAATGCATTATTTTATTTTACTCACTAGCTCTCATGAAAATAACAGTTGGTGATGCTAATATATAGATCCTTGTTTGGGCATTTTGTGTTATTAGGTATCAATGCTCTGGCTCTTATTTTGACAAGTAAATTAAAATTTGGTGAACCAGCTTTATATTGCCAAAAGCATCCCAGGAGCATCCCGACATCTTCATAGCTACGTATTTCAAGGTGTAAACTCTTTGTAAGCTAAAAATTAGAAACATATTAGCTTGAGAATGAGGCTGCTCCTCTAATCACATTGCTACAGAGACATTGGGATGCTCCCGGTCTCCAGGAAGTGATGTAAGGTACACACGGTGATGTACTTCCAGTTTCCTTCCAAACACCGGCACTTGCACAGTGGATATTTGACCATCACTGGTACCTGAGCGCATCTGCTTTCCTTTGACTGTGCTTCTGCCTTCCCCCTCTGGATTTGCCACCAAACTGGGAGGTTGAACTTGTACCCTTCTTCCCCTTCTACACCACACAGCAGCTCCTGTTGACTAGGATCATCCCCAGTGGCGTCTGGTGCTCAAAATTATTGAGGGGGGTGCAAACACACTGAAAAATTCTAAAACATACTGAAAAAAAAACCCATCAGTTGCATCCTCACTGTGCCCATCAAATACAGCCACTGTGCCCATCAAATGCAGCCACTGTGCCATCAAATGTAGCCACTGTGCCATCAATTGCAGCCACTGTGCCCATCAAATGCAGCCACTGTGCCCATCAATTGCAGCCACTGTGCCCATCAATTGCAGCCACTGTGCCCATAAATTGCAGCCACTGTGCCATCAAATGCAGTCACTGTTCCATCAATTGCAGCCACTGCGCCCATCAATTGCAGCCATGTGCCCATCAAATGCAGCCACTGTGGCCATCAAATGCAGCCACTGTGCCATCAAATGCAGCCACTGCGCCCATCAAATGCAGCCACTGTGCCATCAATTGCAGCCAATGTGCCCATCAAATGTAGCCACTGTGCCCATCAAATACAGCCACTGTGCCCATCAAATTCAACCACTGTGACCATCAATTGTAGCCACTGTGCCCATCAAATGCAGCCTCTGTGCCCATCAAATGCAGCCACTGTGCCCATCAAATGCATTTAACCAGCACCCCCCCCCCCCGCCCGCTCGCTGGTTGTCTGACCGGCACTTACCCCAACTCGGTGGCGGGTCAGGCAGCAGGTGATGGCGGCGAGCTGTGGGATTGGCAACGAGTCAGGCAGAAGCGAGCTGTGGAACAGGAGGCAGCTCCTATGTTCTCCATGCTTCCGCCATGCTTCTTTTCTTTCCTCCTGCTAGGTGTCCAGTAGGATCACCTGTCCTTTCAGCCAATCAGGTGACAGGTATCAGACATGTACTTCTTGATTGGCGGAAAGACGGTTCGGTGTTAGAAAAGTGAATATTCATTTGCTTTTCTAACACACCTGAGTGGGCTCTGAGTCCACCCTATTTTGAAGCCTATGGCTCTAATCAGGTGATTCAAAAATCACCCCCGTCGCTGTAATTCATATGTCCGGCATCCTGAAAGGGGCCGGACGCATAAATAGGTGGTGGCCACGGTGGCCATGCATAGATTCATGTTATGCATGAATCTATCCAGTACTCATATAGGGGGTGGCGTGATAGAGGAGGAGGCACCCATGCACCCTTATGGACGGGCCGCCACTGATCATCCCCAGGTATGTGGATGTATTGCGTACCTGGTGAAGACTAAAACGTTGTGGTGGCCTCTCTTGCACCTCCCACCCAACACTCCTGAGTGTGGAGACAGAGAGTGTAAGGGCAAGGAGTGGTACAAGTGCCATAGTAGCTGGCTGGTAATGTCCACTTTGTAGGTGGGTAGAGCTGGTCCTCATACAGCCTACAGCTGTCCTCAGAACAGGATGCAGGAACAGCATGGCACCAGAGTGAGAAACAGAAGCAGAACCAGGAGACAAGCAGAAGGCAGCAACAACCAGGCAGCGAAGAACCGCATCAGCAGGCAAGGCAAGTCCAGAATGCAGGACAAGGTCAGCAACAGCCAGGCAGAGTGGTAGAGTCGGCAGGCAGGTCAGGTCTAATAATGAGATTGGAGTAGCTGAGTAAAAGACCTAGAGTAAGAGCAGAAGTGAAGTCCAAAGTCAAGCCAGGTCATACACAGGTAAACAGGTACAGCAGATCAGGTGTCAGGAACGCAGGAAGAAGCTGAAGACCATTCAGCAACTGTTCATAGCGATAGACCATTTATATAGCACCACTGGGTGCCAAATGCTAATTGGAATGCGCATATGCTCGCTTGCACACAAATATACATGAGATGAACTAGCACAGTATATCTAACATTGGCCTGTCGCTCAGAAAAATGAGCACGTATGCAATGTGCACGAGCATGAGCCTAAGCACAAATCCACACTGGCTTTTGATACTAGGAATACGGTTTACCTTACAGCATGCTTACATTTGTTTTTGTATTTTGGCTTACTATGCATTGGACTTTCCTTTACCTGTTTGCCTCCTTACCAGCTACATGAGACATGGGGATTGACCATAGTAATTTAGCTTAGTGGACCCTTATTCTGTCTGCTGAGAACTTATGAACTTTATTACAAGACTTATGTGCATTGTTGCTAAAATGGGACTTTTTATCTACACAAAAATTGGTGTTCTTTTTATGGATGTCTTTTTATTTCATGCCATTTGGATTTGTGCACTTATGGTACTTTTTTGTACCACTTATGGTACTTTTTTGTTTACCAAAAAATTGCCTACGCAGGTAAGGGGTGTCTGTAGATCAAAACAAACTGTGCAGCTTTGACTAAAATTAAGTAATGCCATTGTTATAGGTGTAGGTCGCTTACCTACCTCATGAAGCCTGATTGGTAAACTCCTAGGACATTGCTAATAGATGCTTAGCTGGTACTTTTCACCCCTACCATAACAGGATTGAGCTCTCAAATGCTGAGCTCGGGAGCTACCGAATCCCATGTGATTGGGTTTGAATCAGAGAAAGAGCTCACTCCCGCGATGGGGGAGATGAACAGCAACAGCTAGGTCTCTCTTAGCAACATCCTAGGAGTTTTCCAGTCAGGCTTCATAAAGTACACAACTGGCCTACACCTATAGCAAAAAACATTATTCAACTATGTTCAATGTTGCACAGCTTGCATTTATCTACAGATGTGCCTTTTCTGCATAGGCAGTTTTTTTGGTAAAAGTGAAGTTTGAGCATTGTTCACGTTATAGTGCTGCATTGGAAATAGCTGTATGATTTCCACATACGCCTGCCTGTAAATTCCCCTGTCACATGCTCTCTCAAAGGAAACTATAAGCTTCTATGCTGATGCACCTTGCCCAGACATATACAAATGTTGCCACCATTTTAAAAAGGGCTATTGTAAAAAACAAATGCAGTCAGCAACAATTAGGAAATATGACCTCTGAAAAAAACACACGCAGCCTGCTGTCACTGTAGTACATGTAGACAGGGACAGCCTGTAAAGCAGTGGTACTTTGTGGACATAAGAATTCCAGGCATGGTATATTTTTCCAGCTTAGACCAATGTAACTCGGTGTATACCTTACCCGGCTGCTCAGCATGGGACCTAGAAGCAAGTCAAGATCACTGAAAGGAGAAGTAGGGCTAAAGTGGGTCACAGAAGTGCATATAGTTCTGCACCCCTATGACTCATATTCAGCTGACAGTGGGCTAAAGTCCATTGTCGGCTGACGTCACTCTGCCGGTCCAGGCTCTGAGGAGATTCCGACTCTAATGTTGGGATCCACCCATAATTTCTTCCTATGCACTTTGTCAGTAACACTCTATATGCTTTGCAAATTCTATTTTCCTGTTGTATAAAGGAAATTGTCAATATGGTTGCTGTGATCTAACTCTTTTTATAGTGATGGGGCTGCCTTATCCAAATGCCTCATTATCAGCCCTTCTAAGCCACTGGACCTGAAGTTCAAAGGCCAGGCAGTGTAATCTAATGAATTTCTGAATAAACTCTCCTGGGACTCTGAACCTTGAAGACACAGAGTTTGTCTCAAACCAATGGTAGCAGTGAACTTGAACTTCATTCCTAGTCTCCCAGTTGGGTTTGGTTTTGCAGAGGAATCTCCATTCCCATAGGAAAAGTATTGACCTTTGAGACCAAGTTGAATTAAGTTTGCCAAAGATCTATAAACTAAATTTGCTAAATAAAACCTAATATCCATTTTGGAGGTACTGTAGTAGTGTAAATGAAAAACGTAGGCCGGCCATAGACAGAGCAAATTTCTTTCCGGCAATCACGGGTTGGAGATAGTGTTGACAGGGGAACCCCTCCCGCCGAGCCATTGTGTTCTCCCGGCGGTGGGGGTGGGGAGGGAGCCTTCTCCCCTGGGAGGACACAAGGATTATTGCTAGTGGCTATAACAGCCTCTAGCAATTATTGCATTTAAAATCCAGCATTCAAACCCTCTATGGCTGGCTTTATGCTATTATGGTTGCCTGCAGTAAGAAAAGTCAAACCATTGTTAAAACCATGAGCAAGTCTCTTTCTTGGGATATCTTTTGAAAGGAGATGCCAATCAAAGCTAATTGTACGCAAGCAGTCAGACTTTATTCACGTTTATATTTGCATGAGCTTTTAGTGACTAAACATTTAACTAAATATTTATTGATATTAATAGTTTAAAAGTTTAATGAAATATGACAATAATGAAAATCTGACAATCATACCAACTCAAAATGTGTACTTACACTATATACCTTTTGTTTCCTTTTAACCATAATCATAATTAAACATAAACATGTATTTTGCAATTAAAACGCTAATTGGAAAAGGACAATCATATCAAGGAGATGAGAAAAGGATTTAAAAATGATGCAATCAGCTCATTGCTGAATCACTGAAGTCAAGAATGGAAGTCTCACCGCATTGTTTTTAGAACAGATTATAGGAAAGTGGTTTGCTGTGTCTAATATTAGATGTTTAATAATATCCATGATCAAAAGCAACAAATTGACAAACTCAAACCTTCCATTCTTCAGGCTAACTACAGCATCCTGACTCCCTTAGTTATAGCAAATTTTACGGTGGCTTTTTTTAAAATATATTATTTTGTGCCATAATTCAAATACCATACATGCAAGAAAAACATAAATGGCAAGGCCGCGCTAAAAAAGAGATGCACTTATTTCAAGTAATTTCTTTATTTAACATGAGAACACAGTCCATAGTCCAAATCCCACAAGGTCCCAAGAGATGACTCAGGGGAGTGTAGCTGGATCAGCTGTGAACTGTTTGAAAAGGAAACAAACAACACCCGCGATGTGTCACAAAGTCCCGCTCCCATAGGGAATGCACTCACCACAGCCAATGGCCAAACATTCTCATGCCTGGCTGGAACAGCGTTTAAAAGTTGTTGAATTCACGCTTGGCAGCTCTCAGTGGCTTGAACAAATACTTGAGCAGGCGGTACATTTGGAAAAGAGAACAAATCTCCACTAGTGCAAAAATGTCGGAACCATCAAAAACTTTTATTTTGTTAAAAATCTTTAAGCCATCACACTTACACTTACAGTTAAAACACAAGCATGTAGTCACATAAAGATCGCTGGAGATAGAGCGGCTTATGACAAGCTGCGTCTCATCAGCTTCCTTGTGTGTTACCGACTCAGCTTGTTTAGTCACGCCCCATTCTCTTGTTATCTGCAATTATTTATATGTGCAGTTATACACAATATTATCAAAAGTATTGGGACATCTGCCTTTACGCACACATGAACTTTAATGGAATCTCAGTCTTAGTCCGTAGGGTTCAATATTGAGTTGGCCCACCCTTTGCAGCTATAACATCTTTAACTCTTCTGGGAAGGCTGTCCACAAGGTTTTGGAGTGTGTCTATGGGAATGTTAGAAAAAAAGAGGGTTGGGACTGTATATGAGGAAATTACCTATAACTATGTAAAAAATGTACATATTTTATTAGCGTGATAAAAATATAATATAATAATGAATCAGATTACATGATTTGAATAATATGGCAATCATTTCATATACAGTATCTCCCAAAAGTGAGTACACTCCTCACATTTTTGTAAATATTTTATTATCTCTTTTCATGTGACAACACTGAAGAAATTACCTTTGCTACAATGTAAACTAGTGAGTGTACAGCTTGTATAACAGTGTAAATTTGATGTCCCCTCAAAAGAACTCAACACACAGCCATTAATGTCTAACCCGCAGGCAACAAAAGTGAGTACACCCCTAAGTGAAAATGTCCAAATTGGGCCCAATTAGCCATTTTCCCACCCCGGTGTCATGGGACTTGTTAGTGTTACAAGGTCTCGGGTGTGAATGGGGAGCAGGTGTGTTAAATTTGGTGTTATTGCTCTCACTCTCTCATACTGGTCACTGGAAGTTCAACATGGCACCTCATGGCAAAGAACTCTCTGAGGATCTGAAAAAAAAAGAATTGTTGCTCTACATAAAGATGGCCTAGGCTATACGAAGATTGTCAAGACCCTGAAACTGAGCCGCAGCATGGTGGCCAAGACCATACAGTGGTTTAATGGGACAGGTTCCATTTAGAATAGGCCTCACCATGGTCGACCAAAGAAATCGAGTGCACATGCGCAGCGTCATATCCACAGGTTGGCTTTGAGAAATAGATGTATGAGTGCTGCCAGCATTGCTGCAGAGGTTGAAGGGGTAGAGGGTCAGCCCGGCAGTGCATAGATCATACGCCGCACACTGCATCAAATTGGTCAGCATGGCTGTCGTCCCAGAAGGAAGCCTCTTCTAAAGATAATGCACAAGAAAGCCCGCAAAAATTTTACTGAAGACAAGCAGACTAAGGACATGGATTACTGGAATCATATCCTGTGGGCTGATGAGACCAAATTAAACTTATTTGGTTCAGATGGTGTGCTGTTACATGTAATTATCATGTAAACATAATGCTATGCATAGTTATAGTAATGCTTGTATAGTTGGTTATTACACTGCCATCTTGTAGTTGTTTTGGATATTGCACCTTTCCATTCTGTTATCATCTGTGCTCCCTTCCATCTTCTCAGCTAATTTTCTTTTCCTGGGTCACTCTATGATGTAACTTCCTCTTCCTGTGTCCTCTCTCTGTCTCATGAGGAAGAAGTTGGCCACTCATGTTTTAGGCCTCACACAATCTGCTCACATTCTAGGACACATTACCATGTTTTGACCTGCAGATACCATCTTTCAACCATCTGCCACATTTGTTGTATGTTGTACCTGCTATTTGCAATAAATCTACGCGTATGGAAAAATCGGTATCTAGTGAGTTCAAGTAATCTGATAAAGACTGTCCACGGTGATTCTATCTGCTTATACAGGCCAGGCATAGAGGTCTCAGTAAGGGATAAAGTTACTATTACAACAGTTGGAGTCAGAATAGTCAAAACATGTGGTAGAATTCCTACAGCCTGCTGTGTAGATTTGTATGTTTAATCTGCAATCAAGCTCAGTGCCATCAGCCATCCTTTGAAAGCACGTGGTCGCACAAACTTACTGCACTTCACCTGTGGATGTTAAAAACTGTTTCTCTGTATTGGACTGTGTTATCCCACCTCTCTAAGCTGTTGTTCATCTTCTTAAAGAGACAGTAACCATTTTTTGCAAAACTTGAAAAAATGTCTAGACAAGCCTCCAAACATTCTTTTATTGCTGAATCTACACAGATACATCATGTCTCTGACCACATAGATGTACAGGGAGCAGATTCTATAGATATCGCAGTGCAAAGTGTAAGACCCATGCGCACAATTATACCAACACAGAAGCTTAGAGACAACTACAAAACCACTAGAGATGAGTTCTCCAGCAATCTGTCAGAACTGTCGGACAAAACTACATACTGCATGTCAGTCTTGCCACGCTGCAATCAACAAGCTGAATTAAGAAATTCTACAGACCGCCTATCTGCAGTATATGAGCGCTACCAGCGGCTGTCTGCGAAATACACAGCTTTCTTAAAGGACTCTAATATAGAGGGCTCTTTAGCAGAACTGTCTAAGCCTGATGAACTAAACCAACAAAAAGATATCTTAGTGCAAGATGCCAAGGATAAGGTGGAACGGCGCATCACTAAACTGCAGGAGAGCAGATCTCATAAATCCTCATCTACTAAGCTCATAACACGTTCTTCTAGATCTCGCTGTAGAAGCTCAACATTAAGTGACAAGCTGATAAAGGCCCGTGCAAGCCTGGAAGCAAATAAAGTTCGAAGCTCATTTGCCAGAAAAGAAGCTGAAATGGAACCCCAGAGCAAAGCTCCACAAGCTCAAGTGGACGCTCAAAGCAAAACTCTTCAAGCAGAGATGGAAGCTCACCAAGCTGAAGTGGATGCTCAAAGCAAAACTCTTCAAGCAAAGATTGGAAGCTCGCCAAGCAGAGTTAGAAGCTCAGACCAAAGCTCGCCAAGCAAAGATGGAAGCTCGCCAAGCAGAGTTAGAAGCTCAGACCAAAGCTCGCCAAGCAGAGATAGAAGCTCAAAGCAAGCAAAGGCGGAATCCCAAATAAAGATTCTGCAAATAGAAAGGGAGGAAGAAGCTGCCTTAGCAAGGCTAAAGGTCCTTGAACAAGCAATGGGAGAAAATACTAGCTCAGACTGTTCTATTCCAGCAGAAATGGAAGATCCAATCGAACGCACCAGTACATATGTGCTAATGCATAGTGTTTGCAATGATACAGAATCATCACCTGTACCATCTACTAACATTACTGTTCGGACTCTTATCACAGAGACCTCTAACACGCACAAGCCTGAGCCTCTTCAAGTCCACAAAGCAAGCGTATTCACACAGCAAACCACATCACCTCCTATCAATGACAAGCCAACTGCCAGCGACAAGCCACCGTTCAGGCAACAGCTAGCAGAAGCCTTAGAGACTAAGCTAAATGCTCTTGCAACATCATTTTATCCTGGTGAACCTCACCCTTACTCACCAGCAAACTTTCACACCCAAGGGGTACCACAAGTTACTTTGGCACCAAAGAGTGAGAAATAAGACCCGTTTGACTTCGCCAGGTATATGATTCGCTGCAAGCTCATTAACATTAGCCTCTCCAGGTTCAATGACTGTCCACAGAACTATAGAGCTTGGAGATCAACTTTCAAAGCATCTATTGCTAATCTCAACCTTACTGCCAAGGAGGAACTTGATTTGCTCATAAAGTGGCTAGGGCCAGAATCTGCAAATCGTGTTAAAAGACTGAGAGCAGTGCATGTTGACTATCCAGATGCAGGTCTTGCTGCTGCATGGGCAAGACTCGAACAAACCTATGGTAGCTCTGAAGCCATAAAAAGTGCTCTATTCAAAAGACTGCAAAACTTTCCAAAAATAGGAAACACAGACCACTGCAAGCTTCAAGAACTAAGTGACCTCCTCATGGAGCTAGAGTTGGCAGACAGATCCTTGTCTGCCTGGGCTAAGCTACCTGGACACCGCCCATGGTGTGAACCAAGTAGTGTCTAAACTGCCATACACTCTGCAGGAGAAATGGGCATAACAAGGCTCAAGATATAAAAGAGACTATAACGTATCCTTTCCTCCATTCTCATATTTTTGTAGGTTCATCGGTGAACAAGCCTGGACGAGGAATGATCCCAGCTTCAGCTTCAGCGAGTCTAGCTTGACTGCCTCATCATCATCATGGTATGATAACAAAGCAACTAAACATAGAGGCTTATATAGAGCAGTATCTGCTAAAAAGACAGACATCTCACCTCCTGTATCCTCTCCCGCTCACCAGAGTGATTCGGGTAATAGAGATAAAGATCCAAATCGTCAATGCCCTATTCGCAAAAAACCTCACCCTCTAAAGAAATGTTGTGGGCTTAGGGCAAAGACTATCCAAGAATGCAGGGAGATTCTCCAGAAATTTGGAATATGCTATAGGTGCTGTGATTCCTATGACCATTTTGCTAAAAACTGTACAGTTGCCATCAAATGCACAGAATGCAGTAGTGACAAACACGTTACAGCTATGCATCCTGCTCCAATTCCAGACAATCCACAGCAGCCATCTACAGTGAACCCTGCATCAAATCATGGTGGGTAGCAACAAAGCCATACTCCAACCATTACAAACATCTCTTCTTCATGTACTGTGGTCTGTGGAGAAGGATCAAGCCACAAATGCTGTGCTAAGGTATGTCTAGTCAAAATATATCCAAAGGATCAACCTGAGAAAGCTACCATGATGTATGCCATAATAGATGAGCAGAGCAACAGATCCCAGGTCAAGCCTAAATTCTTTGAGATCTTTGGCATAAAGGGACATGCAACACCATATACTCTCAAGACTTGTTCTGGTCGTGTAGAAACCTCCGGCAGAAGGGCCGATGGGTTCATGGTCTCCCATATCAAGGCAAAGAAGGGCATACCCTTGCCAACATTAGTTGAGTGTGACCAAATACCAGACAACAGGGAAGAAATTCCTACCCCAGAAGCTGCATATCACCATTCCCACGTAAGGCACCTGGTTGCTGATATTCCTCCATTGGACATGGATGCTGAAATACTAGTCTTGCCTGGAAGAGACATTCTCAGAGTACATTAAGTGCGCCAGCAGTACAACGGATTTGACAACGCTCCATACGCACAAAGACTTGATCTAGGCTGGGTAATAGTAGGCAATGTATGCTTAAACAGAATGCGAATGCCATCTGAGATTAACTCCTTCAAGACTCACGTGCTAAGAAATGGGTGTGCATCTCACTTTAGACCATGCCCCCATCATTATGAAGAAAGGGAGAAGCCTCTTGACATCATCCAGGTATCTGATGTTACTCCCACCACCTATGATGACAACTTAGTTAACACAGTGTTTTGTACTACATGCGATGACAACAGAATAGCCTTGTCAGTTGAAGATAGAGAGTTCATCGCAATAAAGGACAGTGAACTTTACAAAGATGAATCTAATAGCTGTGTTGCACCATTACCTCTTCGTGCTACAAGAGTCAGACTTCCAAATAATCATGAACAAGCCTTATCCAGATTCAACTCACTTCAGTGAACACTAAAGAACAGGCCTGAAATGAAGGAACATTTTATTGCATTTATGAAAAGGATCTTTGACAATGAGCATGCTGAGCCAGCTCCACCTCTTCTTGTACATGACGTGTGCTGGTATCTGCCTTTCTTTGGAGTGCATCACCCACGTAAGCCAAAGCAAATCAGGGTAGTGTTTGATTCCAGTGCCAAGCATCAAGGTGTATCCCTGAACGATGTTCTTCTTACTGGTCCTAACCTAACCAACAACCTTGTAGGAGTGCTTATGAGGTTCAGAAGAGAGACAGTTGCCATAACTGCTGACATTGAACAAATGTTTCATTGCTTTGTAGTAAGAGAAGACCATAGGAACTTCCTAAGGTTTCCGTGGCACCGTGACAACGACATAAACAACGAAGTGATTGAATACCGCATGAAAGTACATGTATTCGGAAACAGTTCCTCGCCTGCTTTTTCCAAGAAGTAAAGTTTATTGAGGGAAAGAAGGGGTACATTTCAAATAAGGAGCAACAGAACATCAGGAGTAAGACATGCATAGAAACACTGTTAAACATCAAATCTTACTGAACAACTTGGATAAGTATCTCTCATGTCGCAGAAATTGGTTAGATAAACAAGGGCAAAACTTGAGCAAAAGTATAAGTGTAAGTATAAGTATAACCGGGGGATTCTTGGGACAGTTCCTCACCTGCTGTAGCAACATATGGTCCATGAAGGACTGCTCTTGATGTTGAAAAAGAGTACGGTACAGATGCTCGACACTTCATTGAAAGAGACTTCTACATGTATGATGGACTCAAATCCTTACCCACAGATGAAGAAGCCATAGACCTGCTCCAAAGAACGCAAGGTATGCCTTCTGAGGCCAACCTCAGACTTCATAAGATTGCCTCAGTGCTGCTGTAATGAAAGCCTTTCAGCTTGGTGATCATGCCACAGGATTTAAATAGTTAAATGTGGGAATGGACATGCCTCCTGTTCAGAGAAGTCTGGGCTTATGGTGTAACTTATTTAAAGACACCTTTGGCTTTCAGGTCAGCTCTGCAGACAAGCCATTCACCAAACGTGGCGTCCTGTCAGTAGTGAACAGTCTATACCATCCACTGGGATTCGTGGCTCTTATCATCATACAAGTTAAATTTTTATTAAGACTGCTATCAGAGACTATTCAAGATTGGGATGCTCCACTACCAACAGACAAATATTCAAAGTGGGAGTCCTGGAAACAATCTCTACATGCCTTACGTGGAATTGATATACCACGCTGCTATAGTTCAGCTTCCCTTGCTGCAAGTCAGAGGAAAGAAATTCACATCTTCTCAGATGCATCCACTGAGGCCATAGCAGCTGTTGCCTACCTCAAGGTAAGAGACTCTCACAATGAAACCCATGTAGGGTTTCTGTTTGGCAAAGCTAAGTTAGCGCCTAAGCCTGAGCACACAATTCCCAGACTTGAACTTTGTGGGGCTGTACTAGCCGTAGAAATTGCAGATTTTATACTGCGTGAGCTAGACATTCAAATAGATGACATCAAATTCTACACAGACAGCAAGGTTGTTTTTGGCTACATATACAATCAGACAAAATGCTTCTATGTCTATGTCAGCGACCATGTAGAAAGAATCAGAAAATCCTCAAGGCCTGAACAATGACATCATGTTCCATCAGAGCATAATCCTGCAGATCATGCTACCAGACCAATGTCTGCAAGTGTCTTTACAAATTCTTCTTCGTTAACAGGATCTGAACTTCTGCTAGACCATTCTGAAGAAATTGCACCTGAGGTCTTTAGTCTTCTAGATCCTGACAACAATACAGAGATTCGTCCTGTAGTCAAGACCTTTGTCGCTGATCTGAATCCTAACCTCCAAGTTGGAGACCTTGTTCTGCTCAAAGAGCAGCAAGCCGAAAGAATTGAATTGCCCATGGGACTCATTCTAAAGACTGTCCCCAGTGATGATGGCATGGTACGTAAGGTAGAGGTAAAAGTTGCCAGACAAGGAACTGTAAAGACTTTCCTCAGACCCATCACAGAACTTGTTTTACTCTTGTCTTTTGAAGACTGAACTTGCTTACCTGGGTCTGTTGGATTCAGTTTCTACCACAAGAATGTGCCTTGAACTTTAAGTGACACTTCTTGATGCCTTCTTTAATTGTTTTTGCATTTACATGCATGTTATTTTTGTCTTTTAGGTCTTCAAGACAACTGCAAATTGCATTATTGTTTATTTGCATTGCATAACTACCGTTATGATATAGCATAATGGTATTTACAATACCAGACGGGGAGTGTGCTGTTACATGTAATTATCATGTAAACATAATGCTATGCATGGGTTAAAGGAAAAAGGAGTCATGTGTATGCTCCTGAAGAGTGGGTATTAACTTCCACGAAATGCGTAGAGCTGTCATATACCGTACCAAAAAGCACTATGCAGTGTATAAACTTCACCAGTTTGTGAACCTTGTTGATATTACCATTTCTTATGTATTACTTCAAAATAAGAGGCTGGTTAAGCCCAAATGTGTGTGTATATTTATAGGTATATATATATGAACTGTTTACAATGTACTATTGATGAATTTATTACATACTTTTTTAATTAATAAAACTATTATGATTTTTATAACCTGTTTGCTTCATTTAACCTCCCTGGGGGTATGACTGAGTCTGGAATTTATTGCTGAAAGCGGTAATGGTTTTCCGCATGGAGATATGGCGTTATGTACTATAGGCCTGCAATGGTTAGTAATTACTTACTTAAACCTGACCAAACAACACTCTAGTAGACATCTGAGATGTAATAAAGTAAGAAACACACAAATTCATGAATTATAATCAAATAAATAACATAAATTTATTCAGATGGAAACACTAAGAAAATGTTTAACTACAAAAAATGAATAATCCTCCTGAGTGTGGTAGATCTTGAAGCAGGGTACCACACAAAGTCCAACATCACAATCGGGGCAGTAAAACCTGCTTTCTTT
Organism: Glandirana rugosa; assembly: GCA_018402905.1. Taxonomy (NCBI): domain Eukaryota; kingdom Metazoa; phylum Chordata; class Amphibia; order Anura; family Ranidae; genus Glandirana; species Glandirana rugosa. The sequence goes on from BLSH010135425.1 coordinate 720,087, forward strand.
CCGGACCTTCTTCCCATTACCGTCTCTTTTGGAACAGCAGACCACACACATTCTGGTCGCTGCTGCTTTTTTGGCGGTTGGCGGAATGTACTCTATAAAATGGCGACCAGTCAGGCGAAGTGGGTTGCCAACGTCCGCAGCCCGACATCCAGATCTGGTCGCAGATGGTACCTCTTGGGTAGCAAAGATCCGTTCAGCCACCCTCCAGATGCAGAGGGGACAACCGGTTTCTCACTCTGAGCTCTGTACAAAATATAAGCGTTCCAGAGGCACTGTTCCAGCATGTGGCGGAAAATTTTTTTGTAATACTTTTTCTGCTGCTTCCGCATTGCTGGATAAAAGGTCATAGCCTGGTCGGCCCGGTCCACTCCTCCCATTGTGATGTTATAATCTATAACAACCTGCTGCTTTTGTACCTCCTTTCCTGCCCTGGTGGGCACAATAGCAGTGACGGTGTTGTGCACTGTGCTGAGTAGGCAAACGTCCTTTTTGTCCCTCCAGCGCATGGCCATCATTTTGCCTTTTTGAAAGGCCACCAGCTCACCACTTTTTAGTGTCCTTTTGCACAGCATTGATGGCATGTTTTTACGGTTTGGTTTTACCGTACCGTAAGCGTCCGTTTTGCGCTTGATCAGCACCTCAGAGAGCTCGGGGGATGAATAAAAATTTTCTGTGGTCACACAGTAACCCTGATCCAACAACGGCTCCATGAGGGTTAGAACAGATGCTGTGGCCATTCCATAGTCACTGTACTTTGGGTCAAATTTGGTCCCTTTGCCGGTATAGATCACACAGTTCCATATATATCCGGTGGCCGACTCGCAAAGCATGAACGTTTTAACTCCGAAGCGAGCTCTTTTTGAGGCTATATACTGTATCCAGCTGAGCCGTCCTTTATAAGCCATCAAGCTTTCGTCGACGCTTACATCGCGGTCCGGTACATAGACCCGCTGGAAATTTGCCACGACCATTTGCCAAACGTTCCAGATCTTTTTTAGCTTTGGAGCAGGATGCGTTTCCTCGTCATACTCCTCATTATTTGTGAAATGTAAATTATTCATAATAAGGGAGAAGCGGTACTCTGACATCACGCAGCCGAAAAAAGGCGTGGCCAGCATTCTGTTTTTGGTCCAGTACCATTTTTGGACCAGCTTGCCCACCACGCCTTGCAGGATAATATGTCCCAGAAAATTCCACATTTCCTCTGTGCTTACCGGCTTCCATAGGCAACTTCTGGAAAACCTGGCCTGCATGCTGGAAGACTGTTGCTCCTGGAAGCGATTTGTCTCCACGACAATTTTTTCAATTATTTAGTCGCTAAGAAATAATTTTAGGAACGCCAGCGGGTTGTCGCGTTCAACGTCCACCTTCATTCTAGGCGATCCGGTGAATGGAAATCGTGGCGTCGCTACCTGATCTGTACCGCTGGCGATAGGGCACCAGATGCGCACGTCACTCAGGTCACAGTCCGGTTCGCTGGTCTCGGTCTCGGTGTCAGTGTCAGCGCCAGATGACTCCTCCCACGACTCGCTGTCGCTCACTTCCGCGAGCGTTTCCAATTCGCTGTCACTTTCGCTCAGTAGATCCAAAGGCGATTTTGCGTGTCCAGCTGCCATTTTATTTTTGGGGCAAAATGACAGTGTGTATAAGGAGTGGTGCACTGTAACAACTTTCTCTCTGCAACAAGTGTCAGATCTCCGGTGATACAATGCAATCTACAGATCACATTGTATCACATTGTATCACCGGAGCTTATAAAGGCTGTGGGTGTGTGTGTTTACTACTTGCAGGTTTGAATTTGCTGCCCAGTTCCGCTCCCATGCGACACCACTCGCATGACAGCGGAAGAGGGAAGTGACTTTCACATCGCCGGAGAGAAGGCAAGCGCTGCCTGCCACTCGCCCGAGCGGAAGAGGGAAGTGACTGTCGCCGGAGAGAAGGTAAGCGCTGCCTGCCACTAGCCCGAGCCTGACTCGGGGTTACCGCTCTTGGCTGCTAGTTTTCACCCCGAGTCAGGCTCGGGAATACCGCCAGGGAGGTTAAAGACCCACCGCCCCCTTTTTTGAATAATGCTATGCATAGTTATAGTTATAGTTATAGTAATGTTTGTATAGTTGGTTATTACACTGCTAGCTTGTGGTTGTTTTGGATATTGCACCTTTCCATTCTGTTATCATCTGTGCTCCCTTCCATCTTCTCAGCTAATTTCCTTTTCCTGGGTCACTCTGTGATGTAACTTCCTCTTCCTGTGTCCTCTCTCTGTGTCATAAGGGAGAAGATGGCCACTCATGTTTTAGGCCTCACACAATCTGTTCGCATCCTAGGACACATTACCATATTTTGACCTGCAGATACCATCTTTCAACCATCTGCCACATTTGTTGTATGCTGTACCTGCTATTTGTAATGAATCTACGCTTATGGAAGAATTGGTGTCTGGTGAGTTCAAGCTATCTGATAAAGACTGTCCACAGTGATTATATCTACTTATACAGGCCAGGCATAAACTTCTCAGCAGGGGATAAAGTCACTATTACAACAGTTGGAGTCAGAATAGATGGTGTCAAGTGTGTGTAGCGGCAACCAGGTGATGAGTACAAAGACAAGTGTGTCATGCCTACAGTCAAGCATGGTGGTGGAAGAGTTATGGTCTGGGGCTGCATGAGTGCTGCTGGAACTGGGAAGCTACAGTTCATTAGTGGAACCATTAATGCCAACATGTACTGTGACATACTGAAGCAGAGCATGATTCCCTCCCTTTGGAGACTGAGCCGCAGGGCAGTATTCCAATATGATAATGACCCCAAACATACCTCCAAGATGACCACTGCCTTGCTAAAGAAGTTGAGGGTAAAGGTGATGGACTGGCCAAGCATGTCTCCAGACCTAAACCCTATTGAGCATCTGTGGGGCATCGGGGCATCCTCAAACAGAAGGTGTAGGAGCGCAAGGTCTCTAACATCCACCAGCTTTGTGATGTCATCATAGAGGAGTGGAGGAGGACTCCAGTGGCAACCTGTGAAGCTCTGATGAACTCCATGCCCAAGAGAGTTAAGGCAGTGCTGGAAAATAATGGTGGCCACACAAAATTTTGACACAATTCCCAATGCCCAATTCTGACATTTTTACTTAGGGGTGTACTCACTTTTGTTGCCAGCGGTTTAGACATTAAACACTTGCTTACTGGGCTCTTAAACCCCCCTCCTGCCCAGAGCAATTTTCAGCTTTCAGCGCTGTTGCACTTTGAATGACAATTGCGCAGTCATGCAACGCTGTATGCATATGAAACTTTTATTATTTTTTTCACACAAATAGAGCTTTATTTTGGTGGTATTTAATCACTGCTGGGCTTTTTATTTTTTGCTAAAAAAAACAAAACAAAAAAAGACCGAAAATTTTGTAAAAAAAAAAGTTTCATAGTTTGTTATACAATTTTAAAAATAGCTATCTTTTCTGTTCTGAAGAAAAAGTCTTTCCGAATGGGAGTGACTAATTAAAGGAGTTAAAAAGGTAGAAGGTTTTTTTTATATTAATGCATTCTATGGCAGCCTCCCCAGCACCCCCTGATCACTTACCTGAGCCCCTTCTCTCTGCAGCGATGTCCACGAGTGTCTTAGCTGTCCCAGACACTCTTCCTTACTTTTTTAAACGAGCCTTTACAATCACTTGACCTCCAGATGGTTTCATAATCAGGGCATTTTGCTATTAAAGGGGTTGTAAACCCTCAAGGTCTTTAACCTTAATGCATTCTATGCATTAAGGTGAAAAACCTTCCGTAGTGCAGCAGCTTAGAGCCTTAGAGCCGCACCTTTTACTTACCTGAGCCTGATCATT
>BLSH010135425.1:740281-756734 GCA_018402905.1 Glandirana rugosa
GCCGCCATTACCAGTAAAAAATTTAAAAAAATGAAAAACCCCAAAAATGAATTCTCACCATCCGTAAACGCGACCACTTTTGCGCAAACCAATCAATAAACGCCGATTGCGATTTTTTTTATCGCAAATATGAGGAAGAATATAAATCGGCCAAAAACGGTGAAAAAAAATGTTTTTTTATATTTTTTTTTTGCATTTTAGCAAAAAGTAAGAAATTTGGGTTTTTTTGCAAAATTGTCGCTCTTCTTTTGTTTATAGCGGCGATCAGAAATGACGCAGAGGTGATCAAATACCACCAAAAGAAAGCTCTATTTGTGGGAAAAAAAGGACGCAAATTTCGTTTGGGTACAACGCCGCACGACCGCGCAATTGTCAGTTAAAGCGACACAGCGCCAAATCGCAAAAAGGGCTCCGGTCCTAAAGCTGGAAATCCTTCCGGGGCTGAAGTGGTTAAAGAGGAGGTCCAGCCTGGGAAAGAAAATGCTGTAGCTGCTGACTTTTAATATATGGACACTTACTTGTCCAGGGAGCCTGCAATGTCAGCACCTGAAGCCGATCTGCCGCCGCCATCGTCACTAAGCAAAACCGGCAGTGGAGCCTTTCGGCTTCACATCCGGTTGCACACTGTGCTTTCTAATTGGCCCCCGCGGCTGGAGAAAGAGGAGGGGCTCTGAACTTCCGGGAGATGGGTTACTAGCCATAAGAACTTTTGTACGACCAAATTCAACGTCAGTAGTGACGTAATGCGTTGAATAGTTTTGTATGTATTTCTTTCTTTCTGAGCATGCGTAGTCTTGATCGTACAATTTTTTTCATACGGAAACCGTACTAATGATACGAAAATCGGACATTGCCTTGATGTATGAAAAAAAAATTTCTAGTCTGCACATCCAGCTTTTGTAGTTTGAAAAATCAAAATCGGCTGTCGAAAGGAGCATACTTGGACGGTGTCAGTAGGGGCAGTTGGACGGTGTCAGTAGGGGCAGTTGGACTGTGTCAGTAGGGGCAGTTGGATGGTGTCAGTAGGGGCAGTTGGATGATGTCAGCAGGGGCAGTTGGACGGTGTCAGTAGGCGCAGTTGGACGGTGTTAGTAGGGGCAGTTGCAACAGTGTCAGTAGGGGCAGTTGGACGGTGTCAGTAAGGGCAGTTGGACGATGTCAGTAGGGGCAGTTGGATGGTGTCAGTAGGGGCAGTTGGATGGTGTCAGTAGGGGCAGTTGGACGATGTCAGTAGGGGCAGCTGGATGGTGTCAGTAGGGGCAGTTGGATGGTGTCAGTAGGGGCAGTTGAATGATGTCAGTAGGGGCAGTTGGATGGTGTCAGTAGGGGCAGTTGAACGGTGTTAGTAGGGGCAGTTGCAACAGTGTCAGTAGGGGCAGTTGGACAGTGTTGGTAGTTTTTATTTTTATTATTTTATTTTTTACAATTTTTATTTTATTCAATTTTTTTTCACAATTTAGGAGCCCCATTGGGGGGCTTTGGTGAAATATCAGGGGTCTAAACAGGGGCAATCTGTGCCACATGGGGTGATAAGGGTGTGCACAGACACATCTGGCGCACCCTATGCGCATGCCTATGATCACCAGTTGGCTACAATAGATTGGACACTGTCTGTACACCTTGTTGACCTCTGGTATGGAATAGCTTATTTCTGTAATTTACACACAATATTATTTTCTCAGTGTGATACAATTTAGTGTCTAAAGGGGAAAAGTAAACTGTGATTTTGAGCTTACTTATGTGATGTACCCTTTTAGCCAGAATACTTTGTCAGACAGTTATATTTTGGGGTCTGTTGTTCAAATTATGTAAAAGTCTATTGGGGAAAATTGCCGGAAATGTTATATTTTTTCCAATTTTTCCTTATTTCTGCTTAATTTAAGTATCACTCCCTGAACTCTAGTACACTGTTCCCCATTCAATACACGTTTCCTACCACTTCCTGACATTTATGTGTGGGGAGACAAATTGCCCATCCAGGTGCCATTCTGTTCCCCACACCCTCTGCTGTGGCTGCAGGTGGCAGACTTTCCTTGCTGGTGCCATAAAGCCTTGGTGGGCACAGCGCATTCCCCCTTCCTGCCCTTAATATTGCCCACTTGACACAAGACTGTACCATGGTCCTGGATGCACCTGGACTGGAAGGGGCTTGTCACCATGGCCATCGATACTAAGCATTTGTCTGCCTCTGCATGAGATTGTGTCCCAACGCTCCTCCCCGACCGTGTTCCTATGGAACTAATTCTTGCCACACCATCTGGTCTGTGCTGTGAGCCCTCTGGACCTAAAGTGATATTAAACCCTTAGCCTGGGTTCACACTTGTGTGATGCAGACACCGCATGTGATTTGCACAGGAATCGCATATGCAATGTCTGTATGGTATGATTTAAGCCATACATTTTGTATGACTCAAATCGCATCACATCCAAAATGGAGCATGACCCTTTTTTCTTCCGCACCTGAAACGCATGGCATGAATGTTCACACCCATGCAATGCAACTCGGCCAATTGCACTGCGTTTTGCAATCTGGGGGTTTCATTAATCTAACATTGACACCCACAGCAGATCTCATGGACGCTATGCGGGAAACGCACAGGAGTCACTGCGTTTCCCCCATCACATAAGTGTGAACCAGGGCTCAGTGTTTTCTAGCAATTTTAGCAGCTGATTTAATCACTTACAGAGTGTGCAGTTTCCTTATATTTTATATTTTCCTATATTAAGCCTGCCATACATGGGTAGAATTACGAACCCATTTTATTTCAACAATCTGATATTTTGTGTGTTTTGTAATCAGATGGTACCGCCATTGATTTCATAATTCGACCAACCAAACCTTCAGTTTCACCTCATGTTGATACAGAAAAGAATTTTCGTGGCGGGGAATTTTTGTTTCTTTCCAGGTCACAGCTCATGCACATTTCTTTTTCAATTATATTTCTCGCTCGATTTTCCCATCATTGGTTAGAAATTGGTTCATTTTTCCAAAATTTTCCAACATGCAATCCGTCACTACAGCCCACTAATGGTGCGAAAGTCGAAAGAAAATTCTTTTGGAGTTCGACCCATGTAAGGCCAGCTTTATGCTGGTGCCATGAACGCTGCTCCAGATTTCCTGTTTCAGGGGGGCCACTTTCTCTTACAACGTCCTATGGAGCCACTTCTGCGTGCATCAATAGAAACACACAGCCCTATAGCCTAGGATGGTAAGGCACTCCCTTGCTACCCCTCCTTTCTCTACGGCATTGTTGCCAAAACCCAGTGTTTGAAAAAAGTGTTTTTGTAGCCCTGTATTAAAAAAATTAAAAGTCAGGAGCTACAAATACTGTAGCTGCTGAATTTTAATAAAAGGACACTTACCTGCCCAGGAATCCAGTGCTGTGCTCACCCCAAACTGTTTTTTGAGTCCCTGACGCTGGCATGTGTACTGTGGGCAGCCAGCTGTGACGCCTTGCAACTTCATAACCAGCTGCCCAGTGCGGATGTGCACTTGTGAAATGTCCCACAGTCTTCTGGGACCTGTGACGTGGGCAAAAAGGTTGCAAGGGGGGTGGAGGGGAATGGTGAACTGCGGGTGGATAACTGCAGCGATCCATCTGCAAGTGGGATAGGGTACCTGTCCTGTCAAAACCAGGTACACCGTCACCCCGCCACCCCCCCCCCCAAATAGTGCCAAAAACTGAAGAAGGGGTGACATGAAGCAGAACTTCCCCTTTAACCTGGTTCACACCTGTGCGTTTTTCAGCGCATTTTCAGTTTTGCAGAAACACACTATAGTCCATTTAACCTCCCTGGCGGTATGATTATTTCAGATTTTGGTGCTGAAAGTGGTACGATTAATTTCCATGAAAATTTGTTGTTTTATATTGTAGGCCTGTAATTCTTAGGAATAACTCACTTAAATCTGTCCAAACAAGAGTCCGGGTATGATAAAGTCTGAAAAATGAAATCATAAATTATAATATAATAAATAACTAAAAATAATTATCAAAAATAATAACGTAATAGTAATAAACTTTATTCAATAATGTAATCAAATCAAAACACAGAAATTTGCTCAGTTGCAGAATTGTCGCTGTCGTCACTTTCAGTGTCTGATGATAAATTTCCCCAAAAATCAGTATCGCTCAATTCTGCAAATGATTCTTATTTACTATCGCTGTTTTCTAGCTGATCAGAAACCACTTTTGACGTAAAGGGACACTTTTTGGTTGCTATGGACATTCTCATGTTTCCAGGCAGAACGAATGACATAAATAATATAAAAGTGCATGCAGGGCACTGGGCAAACCACTAGGGACAAAGAGGATGTGAAATTATTTCATACAGTAATATAATCTATGAGATTACAGTGTACTGTATGTGTGCTGTGTGTTTCACTTTTTGAATTTCCCGCCGGTCTCCGTCCCCGTGCGACGCGACGCTCGCAGGGAACGGAGCGCGGCACACAGGAGTCATCTGGCGGCAGACACAGCTCCCAGACACGGCGGGGGACATCGCTGGATCCAGGGGACAAGGTGAGTAACGCTGCCTGGATCCAGCGATGCAATCCCGAGTGTGGCTCGGGGTTACCGCTAATGGTACTGAAATTCCACCCCGAGCCACACTCGGGATTACCGCCAGGGAGGTTAACATGGTTTCCAATGGGTCACATTCACATCTCTGCGTTTTTTGGAAAGGGTCAAGGACTTTATTTTCCACAGCAGGTTGCATTTTTAGTTCCATAGGCTTCAATAGAGATGCAGCAGAAGTGCATCAAAAAGGCAGTGCTTGCCTTTTTTCATGTGTTCTGCTGCATTTTTGCTGGTTTCTCTTGTATGAAAACTGCCACCTCGCAAAAACGTAAGCCAAAAACACAAAACACACTGAGAAAATGCATCAACTGCCACCTGCATAGGTGTGAACCAGGCCTTAAGGTAAAGTTCCGCTTTAATAAAGAAACCCCAGTGCCATGGGTCCTGAATTACTTTGATCACCCTTAAGCCCCGTACTCACGGTTCGATTGTCTTACAACCGCGCTTCTGATTTTTGTCAAAAGCGGCTGTCAGTGTTTTTGTACAGCGTACTGACGATACGAAATTTGTCATTCGACAAAGTCGAACGTAGTGACGTAGTATGAGCGTATACAGAGGAAGTTTATTTTTGGTGCTTCACCCTTTGTGCCGCTTCCGCTAATTTCGCTATTAAAAAGATGATAATGTGCGCTGCATTTCGTAATTTCAATTGCCGCTTCACGAATGTTAATTGTGAATTACTATCGCCAGTTTATACGAACGAACACTTCCAGGTCGTTCCTGGGTTCCGAACATGCGTGTTTGTTCTTTCGACATTTGTGTGTCGGATTTCTGTACACACGATCCGAAAATCGCATGTGGCCTTGTCGATAGACAAAAATTTACTAGTCTGCCCATCCAGCTTTTGTCTGACTAAAAAAGCAAATCGAAAGGAGCATACTAATGGTAAGAATTTCGGATGACAGGCTGTCGAATGAAAATATTCGCATCGTGTATACAGGCCTTTAGTGTTCTGTTCTACCCAAACCAACTGTCAAACGAAGCCTTACTAATAAAGATATATGTATCCCCATCACATGCAATATTAAATTCCTGCTTGTCCCCAAAAATGAAAGATGTTTATTATGTTTAGGAAGAATAAAAATGTTAGAAGATGTGGAACGCCACACCTCCAAAACCAGAAAATTGTTTTTGAACCCAAGAAATGAAAGCGTGAAAAAGCGCTCCTGGCCTGAAGCGGTTAAGGAGCGATAACGCATACAATATTCCTTGTGAATTGACTTATAGACTGCGAATGCGATAAAAATCAATAATGTTATGTGTGAGTATTACATTCAGTTGATCCATGAGGTAATGCCTTCAGGGAATTGAAATAATTTGAAATTAATGTTAAAATAGGCAACAATGCATACTAGCGAAAACGCCGCGTGCGCTGTGCTTTTTGGAATCAGCACTATAGAGCCCCGCAGTTTCCCAAGACGGTATTGCATATTGGAAACCGCAGCTAAACAGCAGTGTCCCTGGAAATGATACTAGCTAGTCTGATGATGTCTTAAAATAGGCTTCGGGCTAAAGAATGAATTTATTGTGACGGCAGTCAGTTTTTTGTTTTTTTTTTCTTTTCCCTTGTCCGCTTCAACTTGAACTTCACACCTCAAGCACAAATGTGACGGGGAAAATAATGCAACTTAATGGCAGTTATGGAAGCATCGCTGTACAAAGTGTTTAGGTGACTGGCAGCTTATGACGCACTGTGTGGATGTGATGTGGAGCCTACAGCATTGTCATCGCCCTGCTGGTTACGTGCAGCTTGACCCCAAACAAGCTAATGCCGCTTTGCGATAAACAGAAGATATTATGTAAATCAGACAACAGGGATAATTCAGTACAAGGGAACCTCAGTGCACTTTTCTGCCATCCCTGGAAAAATAAACAGAATCGTGCTATTTTTGTGCCTTGAATGCACACCATCTGGGGATCTTGTAAAGCCACCTTCTGCTTTTTTTCTGAACCCTAAGGGGTACTGGGGGAGATGTTGATACTTAGAACCTATTGTGCCAGGAAGAGGTTGGCAAGCAGGCTGCACATTTTCTGGATTTATTCCATTTCATGAGCATATTTAGCGCCAGAAATCTGTCCTAGTTCAACGCAGATGTTACAAATCAAACGAAAATGAACAGTAAAATTTACTGTGAATTTCACATTTTCTTGCATGCCAAATGATCACTAGAGTTCTGTTTTGGTGCATAGTGTTTAGTCAAATGTAAAGTGAATTGGATAAGTACCCCAAGCGTATCTCCTGATTATCATCTGTGCAGGGGTGTATCATAAAATTGTTGGGCCCGTGTGCAAGCCCACACCGCATCGATCATCCCCGGCTGTCAGCCAGGGAGAGATCACCCATGGGTGCAGTGTGGTTCAGAGCACAGTGGGCCCCCCACCCCTCAGGGCCCGTGTTCAGTGAACACCCTGCACCCATGGATGATACACCACTGCATCTGTGCCATCAGAGGTGTATACTTCTTTGTGGCTCCCCAAACCCTAAAGCCCAACCTCAGTGGTGTATTTTGGTTTTGTGCTGCCCTAGGCAAGACAAAAATCGGACACCCCCCATCTGAATTGTCACACCCCTTCCTGTTTAAGACCCGCCCCTTCATCTGTAAACCCCACCCCTTCCTCTTTAGGCTCCAACTTTTCCTATTAGAGCTCCACCTCAGGAGTTGGTCAGAGACTACGGACATGACACAGGTAATGGTTAGAGACTGCGGACATGATACAAGAGATGGTTAGAGACTGTGGACATACTACAGGAGATGGTCAGAGACTGCAGACATGATCAGAGGCTGTAGACATGATAGAGGAGTTGGTCAGACTGCAAAAATGATACAAGAAATGGTCAGAGACTGCAGACATGATACAAGAGATGGTTAGAAACTGCAGACATGATACAGGAGATGGTCAGAGGCTGTTGACATAGTCAGAGGCTGGGGACATGGTCAGAGGCTGGGGACATGGTCAGAGGCTGGGAACATGGTCAGAGACTGGGGACATGGTCAGAGGCTGGGGGCCCAGCCAAGCCAAGGTGAGTCAAGACACTGCCCACTCCCCCCCTGAACGCAGCTGAGCCCGCCTGAGCACAGCCGAGCCGCCCCCCGCCCGAGCACAGCCGAGCCGCCCCCCCGCCCGAGCACAGCCGAGCCGCCCCCGCCCGAGTCCAGCTGAGCGGAGGTGAGCAGAGCCCGCCCCTCTGCCAGTCACTTTATGCCACTTAATGGCAGACTGTGTTTGTGCGGCTGTCGGGACTTGGAAAGGCAGTGGGGGGCTTTTTTCCATGCGTGGGGGGGGGGCGGCTCTTTTGCCGCCCCCCGCAAAGTGCCGCCCTAGGCCTGGGCCTTGTTGGCCTAGGCCAAGACACAGTGCTGCCCAACCTACAACCTGCAAACCTCAGCAGTCTATAGTGGGAGCAGTGTTTGTAAAGCAGTAATAGTAGGATCTCTAGATTACTGTTTTCTACAGTGTGCCTCCATTCTCCAGCCAAGCCGATTACATGTCCATAGTCCCTGTAGAACAGGCTTTCTCATTTAGGGTTCCTCCAAAGGTTGCTAGGGGTTCCTTGAGCAATAAGACATTTCTGTCTCTTAGGGCAGCCATACACAGTGAAAATTTCTGTCTGGCAACCATTGCCACAACAGGAGAATCCTCCTGCCGTTCTATTGTCTGCTACCAGTGGGGGTACGGGGGCGGGCATGGGAAGACGTCCTCACCGGGAGACAGTGATTATAATCATAAGGGTATCTGGCAGGCTGGCTGTACCCAAGTTTGATCAATAAACCTGCTACATTCAGCCTGCCCATTAATGCATTGAATCTGGCCTGGTTCCTTTCAAACCGTGTATGGCTGGCCTTAGATAAGGAACCACAGTGGTCACCGCCCTTATAAGGGAGCAGTTATCCTACTGAACACCAATTTAAGGGGCATTCTTCCCACTGACAAGTAACTAATAGGTTTTACCTCCCTATGATCACTAATATAAGGTGGTCATTGTCCCACTGACCTCCAAACTAAGGAGTCCCTTTTCTACTGGTCATCAAAATAAGGGAGCTCTTCACTGACCACCAATGTAAGGGGGCACTTTTTCAAGGGCCACCTATGACGGAACACTACTTTATTTTCTGGCTATTGTTAATACTGGTTTCCTTTCATTATTAATAAAAGTAATTATATATAGAGCAGCTCTGGGTGTCAGCTTAAGCATACCATATGTTGGAAGGACTCCCTAAGACCCTAACGTTTTTTTAAGGGTTCCTCCATGTTCCTCCAAGACAGTTGAGAAATTGAATGCTTCATTAAACCATTGCAAAGAGATAAAAAAGCCAATACATTTTTTCTTTTTTGGATTACACTGTCAGGTTTTTACTTCTGTCTGTGCCCCCATTAGGGAGACCCCCCTCTCTGTTTGTCCTGTTTACCAATATCACCCAGAGTGAGAGTGAAAGAAAACACCAAATTTTGGGTTGTCACCAGAACAGGAATACAGTGGAAATCTTCCAGTGTGGATACTAGTTTTGGTAAAAACCATGGATTCCATCACTTTGGAGGAATTGTCCCAGGGCAACATACTTAGGGCATATTCATACTGCTTATCTGTTAAATTGCAGGGCAGCTGGAGCGATTCAGTGCTCCAGCCCCTCTGCGCTGCCGGCTGGCTAGGGGGCAGTGTGGTGCATGACTCAGCACACAGCATGGCTCCCTTTTTTTCCGTTTTGTACAAGCTTTATTTGAAGTGTACCAAACATACACTTCATTCACTACAATGTCAGGCAGAGCGTTGCCTGACCAGTCTGGTGCACTGCAGTAAAATGCAGCACGTCTGCATTTTATTGCAACATGCTGCAGCACAGCTCTGGGCTTTGTTGCAGTGTGAATGGAACACCTAGCAAACAATTGTGTGTCCCCTTAGTGACAGACGTTCTACCTTGCGGTAGGCGAGAACTGTAGAAGTGTTACTGAGTACCACAAATAAATCACTAAAAAAAATTCCATTTGTAAGAGAGGAAGGAGGCAGGGCAGCACAACATGCCCTTTAGGGTGAAGGTCCACTTTAAGTCATAAATGTTTCTCACTGAGGGCATTTTGTTACATTTTACTATGCTATCACTTCCTAACAAAACAAGTCATATGTTGCTCTATTGGGTCCTCCTTTATTAGCAGTCAGGTTACAGCAGTGTTTGGAGTGTTGGAGAGACCTCCTCTTGTGGTAAAGGAAGCTGAATTTCAATCCTGTTGCTACTGATGTGTTTTTTGTTTTTTTTTTGTTTTTTATAAAGTTTTATTGATTTAGTACAACATTATACAACACCAGACAACTCGCCTCACTGGGCGAAGATACACAAAGGGAAAAAAAAAAATTCAAGCAAACCTGGAGCCTGAACGAAAATCTCCTAAATGACCCTCCTACAAGGAGGGCCCTGGAGGAGACAATCTTGGCCTTCCTAAAAGACCATAAGGAAGATACCACTGCACTCCCTGTAAAGTGGGAGGCACTGAAGTGTGTTCTGAGGGGAACATTAATCTCTCATGGCACAAGATTAAAGAGGGAAAGGGCCGCCACTATGGCTCACCTGTTGGAGGAGATCCATGATCTGGAACTGAAACATAAAAAAGATTTAGAGGCCGCTACCTTCCAAGCTCTTCAGCAAAAGAGATCTGAACTGTATTCTCTTATAGATCAAGCTCCCTTGAAACATAGAGAACATGTGCAACACGCTTTCCATGAATATGGAAATAAATGTAGTAAAGCGCTAGCACGATCAATTAGGAAAAAACAGTCCAGAAGTTACATACCAAATGTGCGTTGCCCCCAAAACGGCTTGGTGTGTGCTACTGAACAAATAACATCCACCTTTCAAGATTTTTATTTTTCACTATATAATTTAAAGGACTCGAAGATATTAGAACGACCAAGCTCTGTACAACTCTCTGAGTATATTTCCCGTACGGGTCTTCCGAGCTTGTCGGAGGAGCAGGCAATGAGGCTCTTGACTCCTTTTTCAACTGAAGAAGTTACCGAGGGTATTAAGACCTTGAAACTGGGTAAAAACCCTGGACCTGATGGATTTACAGGTAAATTTTATAAGCAATTTGGAGGCATCCTTCCTCCCACTCTGAGTGATCTTTACAATGAAATTAAGCTTGACTGCCCATTTACTAAACAGACACAGGAAGCCCATATTACTTTAATAGCAAAAGAAGGAAAAGATCCCACTCAATGCTCTAGTTATAGGCCTATCTCTTTGATAAACGTAGATTTAAAAATTTTTGCTAAACTATTGTACTTAATAGGGCTTGACCAGGCGGGATTTGTACCTAAAAGAGAAGCATGTGATACCATTTTGAAGACCAGCCTCTTGATACACTACGCCCAAAGAACTAAGAGCCCGCTTTGCCTTTTATCTCTAGATGTGGAAAAGGCATTTGACCGCTTGGACTGGGGGTTTATGGTAGCGTCTTTGGAACAAGCAGGACTCCCGGCAGAATTCATTCAGAAAATAATGGCTTTGTATTCCGCCCCAACTGCAAGGATAAAGGTTAATGGATCTCTGTCGGCTTCCATAGGAATTACTAACGGGACAACACAGGGATGTCCGTTATCACCTTATCTTTACATTTTGGCTATGGAACACCTGGCAGTGGCCCTATGGTCTAACCCCTCAATTCAAGGGGTCCGGGTGGACAGTAAATCATATACATTTTTTTTTTTTCCAAAAGAAGTTTATTGAGTTTCCAGGAAAGAAAGAAAAGGGTTACAATTGCAACAGTGAAGTAGACATGAAGTAAGAAACAGTGGCAATGTCCGGTATACATAAGGTCAAAACAGAAAACTTTCGGCTAGTTGAAAGATCAAACCTTTGCATCTGATTTGGCAATTGATGCGTATGTTGTGGTTCTGTGTTGTGATATGTGATATGTTGTGCCCCTTTCTGTATTTTTTGTACATCTATCTGTGGATAAAATATATATATTCTGTAAACAAAATGTGCATTTGCGTACCTTGTCATGTCATCGTAGATCCATATGTCCATCTTGCATTTACAGTTTTTCTGAGGTTCACCTTCCACGATGGATAATCTTTTCTTCTACCACAGCTACAAACTCTTCTATTCCTTTTAAAAATACCTTTTGTTTAGCAAATGGGTCAATTCTGCTATGCTGGCCTTAGTGGATGCAGATCCAGTCAGGCCCGGGATCCATTCACCTTCACTAATCTTACTTCACAGCATAGCCATTTAGGCCCGGCATCATTTGCTGCACTTTACCCCAAATCCAGTCAGGCCCGGCACATCATAGCCAGTCAGACCCGGTACCACCTCACTTCACATCTAGTCATTCAGGATAGGCATCACTTCACACTTCAGTCAGTCCCACACCTGGGAACTTCACTAACCTTACTTCACAACATAGCCAGTCAGGCCCGGCATCATTCGCCTCACTTTACACCAACCCAGTCAAGCCTGGCATGAATTCACCTCACTTCACACCATAGCCAGTCAGACCCGGCATCACTTCACACCATAGCCAGTCACACCCGGCATCACTTCATACCATAGCCAGTCACACCCGGCATCACTTCATACCATAGCCAGTCAGACCGGCATCACTTCATACCATAGCCAGTCAGACCCAGCATCACTTCACACCATAGCCAGTCAGACCCGGCATCACTTCACACCATAGCCAGTCAGACCCGGCATCACTTCACACCATAGCCAGTCAGACCGGCATCACTTCACACCATAGCCAGTCACACCCGGCATCACTTCATACCATAGTCAGTCAGACCTGGCATCACTTCACAACATAGCCAGTCAGGCCCGGCATCATTCGCCTCACTTTACACCAACCCAGTCAAACCTGGCATCAATTCACCTCACTTCACACCATAGCCAGTCAGACCCAGCATCACTTCACACCATAGCCAGTCAGACCCAGCATCACTTCACACCATGGCCAGTCAGATCCGGCATCACTTCACACCATAGCCAGTCAGACTTGGCATGACTTCATACCATAGCCAGTCAGACCCAGCATCACTTCACACCATAGCCAGTCAGACCCGGCATCACTTCAAGCCATAGCCAGTCAGGCCTGGCATCAGTTCCCCACTTCATAGCCAGTCAGATCCAATATAACTTCACACCATAGCCAGTCAGGTCTGGCATCACTGCACACTATAGTCAGTCAGTCCCGGCATCACATCACTTCACACCATAGTCAGTCAGGGCCGGCATCACTTCAAGGGCCACCAATGACGGAACACTGCTTTTTAGCCAGTCAGGCCTGGAATTACCTCACTTTACTCCTAGTCATTCAGGCCTGACATCGCTTCACACTTCAGTCAATCAGGGCCACAAATGGGAACTTTTGACTGTCATTTTTTCCTGAGTAGTGGGTGTGACAAGTGGCAGAGCTAACAGTGGTACATGTAGGGAACTGACGTAGATGTAATAGTTACAATGCACTGTGTGGGGAAAGTAGCTTGGTGTGCCACAGCAAATGGAAGAGTTTGATAGCACTGCACATAGCATGCCATATTGAAATACGGGGCTAACAGTGTTGGAGGAAAAAAGTCCAGAGTCAGCAAAGTCAGTGGGAGGAAAAATTGCCCCTGTGTTGTTGGTGTCACTGGAGCCACGTTACCCACGCTTCACAATTTAGTCAATCAGGTCCAGCATTAATTCACACTTTAGCCAGTCAGACCCTGACTCACTCTACCTCACCAAAAACTTTACAAAGTCAGGCGTGGAAATGTTTCACTTCACATTTTAGTCAGGCCCAGCATCACTTCACATTTTAGTCAGGCCCAGCATCACTTCACATTTTAGTCAGGCCCAGCATCACTTCACCTTGCTTCACAATTTAGTCAGTCAGGCAGGCCTATTGTCATATTGTGTGAACAGGGAAAGAGCAGAGTGGTTTGTCAGAATGCATATTTTTTGGTAAAAATATCCCAGTTTGCTACTAATCTTGCAAAGCAGGATTTACTCGTGCTGTCAGTAGTGCAAGGAAATGTTTCTATTTTAGGTGTTTTCACAATAACACAGTACTGTACAAGGAGTAAAAACATATCGGCCTTATCATGGAGACATTTCAAATAGTACATGTAGCATAGTTTTCACATGTTTATGAGATCATTAATCAGGGGTCATCATTTACACAAGGAACTGCAGTGCCTAAGTCTTCTTAGATAAACAATTCTAATGCTACAAAAAAGAGGAACAAAAAAAACTATTTATAAGCTGTTGTGTTATTGGCTTTTTTTTTAAAAAATTGTCTAGCTTTATTGGTTTCTGAAAACATTTAAGGGTGTTTTTTCTTTTTTCCTGCCTCTAAACGCCCCTGCATGTTAGCCCATGAGATGGTTACCGAATGCGACATGAAGGTCACGTGACTCATATTGCATGGGATAATAAGAGTCAAAGTAAAATATCGAATGTGAGGTAAATAACACACATTTGTTAAAATAGGGAGATCATTTCGCAAATTTTTTTTTTTTTGATAAATCATTAAATTCAATTCAATTCACTAAACAACACACACATTCGTTATTTATCATCTGGTGTTTGCTGGCGGTATTGTAGAAATGGGCAAATTAAAAATAACAATTACTCTTAAGGTCCGCACACACGGTACAATAATTGGCCAACAACGGGCATCCAACAGCCTATTGTCTGATAATTTGACCGTTAGCACGGACGATCCAACAGCCGATTTCCAATTATTGTACAACAGAAGTTGGCTGACGAGACTAGGAAACTTTTGTTGACCAACAAGGCGTCAGTCAATTCTTGGCTCGTGTGTACAGAAGTTGGCTAACAAAAGATGGAAGTGCAAACAGGCATGCTGGGAATCCAGGAAGTGTTTGGTCGTGTAACCTGTGTTCCTAATTCACAATTCACCTGAACTTCCTCTTTATACGCTCGTAACACGTCACTACGTTCGCCTTTGTTGGCCGATTACTTGACTACCATCAGTACGCTAGGCAAAACCACCAATAGCCAATTTGAACAAAAGTTGGACGTTCGGTTGTCCAACAATCGGCGCATGTGTATGAGGCTTAAGGCTGCATTCACATTACAGCGTATTGAATCGAGGGCAGATTTTCTGCGAATCTGCATGCGATTTGAGAGCGCCGATGTGTGATTGGCAAAATGCGGGAATCGCATTTGATATGCCATTCATTTGAATGACACCTCAAAATGCGATGCGGGTCTGCCGCGATTGTTGGGCGATAAAGCGTGCTGCATTTGCGGCAACCCGCATCGCTGGACGCATGCCGCCCCAAAGTGTCTGCTGAACTATTGTTGGGCATCATGCATCCCACAATGCGGGTTGCCACGTTTGCAGCACACTTTATTGCCCGAGAATCGCGACAGACCCGCTCCACGTTTTGAGGTGTCATTCAAATGAATGGCATCTCAAATGCGAGTCCTGCATTTTGCCAGTCACACATCGGCGCTGTCAAATCACGGGCAGGTTCGCGGTAAATTCAATACGCAGTAATGTGAATGCAGCCTTACAGAATTATAGGACTCTGCACTAGCTAGTAAGTGAAAAAGTATGCAATGTATCAGTGTGAAAATGTTCTCCTCTGAGCTCAGAATTGTAAATAAATTGTAACATTTCATCAGAGGGAGATTGTTTTGTGAAGGAAAGCACACTAGAATGTTTTTGGCCTGTGTTCACACAGGGGCGATCCGACTTAGGAGGGCTTTGCTAGGCGACTTTCAGTGCGACTTTCTGCGTGACATCAGGCGACTTACAACACGACTTATGCCAGGCAACTTTGCCTGTGGCCAATCAGAGCAGGGAGGGGGAGGGGGTTGCCCTAGATAAGTTATATTCTTTTCACTGTAAAGTCGTTTCCATGTAGATGGGGGATCCGACTTGGAGGTGCCTTCTATTGAATTCTATGGGCACAAGTTGGATAGAAGTAGTACAGGAACCTTTTCTGAAGTCGGAGCAACTTCAGTAGTTTAAGTTAAGACGGCTCCCATTCACTTCAATGGGATTTCAGATGTCAAGCGACTTAGGGCGACTGGAGGGACTCAAGTCGGAGCGCAAGTCACCCCTGTGTGAGCGGGCTCTTATAGTTTCACAATATTGCTGTGCACCTTCAGGTGCCGTGTTAGCCTTCATAGGTAAAAATTGTAAAAAAATAATGCCAAAAATGACACAAAATTTAAGTTCTTTAAATATCGCCAAACATAAATATTTTTAGTGAATTGACTACTTTTGAGATAAATACTGCATGAGTTATTTTAACTCAAACATTCTTGCGGTATTTATCTCTTAGTGAATTGACCCCTATATGCCCATGCACAAATAGGCAATTAGAGGGGTTTAGAGGCAGAAAGAAAAAACCCAAAGCCATTGCGACCAGGAGAAGCAGAATTTTGGCCAAAAAAAAAATAAAATTGACGTGCATCAATGCGTGTAAATGCGCCCAAGTGCTAGATGCATTTAATGCTTGAGCGTTAATTCATTTCAGTTGTCCAAATAAATTATTATTCTGTCCAGTTAAATTCATCAATACATGAGTTTACAATCGTCAAGCTTTTTCGTTCTGCCAAAACTCTGCTGCCAGGAGGAAAGGAGTCTAGGAGAGTTAGCAAAACGTCCTGTGTGCATGGGACCTTAAAATGATTGCAAACGATCACCTTGTAAAACGACCCATTCATTTCATAGAAATGAAAGGCTAAACATTTTTGTATAGATATTAGAGCTGCACGATTAATCATAAAAGAATCCTGATCTCGATTTCCATTGGACCCAGGTGACACTTTGAGAGGGACGGTAAATTGGCCCCCAAGATTTCTTTTTCCAGCAGTTTTGTGTGTCATCCAGGGGCTGATTGGGCCGGGGGGGGGGGGGGGGCG
>BLSH010135425.1:780229-793366 GCA_018402905.1 Glandirana rugosa
CCCCATCCTAAACGGGCCAATAAGTCAATTTAGTTTTTGGACTGTAGCTAGCTCAGACTCATTGTAGAGTTGATCACCTGGTTTTTCCCTAAGCTTAAATTGGCTTGTGATTTCTCAGTGCCAGTAGGTATAACTGGTCATAATATGAGATTTCACAAACAAAATTAAGTTATGAATATTTATCTTGAGCCAATTAAGTAGGAGGTTTTAGGCCACTGGTACATACTGGGTTAGGATATATTTGGGACATGCCATGTGCTCATTCTTTCATTGGGCTGAGGCCTAGGGAGGTGCCGCTGGATGGAACTCTGTTGTTAGGCCCAATATCAAAAAACAACAAAGAAAAAAATTCTATGCTCATTTACCAGCCAGTTGTCCAAAACAAAATTGTCCTGTCTAATCATTCACGTCTAAGTAGCCTGTAGCCTCCTTGACGGTATTCCCGGGTGTGGCTCGGGGTGAGTTTCCATTACGAATAGCGGTAACCCAGAGCCACACTCGGGATTGCATTGCTAGATCCAGGCTGGGTTACTCACCTTGTCCCCTGGATCCAGCGATTTCCCTTGCCGTGTCTGCGGGCTGTGTCCTCCGCCCGATGCCTCTGTGTGCCGGGCTCCGTTCCCTGTGAGCGTCGCGTCACACGGGGGCGGAGCCTGGCAGGAAATTCAAAAAGTGAAACGCACACAACACATACAGTACACTGTAATCTTATAGATTACATTACTGTATGAAAACATTTCACATCCCCTTTGTCCCTAGTGGTTTGCCCAGTGCCCTGCATGCACTTTTATATTATATATGCCATTCTTTCTGCCTGGGAACTTGAGAACATCCATGGCATAAAAATGTGTCCCTTTTACTTCAAAAACGGTTTCTGATCAGCTAGAAAACAGCGATAGTAAATAAGAATCATTTGCAGAATTGAGTGATACTGATTTTTGGGGAAATTTATCATCAGACACTGAAAGTGACGACAGCGACAATTCTGCAACTGAGCAAATTTCAGTGTTTTTTACTTGATTACATTATTGAATAAATTGTATTATTATATTATCATCTTTGATAATTATTTATAGTTATTTATTATATTATAATTTTTTTTTCATAGATATTATAATTTATGATTTTGTGTTTCAAACTTTATCATACCCGGGATGTCTACTAGACTCTTGTTTGGACAGATTTAAGTGAGTTATTCCTAATAATTACAGGCCTACAATATAAAACGCCAAATTTCCATGCAAAATAATGGTACCGCTTTCAGCACCAAAAATCTGAAATAATCATACCGGCAGGGAGGTTAAGGAGGGGTGGGCTCCCTCTAGGCATACCGGCCTTCAATCTGTTGATTATTCTATATGTTCTCCAACTTAGTTAGGACTGCAGTACACTGGGTGTCATGAAGTGGCCCTGCAGCTTACTCATATATTTGCAAATGTTTGCAGACTAGACCCCTGGTGTTAACGTGAACTGTTAGATAGGACAATTCGGTTTGTTGCAGGCTGGCTGGTAAGTGAGGTTGGAATTTTTTCTTTGTTGTTTTTGACATGCATCACCCTTCCATGTGCTCCTTGCTGCAAAGGCCAGTTACAGGCTGGGGTGGTTGCCATTTGTTTGTACTGTTAGGCCCAACAGCCTGGTTTGGGGCCTAACGTATGCCGAAGTGATCCTGAAGCTGTCCTGCCTTGTCTGGAGGAAGCTGTGCCAAGGAGGAGGACCCAGGGGAGGCCCCTTGCTGGAAAGAGCCAGGAGGAAGGCTGGTCTCTCATATGGGCCTGGTGACTCACTTGGAGGACGCACTGGAATTTGGGAATGTGCTTACAGTTTTGCCCTGTCGGCTTAACGGTTCTGACACTGTGAACCTGGATATTGTTCTGGATCTGGAGAATCTGTAAGTGATCTGCTACAGTATCTGGAACCCCTAACCCTTACCTCCCTAATGGTTCTGCAATAAAACTATAAAAAGGCAAAAATGACTGGTGCCCAATATCCTTTTTTCGGTCCCCCCATTTTAGCCCTTGGGTGAATGCTAGCCTGGCCCTGCCCTTGGGGTAGGAGCTATCCTGCCTTTGGGGTGTCAGAGGGGTGCCACATGTGTTTTTGCTTTAGTCAACGGAAAGCAAGTCACTAGGAGCAGGAGAGGCATGAAATCACATGAAAAACATGCATTACTTGCGTTTTCAGGTAATTTTTTGCCATTGACGTCTACAGGGATTAAAGACATGCAACTTGGCTAAAAAGGAGTTCAAGCTTGGAGTGACAAGCATCAAGCTAATTAGGTGTGGACAGGCACTATGGAATATAACTGGAATCCTGATGTTCAGTATTGAAGTGCTTTGGGAAATGTGCTTCAATTTGCTCCGGTGTGAATTGGACTTTTATTTAGCTGCCAGGGGAAGAGCAAAGGGTGATGCTATAACTTGTCATTTGGGTCTGCTGGGGATGCTGACATTGGGGCTTTTGGATCTCTACAAATCGGAGGCTGTTACAGGTAGATACAGTAACATGCATAAAATATGTTAAGGCACATACAGCCTTTTTGGAAGACTTTTGTGGAAATAAATGGTCCCAGCTACAGGGAAAGTCAGCCCGTTATTTTCCTTTTTCTTTTTTGTTTATAGTTTGATTATAGTGTTGGGTTTTGATTCAGGGTTGTGTCATGATGTGGTGGTGGGCGATATTTTTTGACACAATGATGTACGTGCTTTGATGTGATGGCGTAGTGACCGATACAAACACAGAGGTGTTTTCTGATGAAATGCCGCATTCTGACATACTGACAGCCAAATAAACAGAATGGTTATGGTGCAGTAGAATGGCTGTTGAGCGCCTCTACACATGTGCCACATCCCAAATAAGTCATGAAAAGTAATGAAGAAAAAGTAATGGACTTTAAAGGCACGTATAGTAAAAGATTTCTACAATTTATTAGTTCACATTAAAAAGTTTAGCACTAAATACAAAAAATAATATTAATTTGTAACACACAGGACATTTAAAATGAATAGGACTCCATGTAATTCCCCTAGAGCAGGGGTCTCCAAACTGCAGCCCGAGGGCCAGATGTGACCTTTGCTAGCCTTTATCAGGCCCTTGGGGCACTATTGCTCCCACTGACACCAACAATGGAGCACTAATTCTTCCATCGATACCAATGATGGGATACTATTCTTCCTACTAATAAAGGGCACTTCTCCTCCTCCTCCTGTTGACAACCAACCCTGAGGCCATATTTATTCTCACTGGTGCTGGTCCCGGGGCATTTTCTGTCCCCGCTGGGCACAATCCGGCCCTCCTAAAATCTGAAGAACAATAAACGGGCCCTTTGTTAATGTAGCCATGTTCTCCCTTAAGAGTGGCTGATAGTGGTGGTCCACCTGCCCGCTGCCCTCATTCACACAATTTCCACACACCCGGAGTCACTGAACAGGCCGGTACTTTGTTTTGTTGTTTTATTTAGGGGTTTGAACTTGGATAGGTATTAGGGATGACTGTGGGATGCACAGTAATTGAACATGGGATCTTACTATATACACCTCCGATATATACACTTCTCCTCCAGCACACTACTTGCTGACCTTTACTCTTCTCCTTTCATCTCTCCAGCACAAAGTTGCTGACCATAACACTGCTTTCTCCCTGGTCCAAAAGGAAATTTAGCAGACCTCCATGACACTTCCTCTTCACCACAGCTAGCACATGGTGAGGCCTACTGCAGCCGCCAGCCAGGCCTCGGGACCACCCTTTGTGGGTAAGAGTCGCCGATTTCCATCCGTGAAATCATGGACCCTCTCTTGTGTAGCTAAGTACGTTGGTGCTAGCTGGGCCTTGGATGAACTACAACTCCCAGCCCATCCATCTTCCAGACCCATCCGGCCTGTTCTTCGGTCTAATGGCTCTCCTTTCCCTTGGTTGGCTCCTCCCGACCTCTACAGACTGCTTGCTCTCCTCCTAGAGTACTGTCTCAGCCTTCTCATCCAACTCCCAGGGGCCGCCACTCTCCGACTATTTGGTGTATCCTTTAAAGCGTCTCTTTCCATGTAGATTTCAGCTACTCTCCTGCTTCCTTGTGCCACTCCAGAAGCCGACTCGCACTCCCGGCTGCACCCAAGCCCCAGGCCTCAGGTTCACCCCCCCCCCAACTGCAGCTACAGCTACATCCTCATCTCTTCCACCAGAACTCTCCTGACACCTGCTGGCAGATTGCTGTATTTAAGGAGGCCTGCGGATTGGTCAGGGCTCCTTGTCATACATCAGGAAGTGACACCTCCTCATTCATCCCCCTTCTATAGCTTTCCCAGCTCAAGGGGAGGAAATCTGCAATG
Organism: Glandirana rugosa; assembly: GCA_018402905.1. Lineage (NCBI taxonomy): Eukaryota > Metazoa > Chordata > Amphibia > Anura > Ranidae > Glandirana > Glandirana rugosa. The sequence goes on from BLSH010135425.1 coordinate 784,555, forward strand.
GGTGTCTCTTCCCTCCATCTCCAGTCCTTCCCCTGAGCCACTCCCCAGCCCAGATCAAAACATTCAGGCCTTGATCTACAGTGAGGCCTGACTAGATTTTTCCTCTCCTACCAAAAATCTTCAAAAATAAAGCACCTACACTATGGAGGCACTACATTTGAAAAGTTTGGAGACCCTTGCCCTAGAGGATATAATAATATACAGTGGAACCTTGGATTACGAGCATAATCCATACCAGGAGAATGCTTTTAATCCAAATCACTCAAATATCAAAGCAAGTTTCCCCATAGGAAGCAATGTAAACTCTGTTAATTTGTTCCACAGCCACTGCTTGTCAATGCAGTACAATGGTCAGAAACATTGGGGAAATGCTCTGGAACGGTTTACACTTTCGGTATTTCCGAATGCTTCCGAGGGTCTCCGAGGTTCACCAGCACCCCCGCACCTCTGGCCACCTGCAGTATTGCATGCACAGAGGTTTAATCACACTTGTTTTGTGAGACAGCGCTCGCAAAACGAGCCAAGGTTTTTTTTTTTTAAAATGCTTGTCTTTCAAAATACTCGTTAACCACGTTACTCGTGAACCAAGGTTCCACTGTGTGTGTACAGGGATTGGCAAGGTGTCTGCTCCCGGACACCAGTGTCCGACAGGGCCGCCTGTGGTGTCCGCCGCCGCCGTGGACTATTTTTTACACATCATGTCACAATCATGTCCCCGACTCCTCCACTGCAGCCAGGGAGTGTGGCGCTGCCCACTCCTCCTCGTGCTGTCTTCCTGAGTGACCTAAGGGGGCGGGGCTGGTCGCCTGGCGCGTGCCTTGGAGTCGGCGGTGGAGAGGAGAGAGTCAGAGTGAGACCTGTCACCTGGCTGTGTGTGGGGCCTGTGGGCAGCGCGGTCAGGGACGATCACTGTCACTCACACTGGCACTGCAGCCAGACAGAGGAGCGGAGCCGCCAGGAGGACAACAAGGTGCTGCTGACTGAGTCTGACCCAAGTCCAGTCCTGAGGAAACAGGTTGCAGCCAGGCCAGCAGAGTAAGTTTTTTCATGATGACTGCCACCAGTGAGGCCTGTAAATTTCACAGGGAGCCTGGGAGGGACAGGGACTGAGTGTGGTGGTCTGGCCTGCCTGCCTGGGAGGGCTGGGCCCTGGACAGTCTGCAAGTTAACAACAAGCATCATGATTCAATCTGGTCACTAGTTAGTAGCACTGGCTCTGACTAGTACTTGGCTTGCAGTCCTCCTGACTCCTGAGGCCTATAAATTTCACACTGCAGGGAGGGACAAGGTAAAATTTACAGGAGTCAGGAGGACTGCCAGCCAGGTACTAGTCAGAGTCAGTGCTACTAACTAGTGACCAGATTGAATCATGATGCTTGTTGTTAACTTGCAGACTGTCCAGGGCCCAGCCCTCCCAGGCAGTCCAGACCACCACACCCAGTCCCTGTCACGGTCTGCAAGTTAACAATTCTGGGGGTCCCTTCTCAGTGGCACTTCCCCACTGATACCAATGATGGGGCACTATTCCTCCCACTGACACCAATGATGGGGCACTATTCCTTCCACTGACACCAATGATGGGGCACTATTCCGTCCACTGACACCAATGATGGGACACTATTCCTCCCACTTACACCAATGATATAAATGTTGTTTTAAATGGTTTTTGAACTCATAGAACTAGGCCACAGAGTAGACAGTGTTTTTTTTTTGAAGGTTTGAATTTGAAATGTACCTTGGTGACACCAATGATGGGGCACTATTCCTCCCACTGACACCAATGATCGGGCACTATTCCTTCCACTGACACCATTGATGGGGCACTATTCCTACCACTGACACCAATGATGGGGCACTATTCCGTCCACTGATACCAATGATGGGACACTATTCCTCCCACTGACACCAATGATGGGGCACTATTGCGTCCACTGATACCAATGATGGGACACTATTCCTCCCACTGACACCAATGATGGGGCACTATTACCTCCCACTGACACCAATGATGAGACACTATTCCTTCCACTGACACCCATGATGGGGCACTATTCCTCCCACTGACACCAATGACGGGGCACTATTCCTACCACTGACACCAATGATGGGGCACTATTCCGTCCACTGATACCAATGATGGGGCACTATTCCTCCCACTGACACCAATGATGGGACACTATTTCTCCCACTTAAACCAATGATGAGACACTATTCCTCCCACTAACACTAATGATATAAATGTTGTTTTAAATGGTTTTTGAACTCATAGAACAAGGCTACAGAGTAGACAGTGTTTTTTTGAAGGTTTGAATTTGAAATGTACCTTGGTGTCCTTCACTAAGGTCAGTACTTTGGAAAATGTCCGCCACAGCCTTGGTCCGTGCCTATCCCTGTGTGTGTATATATGTGTGTGTGTATGTATATATATATATATATATATATATATATATATATATATATAGTAAGGGGGTTAGCTCGGGAGTGGGTGTGTGTGACACCCTGGAAGGGTTCACTACACAATTTAGGCACAGCGAGACAGCAGTTTCAGGTGAAAACAAAAGGGTAGTTTATTCTCACTAGTTACAATGTGAAAAAAACAGCAAAACAAAAATAAACAACAAAATAAATCCTAGGCCACTTGGCCACTGACTGCACAATAGGTTTCTCTGTCTGTCAGCTGGGTACAGCCTACTGCTGTACCTAGCTCCTACCTTTCACTGCAGGACACTCAGCCACACAGGCCTTACTGTGTACAGGATGTGTTACGCTCCCCAGCTTATGGTCACAGAACTGGTTCCAGGGTGGAGCACTCACCTATGCCTGCTGGGAACTTTTGTAGAGGCCTTAAATAGCCAGCTCCACTCAGCTGGGCTCAGACATCTACTCCTGTAAAGTTCCCAGCACCTCCCCCTAGTGGTAGAAATCCGTGTAACTCTGGAATCTTGGGCACATGTACTTGCCATCCTTGCAACCTGGCGATTTTACCCGCCTGCTGTCACATACCCCCCCCCCCCCCTGTTTCAAACTGGGGTTTGTAACACAGGCAGTCAGGCATGCAGGTACCCTAGACAAGGCATCCACATTCCCCATTTGAACACCAAGGCAATGCTTAACGGTAAAGTTAAACTCCTGCAGAGTTAGGAACCACCTATTTACCTTTCTATTGGTCTCCTTGTTTTGAGCCATCCATTTTAAGGGCGTGTGGACCGTAATCAGATCAAAGTGTCTACCCAGCAAATAGTATTGCTGGGAATCTAACGCCCACTTCACCGCTAGACACTCCTCCTCGATGGTGGCATAATTCTCTTTGTGGGATTTTAGTTTCCTAAAATCTGGGTGCTCTTTCCCATTCCAGACCTGGGAAAACACTGCTCCTAAGCCTACGTCTGACGCATCAGTCTGTACCCCAAAGTCCTTAGTGAAGTCAGGGGAGTACAGCACTGGTTGGCTACGTAAGGCTTTTCTTAAAGCCTGGAAGGCTGCTTCAGCGTCCGGGGTCCAATTCACCATGTTAAACTCTTTCTCTTTTGTCAGGTTGGTTAGGGGCACCGCCTGCGAAGCAAAGTGAGGAATGAATCGCTGATAGTATCCAGCAATTTCGAGGAACGATCGGATGTGCTTCTTGCTGTTGGGGCGTGGCCAACTCTCTATGGCTTTCACTTTGTTGACTTGGGGTTTTATTACTTCCCTCCCAATAGTGTACCCCAAATATTTGGCCTCTTCCTGTCCAATGGTACACTTTTTTGGATTGGCCGTGAACCCAGCTTCCCTTATGGAGTCTAGTACGGCTTGCATTTTTGTCAGATGTGAGGCCCAATCCGTACTGTGGATAATCACATCGTCAAAGTAGGCTGCAGCATACTTCTGATGGGGCCTCAGAATTTTGTCCATTTTCCTCTGGAATGTGGCTGGTGCATTTTGTAACCCAAACGGCATTCTTTTATATTGGAATGCCCCCTCTGGTGTTACAAATGCAGTTTTCTCCTTTGCTGACTCAGCTAGGGGAATCTGCCAATACCCCTTGGTGAGATCAAGGGTCGTCATATATCGGGCTGTTCCCAGCTGGTCGATCAGTTCATCTATGCGTGGCATGGGGTAGGTGTCAAATTTTGTAACTTTATTCAACGGCCGGAAATCGTTACATAATCGCCAGCTCCCATTGGGCTTGAGCACTAAAACAATCGAGCTGGACCAGTCACTCTGGGACTCTTCTATCACACCTAATTCAAGCATTTGTTCAACTTCCCCTCGTATTGCCTCCCATCAGGCCTCCAGTATGCGATAGGGCTTTAGTTTTACCCTTTCACCTGGCGGGATGATAATGTCATGCTCTACCCCAGATGTTTGTCCGGGCAGCTCAGAGAACACCTCTCTGTTGCGAAGCACAAACTCTTTCACCTCCTGTTTTTGGGGTTTAGATAGGGTGACTGCTATTCCAACCTCAGGAATTAAGCAATCAGACTGAGTCGGTGATACCAAGGTTTCTGCGAATAGGGATTCCCTATCCCTCCAGGCCTTCAACAAATTAATGTGGTATATCTGTTCTGGCTTTCGCTGTCCTGGTTGTCTGACCCTGTAGTTCACCTCACTCACTTGTTCAGTTATCTCATAAGGGCCCTGCCATTTGGCCAGGAATTTGCTTTCGACCGTAGGGATTAGTATCAACACCCTATCCACCGTTGAAAAAGTATGCGTCTTGGCCTTGCGCTTATACACCCTTTGCTGTGCTAACTGCGCTTGGGCAAAGTGTTTTTTGACGATTGGCATTACCTGTGCAATCCTATCTTGCATTAGAGCAACATGCTCAATCACACCCCGGTAGGGAGAACTCTCACTTTCCCAAGTTTCCTTGGCAATATCCAACAGCCCTCTTGGGTGTCTCCCATAGAGTAACTTGAAGGGCGAGACCCTGGTAGAGGATTGTGGTACTTCCCGAATAGCAAACATCAAATAGAGTAATAAACAGTCCCAATCCTTTCCATCTCGATCCACCACCCTTTTTAACATTCGTTTTAGGGTTTTGTTGAACCTTTCAACCAACCCATCTGTTTGAGGGTGATACACGGATGTATGTAATTGTGTCACTTTGAACAACTTGCACAACTCTTTCATTACCCTGGACATAAATGGGGTACCCTGGTCTGTAAGCAATTCCTTACAAATACCCACAAGGCTGAAGACCAGAAATAGCTCTTTGGCTATCGTCTTGGCGGAGGGAGGTATTTCTAAGAGGGATCGCTTCGGGATAGTGGGTGGCATAGTCCATTATGACCAAAATGTACTGATGCCCCCTAGCGGACTTCAGTATCGGACCTACCAAATCCATTGCGATCCTCTCAAAGGGAACCTCAATAATGGGGAGAGGTACTAGTGGGTTACGGAAATGCGACAAAGGTGCCGACTTCTGACCCACCGGGCAGGAGGAACAATAATTTTCTATTTCCTTTATGACCCCAGGCCAATAGAACCTTTGCAATACTCTCTCTTGGGTTTTCTCCACTCCCAAATGACCTCCCAAAATGTGCCCATGGGCTAATTCCAATACCAACTTCCTATAGGCTTTGGGTACCACAAGTTGCTCAATGGTTTCATCCGCCTTTTGGGCAACCCGATACAGCAGATCCCTTTCCACCATAAAGTATGGGTAATTGCAGGACTGATCGGGGTTCACTAATTCACCATCTATCTTTACCACATTTTCCCGCGCCTTTATCAGTGTGGGGTCCTTTACTTGTTCTGTGGCAACATTTTCCCTGTGAACCTCTAAATCAGAGAACTCCACAGGCGGCATGTTTTCGTCTGAAGATGTTGGTTCCTCCCCAGGTTCCCGAGTGTCTCCGGCCAACACCGACAAGGGAAAATCTGGAGGGGTCTCACCATTCTCAGAGGATACCTGGGATTCCTCTTCCTGGCCTGTAGGGGCCTCTGTGGGGGGTTCAGGACCATCCCAGAGTTCCCAGAATTTTGGAAAATCCCTCCCCACAATAGCATCATTTGGTTAGTGAAGCACCAACACCACCTCATGAGTTAGGTTACCTTTGGGGGTCTCAAAAACCACTTTAGCCACAGGATACTCTCTGGTGTCTCCATGTACACAAATAACAGCCACCTTGTTATTCCCAGAGACCTCTGTAGTAACTAATTCAGCTTTGATCAATGTTACCAGACTACCTGAATCTAGCAACACAACAATATTTTTACCATTAATACACATTTTGCATAAATGTTTTTCAGTTCCCCGAGTGGCAGTGCATGCAACTGTCGCAAACAGCGACTGACGTCTGTCTCTTAGATAGTCACATTCCATAGGTTCATCCACAACTGGGCAATTGGCTGCAATATGTCCCTCTTGCCGGCAACGATAACAAATAAACTTTTTCGCTGCTTCCTGCGACTTTGACTGCGGTCGCCATAGAGGAGGTCAGGTTCTCTGTAGCCAAGTACCTCTCTACCAGATCCACAAGCTTGTCGGCCGTGTCCGGGTTTCCATGGTGTACCCACTTTTGGATAGAAGTAGGTAGAGATCTCAGGAACCGATCCATTACCACACGTTCCATAATCTTTGGTGCTGTCAGAGTTTCGGGTTGCAGCCACTTCCTGCCCAGGTGAATGAGATCATATATTTGCGACCAGGGGTTTTTTTCAAGTTGGAAAGTCCAGTTATGCAAACGTTGAGCACCGGACAGCAAGGGTGACACCCAGCCGTGCCAATATTTCTGTTTTTAGCACAACATAGTCTTTTGCTTGGTCCGGCTCTAAGTCATAATATGCTTTCTGCAATTCCCCAGCTAATAGAGGAGCCACCAGTCCAACCCACTGCTCCTTAGGCCACTTTTCTCTCTCTGCAGTCCTTTCAAATGTGGTCAGAAACACTTCGGGATCATTCTCTCCAGTCATTTTTGGCAGTAAATGGCTCACACAATATGGTGGTGTATTACTGAAACCACTGGCCTCACAGGTCTGCAGACGTTGCTGCAATAACGTCTCCACTTGTTGCAGAAGCAAGAGCAGAGACTCCAACAGGTCTATTAGGTTTCCCTGTCTGTCAGCTGGGTACAGCCTACCGTTCTGTGTACAGGATGTGTTACCCTCCCCAGCCTATGGTCACAGAACTCTTTCCAGGGTGGAGCACTCACCTATGCCTGCTGGGAACTTTTGTAGAGGCCTTAATGAGCCAGCTCCGCTCAGCTGGGCTCAGACCTCTGCTCCTGTAAAGTTCCCAGCACTTCCCCCTAATGGTAGAAATCTGTGTAACTCTTGAATCTTGGGCAAATGTACCTGCCATCCTGAACGCAACCAGGCGATCTTACCCACCTGCTGTCACAATATATATACCCCTGTTTGTTGCAATAGATCCACTTATGTAATCATCCAGATTGGGATATCACTTGTCCTCAAATATATAAAAAACAGTTATGCTCAACATGTTTCGAAATCACAAAGTCGCTTCTTCAGGAGCTTGGAATGTTTACATTACAGACACCCAGGCAACAAGATGGCAGCACTGACCCCCAAAGCCCTATGCGGGTACCCCACAGCGGCTGCAGGATGGTTCATATACCAGAATGTGGGGACATACAAGGAAATTAGTAACATAGAAAGAATACAAAGGATAGAAATCTCTGCTAACACTGGAATACCACTAATACAACATTCCAAAGTACCTTAGAGCCAGGCGCATAAAAATAAGAGCTTCCAATAGGACAAATGGGATTCAAAAGCCTGGGGTCCTTGATGGTACCGCTAGACCTCACATGGTCCTAGTAGTAATACCTGTATTGTATTGACATCAGGTGTGTCCTTCAGTGTCCAGTGCCACACAGAGAGGTAAAGGGGGGCAGATGCAGGGAGACATCTGTCTCCCTGGAGGTGCCTGGACAGCCTATGTGCCTTGATAACGATGCGTTGGGACAGGTGACATTTGACAGGTGATCTCTTCTGATGTATTGCCACGTTTTGACATCTGACAGCAAGTGCACCTTGATAGTGACACAGTGGGGTTGGTTTGCTAAAGGCAAATAGACTGTGCACCTTGCAAAATGCAGTTGTACTCTGCAAGAGCAGTTGCTCCACAGTAGGGATGAGCTCCCGTGTTCTTCCGTTCGCGCCATTGCGAACATTATGAGGCATTTGCGGAAACTTTGCGCACCCCATAATGCATTCCAATGGGGGCGGAATGCCTCCCGCTGATTGGCCAAAGCATGCACATGACCTGCATGCTTTGGCCAATCAGCGGGCGAGCCTGCTGTGAGAGCTTTAATTGGCTAAAGGCAGGGTGCATTTAGCCAATCACTGCTCAGCAGCCTCAATCCATGGCTCACACTATATAAAGCCACTTGAACAGCGGCTCTATGTAGTGTGTGTTGGCGGTGGTGATAGAGAGAGAGTTTAGGTTGCAGATTGCACTAGATAGATAAGATAGATAGGGTTATCTGTATGCAGTCAGGCAGTGCAAGGATATATATATACCTTCCTAGTGTGTGTGTGTATGTATATTTTTATATATATATATATATATATATATATATATATATATATATATATATATATATATATATATATATATATATTTACGCACAATGTACTCTATCAGTGCATTCGGGGAGTACATACGGTATATAGTACGCGACTTGAACAGCGGCTCTATGTAGTGTGTGTTGGCGGTGGTGATAGAGAGAGAGTTTAGGTTGCGGATTGCACTAGATAGATAAGATAGATAGGGTTATCTGTATGCAGTCAGGCAGTGCAAGGATATATATATACCTTCCTAGTGTGTGTGTATGTATATTTTTATATATATATATATATATAT
>BLSH010135425.1:828793-849479 GCA_018402905.1 Glandirana rugosa
CGTCTTACGTAGTCAAATGTACCTACTCTGTTTACTGATTGTGACCGTACCCACTAAATTTACCGGACGAAAATGATATAGTACGTTTTGGAAATAGGGTTTTTCTTTTTTTCCAAACGACATTCACGAATTTCCCGGAGTAACGTGTGACCTTCAATTTTTTTGCAGTCATCGTAATCGACATCTTATCCTATAGCTACAGTTTCTACAGCTAATGCTACTGACGTTTTTTTAACTTCCAGTGTGCAATGAGGCCCTTTAAGCACTTACAGCAAACCTTTTTTTCTTTTTGGGATAAAGGTTTTGCATGATATAGTAAAAGCAGGCCATTTAAATCACCCATGCCAGTGTTAGTCATTTGTCTCATCCATGTAAACTGATGCATTCTGCTAGAGAGCTTGTGCTTCTAAAAAACAACAGACTTGCTGGCTAGATCACCATATGAAAACAGAAGAAGGAAAGCATAAAAAAGGAAACTAATACAATCATCACATCTAATAATATGTAAGCTGCAATATAATAAATGCTTGTTTTTGGGTTTAATACTGCTTTAAGGGAAAAAAATAGCATGCATGGTGCAGCACATATATTGGCTATCATTCCGGCAAAGTGTTGGGGGGGGGGGGGGCTGCAGAGGGAAAGCTTCTAGCTCTGGAGAGGTCCTTTCAGACTGCTTTCCTCCACTTCATACATTTTGACTGTGAGCGCAATCACATTGTAGCAGTCTGCATCTAAGTGACCCACAATTGTAAATGACTGAAGAATAGAGATTTTTTTTTTATAACAAAGCTGTGCTGTAGAGTTCTCTTTACCTTGTCTGTATATCAAGAGCCTTGGCAAAAATTGTATTTACTAAGGTCCATGTGACCACTGTGAATTTCAGAAATAGGTTGATATAGGTCCCATGCAAAAATAATCAAATATACGGCATGCATCCCTATACCCTTCGGGAGCAATGGGGGGGCAACATCATTCTTGCCTAGGTAAGCATATCTTAGGGAGTCATAGGGAGAGAAATATAAGCCCCTTAGGTTTCAAATCATTTCCAGCCTTTCTCAACCTTTTCAACACCGAGGAACCCTTTAACTTCTCTGGTCTCGGGGAACCCGTGCTAAAAATTAAAACTCATGATACATTAGTGTGATGGTCAATGGGAAGAATGCTCCTTACACTTGTGGTCATTGGGAAGAATTACCCCCTTACAGATAGCTAAAAAGATCAATGATGTCATTGGGAATTTATCTGAGAGGTAGAAATTGACCATTGCTCAAGGAACCCTTTGCAACTTGTGGAGGAACCCTAGGGTTCCAAGGAACAATGGTTGAGAAACCCTGGTTTAATCATAAGGGTCACTAGGAGTTAATGACTTGTAGGAGTCAAAGGGTCTGGAGATCTAGGGCCCAGGGTGGGGGTGGTGTGTTAAAGGCCCATACACATGGTGCGATTATCGGCCAACAACGGTCGTACGATAGCCTGTCGTCCGATAATCCGACCGTTAGTACGCACGTTTCAACATTTTCAATTATCCTCCAACAGAAGTTGTCTGAGGAGACTAGAAAACTTTTGTCTGCCAACAAGGCGTTGGCCAATTTTCGGCTCGTGGGTACAGAAGTTGGCCAAACAAAGCCAGGAACGAGCCGGAAGTGTCCGGTCGTGTAAACCTGCGTTCGTAATCCACAATTCACATTCAACTAAGCTTCCTCTTTATATGCTCATAGCACGTCACTATGTTCACCTCTGTGAACATAGTGACAGCCAATTTGGACAAAAGTTGGACTTTTGGTCATACGATAATCGGTAGTGTGTGGAAAAGGCTTAAGGCCCGTATACACGGTACGATTATCTGTCAACAATGGTTGTACGACAGCCTGTTGTCTGATAATCCAACCGTTAGTACGCACGATTCGCCAGCCGATTTTCAATTATCATCCAACAGAAGTTGTCTGAGAAGACTAGAAAACTTTTGTCTGCCAAGAAAGCATTGGCCAGTTTTCGGCTCGTGTGTACAGAAGTTGGCCAAACAAAAGTTGGACGTTCGGTCGTACGATAATCAGCGCGTGTGTAGGAGGTTTTAGTCTGAAAATCATAGCTGTCTGCTGGGCTAATATTCTAGTTTTGGAAAGGAATAGATGTAAGGTCCACTTTCACACCTGGGCAATTTGAAGAACGTTTCCAAAAGCGATCTTCTCTCGACATCAAATTTCCATGTTATTCTACTATGCCAATTCCCATCTGATCAATGTGAACAATGTGAACAATGTGAACAATGTGCTCAATGCTCACAAAAAGTACAGACTAAAATAAGAGCAGCTGAAAAATGTAACAATTTTTTTGGCTAAAACAAAAATGCTCAAACCAGAAAAAAAAAAACTCGTACTCAAATGTGAATCCAAGCTAAGTGTTTTTCATGATATCCTCCGTCTAGATTGCTTATGATTGTGGTGCATTTTGAATTTCTATGTTGCTTTGGTTCCTTGTAAGTATTATTACCCCTCTGACGGCCATATTTCTGTAGGTTATATGAGCGTTCCTTCACAGCGTGCAGGTGAACGTCACAAAAGAGTCCCCTTGGTCAGTCTGTAATGAAGAATTACCCAAGCTCTTATTTCAGTACTGGAAAGCTAGTTACCGCTATTCATTCTGTAAAATAGTTGTATTGGAACTGGAGCTGCTTTCAGCCCCTTTCTCTTTTTATTTTGACTTTCCATTAACCTTGCAGACACCAACAGCTCCGCGCTCCTCTGCCCCTCGCGTATCCGCTTTGTTCATGTTTTTCTTTTGAAAATATCATGCTCTTTGCACATTGCTGGCGCTGTAGAGGATGTTTGCTTTGCTGTTTTGCCATTTTATTCCTGGAGCCCGCATACCTTTTATAATAAATCTGCCTCTTGTAATGAAAATAGGGGAGGGGAGGGGGCACAGAACTGAAAATGTCATTTCTTGCAAAGTGTGACTTAAAAATAATAAATGTGATCTTTTGTTTTATGGCAAAGATCTGACCTTGATATTGTCCATGATTCCACTGTATAAGTGAATATTGCAATTTCTGTTGTTGTTTGGTATTTTAAAGTAATGCTGTTACACAAAAAAATGAAAAATGTTATTACCAGTGCAGGCAGCATTTGACACTTTTGGGTGGGGTGTTGCTGCACGCTGTGGCTGTTCCCCTCCCTACCCCAACGCCTGCCCTCCGTGTCACTAGTCTGTCCCTGTAGAAGTCAGGGAACAGCAAGCAGCAGGGGATTGCAGGATTCTGACACATACAACACTGTCGGATGCTAAAAATTCCAGTGCAAGTTCCCATTCACACCTGTGCGATTTAACACGCAGGGGGCCTGTTCACATTTGTGAGCTGCTTTGCCATGCGTGGATAAAAGTACTACAGGTACTTTTTTAGTGCATCAACCCTCGTTTTTGACCCACCAGACTCCAGTGGTAGCACAGAAAAAATGGGTATCAAAATTGATGAAAGAAAGCATGTAAATGCAGAAGCAAAGATGTGAACCTAACAAAATCCACAAGGGAAATGGGGAATGAAGAGCACCGGGGCTTTGTGAAAATATAACACGTTATATAGCATAAAGGACAAATATTTTAGTTAGAAAATTTCAAAGTTTAAAATAGCCCCTGTAGACACCACTATAGGGGAAAGTATATGTAAACATTGTTGGCAAACAAATAAAAGAACATTTAATACAATATATAGCAATATTCCTGATTGTGAAATTCCAAGAAGCACCAACGTGTTTCGACCTTGATGGTCTTCCTCAGAGGATTGCCCTTGGATAACAAATCAAGAAGCTCTCTAGGGTACACAAGTACATTGAGTATGCATAAAGACAGAGGTACAAACTTGCCCATAAGCAGTCTCCCATATAATGAAGATTATGACACAATGCGTTTATGATGCATAACAAACAGAGCAGGTTATGTGATGCTGAAGGTCCACAGAGAAAAGAAGAATTGGAGGGAGGGGGAGGAATAAAGGATTGTAGTATCTTCTTCGCTGCCCAGTATGTGTCCCAAGCACAAGGGATAACAGCCAGTCTGATGGAATGGAATTTCCTGGCAGAAAGATGGGGTATATGACAAAAACTTATAATGAATATAAAATTTAAAAATGGTATAACAATCAAGGAAATACAGAAATATAAAAAAGTTAATAACCAAATAGAACAGGGTGTCCTTACCTTTAGAAATGTTAATAGGTATTTACTGGATTAGTGACCATGAGGCGAACAAACAGCAAGGCAAACATCCTCTAGTCTACAAATAAGTCATGAAACCAAAGCCCATAATCTAAGATGTAAAAGAACATGGTGTCAGGAACCATGAACCAGACAAAGACAGAAGTGCAGTAAAATCACACGTTTTAATAAAAAGGTAAAATGTTATAAACAGAGTAAACGTGGTCAAAACATAGCCAGGGTTCAGTAACTAGAGCGTACAGCCAGAACAAGCCAGTGAAACAGGAGAGCAGAGATCAGCGAGGTCAGGAGCCAGGAGGAGAGTCAGCCGAGCAGGGTCTTGAATCCAGGAATCCTGTTGACCAAGGCGAAGGCATCTGCGATCTGATCCAGGCAGTTTATATAGCAGCAGAGCTGGTTTAACGAGGCAGGATATGGTCATCAGGTGAGACAGAGTGGAAGTTGAGACTGGCAATTAACTCTCAGCTGAGCAGCTTGCTTTGAGAAGGGAGAGCTGAGCTGAGCCCAGCCCTGACACATGGACAGAAAAACTAACCTAACTGTAGATTAACACTGTGGGACTGCAATGGGCAGTTATTCCAGCTCAGTCCCACCGCATGGACAAGGTAAAATGCCTTGTCTCCTATGTGCTTTACAGTGGTATGTGAGCACAGTACTCTAAAAAAGAAAAATACTGCATGCTGGCAAATAACTTTATGAGATGCCTCTGTGTTAAATTAATAAAGTTTGTTTAAAAAAGAAGCCGTGTGATTGGCTGTGATGCTCTGATCTCAGTTGGATTGTACTACACACCAGCCGCTGCGTGTGTAAAGTGGAATTTCGGTCTTCATTGGTGTATGCAACTATAGGGTAAGCTTATCCTCCATTTTGGATATTTTTATAAGCCCTTTACGTCATATTATACACCCTTTTAGTGTTATAGGAAGTGTGCTTTATTAGATGTTTGAATCCTTTCTTTGCAGCCTTGCCCGGGGTTGGGGTGTTCCCAGTACTTTCCCACAGGCTGGCAGGTGTTTATGTATATACAGGTCTTTTTTTCTGTGAGAATAGGTGCAGGTACTCCTTTTGTCCAAGCCCCTCTTGTATCCACCCTCTACCCACCTCCAAGTACCATCCTTTGGTTCCACCCCCTACCCACCTCCAAGTACTGCCCCTTTTAGAGAATACAGAACCAAGTATCATTCTGTAGTGCTAAGTAATTTGTATGGGATTTTTTAATGATAATAAGAAAATCTGTAAAATAGTTTCCCTGCAGCCAGCAACAATAGCCTCCCAAACAACAACAGATCCCCTCAGCAACAATAGACCCCTATTAGCCACCAATAGCTGCTGTAAAATCTATTGTTGGCTGGTTCTCTGAACAATAGATTCCCCAGCATCAATGGACTGTCCAGCACAACCCAACGTCGCGTTCCCCTACGTTTCCGCTGAAAAAAAAGCCCTGTGTATATACCCCCTGGACTATATGGGGTGGCCCCCATACTACAGGTTATGTATATTCTTCTCTCCCACTGAGGACAGTAATGATGATATTAACTTTTCTCTGTATGACAACTGTGAGTTATATCTGTATATTTCTTTTTATTTTGCAGTATTTATTAATGTAGCTATGGCTGGATAATTTAAGAGGGATAACATATGATCCTGAGAAAGCTGGGTGACCCGTGAAACGCGTAGACCGACTTGTTATCCTGAGCGCTTTAATTTTACCTTGCTGGAATTTACCCATACTAATGTGATCATTCTCTTATTTTATTTCTGTAGTCATTGGTTGACTTTTTATAAGATTTGGAATAAAGTATATATATTTTATGTAGCAAGTCCATTATTTTGACTCCCGGTGGCATATTTAAAGTTCAATTTATGTTTTTTTTATATTAATTGAGATTTCACTTTCTCAATCAACACTGACTATTATTAGTATATACGAAATAAGGAAATAGATGTATCATATTTCCTTGCTTTTAAACTTTTTTTTTTTTCCATATCTAAAGCCACTTCTTAGTTTTGTCCTAAGCAAATCCCGGGAATCTTCAGGAAGGGGCGGGGGGGGGGGGGGTGTGTGGTTCTCAACTAAGCACACCCTCCTGTCTGCATGCCTGAGCTAAGGGCAGATAGATTCCAGGAAGTAAATGCTAAATTAATCATCTGCCCTTACTCAAGATGGCCACAGTCATGAGTGCTAAGGGATGTTTTACAAAGTGATTTCTTAGCAGAGTAAAGCACAGAGACATGGATATATGGGGAGTTTGCTCTGAATATTACAAATTAATTAAATAGCTTTTTTTTGATATTTCAGTTCATTAGAATTGCTGTAAAATTGAATTGGATGTTGACTTTTTATACAATAGGCATTGAGGCATTTGAGCATTTTTTTCAGCTGCCCCTAACTTTCCTCTGTTATCTTATCAGTACATTTACACAGGGTCATTTAAGGTAGTTTCCAGGCAGTTTTTTTTGGAACGCTTATAAACGCGCCTAAATGTGGTAACTCGCGTCTAGAACCGTTTCGTTTACAGGCGTTTCCATTCTAAAAAAAAAAAAAAAAAAAAAAAAATTTTTAAAACTCTTCTAGTCGCAAACTCGGCAAAACGCGGCGAAATGGCCGTTTTAGACGCCGGCTTCTAGCTGTCAAAAAAAATCATTCAGGGGAGGTTGATACACAAGTGGAAAAGAGCATGGAATAAATAAAATTGCACTGGAGTTATGTATACCACAACTGAGTCAGTGATGTCCTCCAGCCAACACGTTACGGAGTTTATATTGATCTCCTTCTAAAACCTAGATGTATAATTCCTCTCTTATCCTCTGAAGAAGGAGATCAATATAAACTTCAAAGCGCGTTGGGTGGAGGACATCACCGACTCACTTTGGCCATGGGACAGGAAGTGAAGAGAAATTTCCCCAGTGAGACACAGATGGCAAAAAAAACAAAAATAACAAGACTTTGAATAATAACATTTGAATGATATGAGATAAAGTGATCCTAAACACACATTATTTAATTTACATTCTTCCTTCTATTTCTGTATGTGGATGATGGCACTGTAATTATTTTAATAAAAAAAAAAATCTAAGTAACTTTTTCCTAACTGATATACACCTGTCACATGACCCAGCTCTCCCCCAGCTTGTCTGCAGGGAAACATAAACAGGAGGAGCTTCTAGTCCTCTGCTGCTGGTCACATGTTCAATATAAAAAAAAACAAAAAAAAAAAAAAATTAATAACAATAAATTGGGTTTAAGACTGGTCATACAAATATATATTTGAAATCCAATATGTTAATTATCTTTTGAAATAACATAGTGTGGGTGGATTTCTGCCAGTCACAGGCTGTGTCACTTCCCTCTAGCCTGTGTCTTAGAATAAGAGGGAGAAGAAGCCTCCATTAATCTACATTTAATATCCCTCTCTTCATTGTGTTTAGCTGGTGGGCATGGAGGAGGAGGGAGGGGCCATTTATCACTGTGTATATGCCTAGATTTGTGACTCTATAGTCACATGGGCTGCTCAGATGTGATAGGGAGGAAATGCTAAGCATAGAAACTCACTGAAAACTGAGCATGTGCAGCGTTGCCACCACAGCTGCAAAATCCTTAGCTGAATTGGGGAAATGAACAGAAGGGGGAGATAGAGAGCAGCAGGATCAACCAGTTTTTTTGCATTACAGAAAACAAATCTCATAGTGACTGGGTGAGTATGAACAGCATGTAATACAGAATTTATTGATAGTTTTTTTATGATGTGGGTTTAGTGACACTTTAACTTTGACTTTGCTCCCAAGCACATCAGAATGATTTGATGACCAAAAAAACTGTTCAGAACCTTGTTATTTGAGAGTAAGACCCTTTCTAAACCAAGTCCGATTCACCTGATTGTATTACCCAGTATTTCAAAAGGGATGAAATTGGCTACAATGAACTTCTTCTGAGAATCCAATGTGAATTGAATTGAAAATTTCTGCATGTGGGGAGGATAATACAATAAAAGGCGTTCCCTTGACATCGCTATGCAGTTCTTGTCATGTTGTGTGTTTATCGGGGAATTACACCAGGGCTGTCTGAAGTCTTTCTCTTCGTCTATTTAGTGCAATTTCCAAGGTTGCCACGGCAACCAGAACATGACCTGTTCATGTAGCCAAGTGTCTGCCATAGCATAGCCGGAGCTTGTCCTGGAGAGAGACCATGCCACATCTAAATATAAACTACTTTCATAGGCTGAAGATTTCTATCTATTTTATTCCTTTTTTTCCTGTTGCAGCTCCAATTCCGAGATAACCTGTGGCTTCTTCTGTGGAGAACCAGACGGTTTTCATTAACCATAGGTCAACGTGCCATTATGTGATGGTAGCAAAATAATTTTTGAGCTAATTTATAAACGTAAAATGCAGAAATGAATAATAGGGATGTTGCTTTTAGCAACGAAATCAAATTCATTATTCCATTTCAGGTTAGATAATGGATGCAAATTTCTTATTGGTTGTTCAGGGCAGTAGACCTTTTTTTTCTTTGCCCCATACCAGGATGGACCCCTATATAGATTTGAAGACAACGTCAAATGCCAGGTAAGGGACTGAAATACTGGATATATACATTTGTTTAAATAAGTCGTCTCCAAAACTGTGGCCCTTTGCTTTGGGGTGTTGGCATAGTTCCCGCCACTGACACCAATAATGAGGCACTATTCCTCCCACTAACACCAACGATAGGGCACTATCCCTCTCATTGACATCAATGATAGGGCACTATTCCTCCCATTGACACCAATGATGGAGCACTATTCCTGTCATTTACACCAATGATTTGGCACTATTCTTTCCATTGACCTCAAAGATAGGGCACTATTCCTCCCACTGACACTAATCATAGGGCACTATTCCTGCCATTGACACAAATGATGGTGCACTATTCCTGCTACTGACACCAATGATGGAGCACTATCGCTGCCATTGACACCAATGATGGAGTGCTATTCCTGCCATTGACACCAATGATGGGGTACTATTTCTGCCATTGACACCAATGATGGGGCACTATTCCTCCCACTCACACTAATGATGGTGCACTATTCTTACCATTGACACCAATGATGGGGCACTATTCCCCCCATTGACACTAATCATAGGGCACTATTCCTGCCATTGACACAAATGATGGTGCACTATTCCTGCCATTGACACCAATGATGGAGTGCTATTCCTGCCATTGACACCAATGATGGGGTGCTATTCCTCCCATTGACACCAATGATTGGGTACTATTCCTCCCATTGACACCAATGATGGGACACTATTCCTGCCATTGACACCAATGATGGGGTGCTATTTCTCCCATTGACACCAATGATGGGGCACTATTTCTGCCATTGACACCAATGATGGGGCACTATTCCTCCCACTGACACTAATGATGGTGCACTATTCTTACCATTGACACCAATGATGGGGTACTATTCCCCCCCATTGACACCAATGATTGAGCACTTTTCCTGCCATTAACACGAATGATGGGGCGCTATTCCTCCCATTGATGCCAATGATGGGGCACTATTCCTCCCATAGACACCAATGATGGTGCACTATTCCTACTATTGACACCAAGGATGGTGCACTATTCCTGCCATTGACACCAATGATGGTGCAATATTACTGCAACTGACACCAATGATGATATAACTCCCCCTAATACCATTATGGAACATTGTTTACTCCCACTGATGCCAGGACATTTTTTCTCAGAGTTGCGGTGCACACCCCCCCATCTCATGTGGTGGCAGTTTAGCTGTTAGACAGATCCAGACTGAACCACAATGTTGGGCTAATGGATGGACAAATGTAAATGGACAATCATCCGTTTACATCTGCCTTCATCCATGTCCATTCGGGTTTGTTTATTTAGGTCTCATTAAGGCCTGTGCAGAGAAGTGAGTTTTTCTGCACCTGTTTCTGCAAGGACATAAAGAAAACAATTGTTGTCTATGTGCCCAGTTCACACCACAACACTGGTATCATGAGGACACTGTCCCCGGAGCCCGTCTGTCCTCGGATCTGTCCCCGGATTGGAGGGCGGCACCAGGTGCAGGTCGATCCTGGCATGGCCGGACTGACCTACCGGGATACCAGGAAATTTCCTGGTAGGCTGCCTGGGGCCACTTTGAGCTGTGCCTGCAGCAGCGCCCAGGGCTGATCCAAGTGCAGAGTCCTCCCCTTGCTCCCTCCTCCTCTTGTGTATTTCACACACAGCGCAGTCTCCCGCTGTGTCACAGAGCTGGGTCGGCAGTGCTGTAACAGGGTCCTGCTTCCTAGACCAGACCCTGTGATAGGTAGAACACTGTTCCAATGCTGGAAGATTGAATCAGTGTTCCATCTATCACAGGGTCCAGTCTAGGAGGTGGGAGGCTGTTACAATGCCTCCGAACATTTCAAACCCGGCTCCGTGACACAGCGGGAGATTCTCATTGTGTGTAATCCAGACACAGGTGAGGCTGCATTGATTGTCACAGTGAAGCTGCATTTATTGTTACAATAAAGCTGCATTTATGGGCACATTGGTGCTGCATTGATGGGTACCGTATAGTGAAGCTCCATTGATGAGCAGTGAAGCTGCATTTATGGACACAGTGAAGCTGCATTGATGCTCACAGTGGAACTGCATTAGTGGGTACCATACAGTGAAGCTGCATTTATGGGCAGTGAGGCTGCATTTATGGACACAGTGGGGCTGCATTGATGGGTACAGTGAAGCTGCATTAATGGTCACAGTGGGGCTGCATTAATGGGTACCATACAGTGAAGCTGCATTCATGGGCAGTGAGGCTGCATTGATGGGTACTGTACAGTGAAGCTGCATTGATGGGCACAGTGAAGCTGCATTGATGATCACAGTGAAGCTGCATTTATGGGAACAGTGGGGCTGCATTGATGGCAACAGTGAAGCTGCATTGATGGTTGCAGTGAAGCTGTATTGAAGGGGACAGTGGGGCTTCATTGATGGGCACAGTGGGGCTGTATTGATGGGGACAGTAAAGCAGCATTGATGGGCACAGTGAAGCTGCATTTATGGGCATAGTGGGCTGCATTGATGAGCACAGTGGGGCTGCATTGAAGGGCACAGTGAAGCTGCATTTATGGGCACAGTGGGGCTGCATTGATGGTCAATGTGAAGCTGCATTGATGGGTACAGTGAAGCTGCATTGATGGGCAGTGAGGCTACATTGATGGTCACAGTGAGGCTGCATTGATGGGCAGTGACACTACTTTGCTGAGCACAGTAAGGCTGCATTGATGATCACAGTGAGGCTGCATTGATGGGCACAGTGAAGCTACATTGATGGTCACAGTACGGCTGCATTGATGGGCACAGTAAAGCTACATTTGATGGGCACAGCGAGGCTGCATTGGTGGGCACAGTGAGGCTGCATTGCTGGGCACAGGTGAGGCTGCATAGATGGGCACTGGTGAGGCTGCATAGATGGGCACTGGTGAGGCTACATTGTGGGGCACTGGTGAGGCTGCATTGTGGGGCACTGGTGAGGCTGCATTGCGGGGCACAGGTGAGGCTGCATTGCTGGGCACTGGTCAGGCTGCATAGATGGGCACTGGTCAGGCTGCATAGATGGGCACTGGTCAGGCTGCATTGATGGGCAGTGGTCAGGCTGCATAGATTGGCACTGGTCAGGCTGCATAGATGGTCACAGCTGAGCCCTGCATTCTTTATGTATTGCACTCCTGAGCCCTTCATTCTTTATGCAGCATGCTCCTTAGCCCTGCATTCTTTATGTAAGCACTCCTGAACTCTGCACTCGTAAAATTTGGTAGTCCTATATTAAAAAATTCTAAGCAGTATCTTTTTTTTTTAATCGTTATTTAT
This sequence comes from Glandirana rugosa, assembly GCA_018402905.1. Lineage (NCBI taxonomy): Eukaryota > Metazoa > Chordata > Amphibia > Anura > Ranidae > Glandirana > Glandirana rugosa. The sequence continues at coordinate 840,872 of BLSH010135425.1, forward strand.
GGTGGATATGTGAGAAATAACGTATATATCATACAATCATTCCATAAACACATAGCACATACACTGCATATATCATTTGAGAAAAATATGCTTATAAAATAGTTTACTATTTGCCAATAAAAAAAAAAAATGTCCCCTGATTTCATTTTAAAAATCTGGTCACCTTACCCTAACAGCAGCATGAAAAATGTCCAGTGTGGTCTTATCGTCAATCAACAGTTACATTTGAGTGCTCAGAATTAATTTCAGGTTGTAATTAGAGAATGAAAAGTAAAGGTGTGATGTAGGCAGTAATTATGCCTCAAGAAACACCAATGTAAGTTTCCATTCCAGAAAATTACATATTATTGAAGTCTGGATAATTTTCCATTGCATCACTTTCCTGATCTGTGAAAAGTCCAGAAGTTGTTCCAAATATAACAGTGTGTCTTTTCTTCTGCTGGGAAGAAATGTGTTCTGTGTTCACCAGCCAGAGGTCCCATGAGATGGAGGGTAAGCAGCATGGCACAATTCAAATGTTCTAGGGACAAGCTCCTTTTCAGGCCTAGGAAGTCTTTTTTTCTCTTTCTCTTTTTAATCTTCTTTTCTCTTTCTATTTTTTTTTCTATCAATGTCTCAAAACTTGTGTATAATGAATACTTTGAGTGACCAAGCTGACACAGAAGTGTGCATTTTCTTTCCATGTATATGCTTCTGACAGCTTAAACAGGAAAAAAAATCAAAAGCTTGCAATGAATCATGGAAGCTAATCTTTTTATTCCCAAATTCAGATCAACTCAGCTATGATGTGTGAAGCAGTGGTCACGCACAGAGATTTAAATTTTAACGTCTTGACATTTCTGGGGAGTTCAAGGCATAACAGCATTTAACAAAGTAGCTTTATCACAGAAAAGGTTATCTAAATGCATACGTCTTTTACAGTCAGGTCCATAAATATTGGGATATAGACACAATTCTAATCTTTTTGGCTATATACACCACCACAATGGATTTGAAATGAAACAAACAAGATGTGCTTTAACTGCAGACTTTCAGCTTTAATTTGAGGGTATTTACATCCAAATCAGGTGAACGGTGTAGGAATTACAACAGTTTGTATATGTGCCTCCCACTTTTTAAGGGACCAAAAGTAATGGGACAATTGGCTGCTTAGCTGTTCCATGGTGTGTGTTATTCCCTCATTATCCCATTTACAAGGAGCAGATACAAGGTTCAGAGTTAATTTCAATTGTGCTATTTGCATTTGGAATCTTTTGCTGTCAACTCTCAATATGAGATCCAAAGAGCTATCACTATCAGTGAAGCAAGCCATCATTAGGCTAAAAAAACAAAACAAACCCATCAGAGAGATAGCAAAAACATTAGGTGTGGCCAAATCAACTGTTTGGAACATCCTTAAAAAGAAACCGGTGAGCTCAGCAACACCAAAAGACCCGGAAGACCACGAAAACAACTGTGGTGGATGACCGAAGAATTCTTTCCCTGGTGAAGAAGACGTCCTTCACAACAGTTGGTCAGATCAAGAACACTCTCCGGGAGGTAGGTGTATGTGTGTCAAAGTCAACAAAAGAGAAGACTTCACCAGAGTGAATACAGAGGGTTCACCACAAGATGTAAACCATTGGTGAGCCTCAAAAACAGGAAGGCCAAATTAGAGTTTGCCAAACAACATCTAAAAAGCCTTCACAGTTCTGGAACAACATCCTATGGACAGATGAGACCAAGATCAACTTGTACCAGAGTGATGGGAAGAGAAGAGTATGGAGAAGGAAAGGAACTGCTCATGATCCAAAGCATACCACCTCATCAGTGAAGCATGTTGGTGGTAGTGTCATGGCGTGGGCATGTATGGCTGCCAATGGAACTGATTCTCTTGTATTTATTGATGATGTGACTGCTGACAAAAGCAGCAGGATGAATTCTGAAGTGTTTCGGCAATATTATCTGCTCATATTCAGCCAAATGCTTCAGAACTCATTGGACGGCGCTTCACAGTGCAGATGGTTAATGACCCGAAGCTACTGCAAAAGCAACCAAAGGAAAGAAGTGGAATGTTATGCAGTGGCCAAGTCAATCACCTGACCTGAATCCGATTGAGCATGCATTTCACTTGCTGAAGACAAAACTGAAGGGAAAAAGCCCCAAGAACAAGCAGGAACTGAAGACAGTTGCAGTAGAGGCCTGGCAGACATCACCAGGGATGAAACCCAGCGCCTGGTGATGTCTATGCGTTACAGATTTCAGGCTGTAATTGACTGATTTGCAACCAAGTATTAAAAAGTGAAAGTTTGATTTATGATTGTTAATCTGTCCCATTACTTTTGGTCCCTTAAAAAGTGGGAGGCACATATACAAACTGCTGTAATTCCTACACCGTTCACCTGATTTGGATGTAAATACCCTCAAATTAAAGCTGAAAGTCTGCAGTTAAAACACATCTTGTTCGTTTCATTTCAAATCCATTGTGGTGGTGTATAGAGCCAAAAAGATTAGAATTGTGTCGATGTCCCAATATTTATGGATCTGACTGTACATACAAATGGTAATTAGTGACCTTCTTCCATACTTGGCTTTCTTATCCATGGTTTTGTGCAGCCCTAGAGGTTTGCCAGATGTTTTGAGGGGTTCCTTGACAGTGTCTGCCTTCCTCTACACTAGCCTTTCTCAACCAGGGTTCAGTTGAATCCTAGAGTTCCTGCAAATGTTGCTAGGGGTTCCTTGACAGTGTCTTCCTTCCTCTATACTAGCCTTTCTCAACCAGAGTTCTGTGGAATCCTAGAGTTTCTCCATATGTTGCTAGGCGTTCCATGACAGTGTCTGCCTTTCTCTATACTAGCTTTTCTCATTCAGGGTTCTGTGTAACCCTAAAATTCCTCTAGATGTTGCTAGGGATTCCTTGACAGTGTCTGCCTTCCTTTATACTAGCCTTTCTCAACTAGGATTGGGTTGAACCCTAGGGTTCCACCAAATAATGCTAGGGGTTCAGTGACAGTGTCTGGCCACCTCTATACTAGAGTTTTTCAGCCAGGGTTCTGTGGAATACTAAGGGTCATCCAGATTCAACATACAGATCAACCAGAATTGTTCCATGACAATATTTGCCTAATTCTAACACCAACACCACTTCTGAAAGTCAATGGCGTGGTAGGAGCTCCTTCCTTAATTTCTTAGGTAAGTAATCACCAACACCAATAATCATGTTATCAGTCTGTAAAGGGAACGATCCCAATGTTTGTAGGTACTTCACTGAAAACCCATGTAATGGTCATTCCTCCCTCTAACCACCAATGTAATAGGACATTCTTCCCATTGAACACCAGTGTAAAGGGACCCTTCTCTCATTGAGCATTAATGTGGTGTGGATACGGTGCCATGGGCTGTAGATATGTACATTTTATCAGGGGTTTCCTGTGACGTAAAAATGATTTCAAGGGTTCTTCCATTGTAAAAGTTTGAGAGAGTCTGCTTTATTCAATGCACGAATACATGCATGAATCTGACCAGCAGTTTTGACATATAAATGTAGCAACCCAAGTCTGTTATTTTAAAATAAGTAAGTCAGCAAAGAAAATACAGTTTAGTGGCATCAGTGGTGTATATCTATGGACACCACTGTATTATAGGAAGATAAACCTCTACATGGCCTAGAGCAGGGATATGGAATTAGCGGACCTCCAGCTGTTGCAAAATTACAAGTCCCATCATGCCTCTGCCTCTGAGTGTCATGCTTTGGCTGTCAGAGTCTTGCTATGCCTCATGGGATTTGTAGTTCTGCAACAGCTGGAGGTCCGCTAATTGCATATCTCTGGCCTAGAGGGTGAGCAGGGGCTGAGTAGAGCATGGAAGCTCAAACTAACTTTTAAATGTTCTTAGGATGGCTGTAGACACATTCATGGACACCCGTACATGGATCGAAATTCCACCAGCCCCTGCTGAATTGGTCAAATTTCAATCCATGTTATGGTCACCCCAAGACGTGCTAGCCAGAGTAGAGTCCTTCAGGCAGGAAACTCGCTGTGCACCTTTCATCCACTAGTTTTCAGTGATTAAACAGTTTGTTATGTCAATTTAAGGGCCCCTTAGTCCATTACAGTGCTTTATGTTAACACACATTTTTTTTCACATATTAAGTTGTGTTATATTAAAGCAGCGAATTCAAACGAACAAGCTGCCAACACACCAGAACAGACCAAAAAATGGATGCTCATCTTTTTTTCCCCATCGCAGCACACCACAACGCATGGTAGTGCAAAACCATGCATTGCGATGGGCTGCAATACACATGCAGGGCCGGCTCTACCACTAGGCGGAGTAGGCGGCCGCCTAGGGCGCCACTACCACCAGGGGCACCCATCCTCTGGTGATCCGTCACTGCTCTGCATCAATCACTCATGTCACTGGAGAGCCGCGGCTGGCAGCACCCCAGGGCGGTAAAATGAGGCGGATCCAGGGGCACAGGTGCGGGCCTGTGGACCACGGCTAAAGAAATGGGTAGAGAGGCTCTGCAAAAAATCTCTACCTCCGTCACCTCCATCGTATAAATTGACAGGGCAAAGGGGCTGGAGTCAGGGGCAGAGCCAAAGGGGGGCGGCAAAATGAGGTTTCGCCTAGGGTGTCAAAAATCCTTGCACCAGCCCTGTACACATGCATTGGAAGTGTGATGGATTAGTGTGTTTGGTTGCTCTTAAAAATGAATGGCACCACAAAACACTAGTCAAAGTAACGTGCGTTGTAGTATTACACTTCAGAGTAAAAGTGTATTTCAGCCCTAGCACTGCAATTAATATTGGGCTGAAAGCCTTTCGATCATTGCATTAAGCGGAGTTCACACCTTTGCTTTCTTTTGTGCTGTTGCGGAATGGTGAGTTTGCACACCTTACATGCGCTGCAGTTCATTCCTATTAAATGTACTTCCTGCTAGAAACTGCTCAATAGCAGTTTTTATTTTTTATTTTTGCTTCGGATATTATATTTATATTTGAATGTATTTTTCTATGTGTTGAAAGTAGAACTATAGATACTTTTTTTTTTCATTTTGTATAGAGCAAGGGAGGGTTATAACCCTTGTCCGATTTTTTTTTTTCGCTATCTGTGTCCCTTTGCAGAGATTTCCCTTCACTTCCTGTCCCATAGCCAAACAGGAAGTAAGCGGAAATCCCTGCAAATGAAGGGAATTCCTTGAAGACCCCAGATCTCTAGAACTAGTGTCCCCATTGGAAGATTTCCTCTCCATTACTTTTCTGGGGACAACCAAAATTTGGGAATTTCTTTTACTTTCACTTTGAATGATAACAGTAAACAGGACAAATAGAGAGGATGAATCTCTTTAACGAGGGCACAAATAGCAATAAAAATGGACAGGTATCCTAATCCCTCTCCTCTCTATCCAAAACTTAAAAAAAAAAAATTTGCCTTTAGTTATACTTGAACTCAATGGTGTCTTTTTTTCAACTTGACTATGTAAATATGCACTGTGCAATTTTACAATAATGTATGAGTTATTACTTAAAAAAAAATCAGTTATTAATATCACTTTATAAGCGGTCAGAGATTTGGAGAAATAGTTTGTAAAAGGTAGCTGTACTTTGCGTCATTGTTGGCTGTTATTATTCCAGGGTGTGCATTAGAAAAGACACCCGTGGTCAGGAGTAGAAATCCCAACCAGACATGACACTGGATACTCTGCATTGTCTCATAATTACCATAAAGAGGACGGTATTGTGTCACATATATACATTACCGGGAAAGCACTTAGCAAGGAAAATAGTATGCAGGCGTTTGATGCTCATTGCCATGTAATTTGAATTATGATTAAAATCCTTGCCATGCTTTCCCAGCCTTCCAACCCTTTAAGTTTAGTACTTTGATAATGGTGCATAATGAGATATTATAGCAGATATATGCACACAACAGCCTGTAATGTTTGATGCTTCTAGCTACGGCGAGCAGAGATTGGAGATTAAAGGCAAATAGTAAATTGTTTAATTTGAGCATGATGAATATCATTTATTGTGCAGGGTTTTGTAATGCTATCTACATACTACTCAGTTTTCATTACTCACACAGAGGATAGAAGCATTGCTAGAGGTAATTGGGGAAAGTAGGTTGTTAAAAAAAATTAAAATAGAAGTGGAAAAATGTATCGAGCAAAATCGCAGCCTTTAGGAAACCTGTACTGTGAGCATAAGGAGACTATTACCACTGTTTCCTCCTTTTGAAAATGCTACTTTATTGGCTTTTAGAGACTCTGGTACATCCTGAGTATGCCTGACCCAATACAGGAAAAGCAGGAGTTATACTTTTCTTCTGACTTCACTTGCTGCTCTGGAATTCTGTATTCTACTTTGCACACTCCTGAACTCTGCATTCTGTACATAGAGCACTCCCGAACGTTGCACTATGTACGTAGCGCACTCCTGAACTCTGCACTCTGTACGTAGCACACTCCTGAACGCTGCACTCTGTACGTAGCACACTCCTGAACTCCGCATTCTGTACATAGCGCACTCCTGAACTCTGCACTCTGTGCATAGCGCACTCCTGGACTCCGCACTCTGTACGTAGCACACTCCTGAACTCCGCATTCTGTACATAGCAGACTCCTGAACTCTGCACTCAGTACGTAGCAAACTCCTGAACTCTGCACTCTGTGCATAGCGTACTCCTGAACTCTGTACTCTGTAGGTAGTGCACTCCTGAACTCTGCACTCTGTATGTAGCGCACTCCTGAACTCTGCGCTATGTACGTAGCGCACTCCTGAACTCTGCACTCTGTATGTAGCACACTCCTGAACGCTGCACTCTGTACGTAGCACACTCCTGAACTCTGCATTCTGTACATAGCGCACTCCTGAACTCTGCACTCTGTGCATAGCGCACTCCTGGACTCCGCACTCTGTACGTAGCACACTCCTGAACTCCGCATTCTGTACGTAGCAGACTCCTGAACTCTGCACTCAGTACGTAGCAAACTCCTGAACTCTGCACTCTGTGCATAGCGTACTCCTGAACTCTGTACTCTGTAGGTAGTGCACTCCTGAACTCTGCACTCTGTATGTAGCGCACTCCTGAACTCTGCACTCGGTACGTAGTGCTCTCCTGAACTCTGCACTCTGTGCATAGCGCACTCCTGAACTCTGTACTCTGTAGGTACTGCACTCCTGAACTCTGCACTCTGTACGCAGTGCACTCCTGAACTCTGCACTCTGCATGTAGCGCACTCCTGAACTCTGCACTCGGTACGTAGTGCACTCCTGAACTCTGCACCCTGTTGGGTTGATTTACGAAAACTGGAGAGTGCAAAATCTGGTACAGCTGTTTGTTATGGCATGAAATTGCGCGGTTATAAGCAGCCTTCACATGCACATTTGACCATACTGATGGTCCACATGATCCTGTAAGAGACTGAGAGCTTGGTGTCACCTGGTGGTGGAAGCATTGTGAATTCATGGATGTGGGGAAACTAGTGGATGAAGAGATTTGCATTTAATCTGTCCTCCCCCTCCTTTTGAACTTTTTGTGGTGCACAGTATTTTCTTATCTAGCCATTTTCTATTGGCCTTGTGGACTGTTAGTTTATTTTAGTGATATTTTTTCACTCATATTCTTTCGCAAGTTTGATATCATTATGTTTATTGAGTTTTGTTTAATTTGATCTATGTTTTCACATCACTGATTTTCATTTTTTAGCGCTGCTTTGTACATTTATTATACTTTTGCATTTTTTATCACAGATAGCTCAAGCGGCTGCTCATTTGTTATTACCATGTTTTAGCGCGGATATTCCAATTGTTTTTCTGACTTTATATTGATCTATATCAGTGGTTCTCAACTCCGGTCCTCAGGACCCACCAACAGGCCAGATTTTCAGTATTACCTTGGGGAGATGCCGACTAGAATACTGCAACCACTGAGCAGCAAATGATATCACCTGTGATGCATTTCAGTTATCCTGCAAACCTGGCCTGTTAGTGGGTCCCGAGGACTGGAGTTGAGAACCACTGATCTATATTGTTTGCTTATAGGACCTTTCTTAAAGTTAAACTATTTTGCTGCAAGGCTTTACTTTAAAAGGGGCTCTTATTTCTAGGGTGGTATTTTGAGCTTTTCATTTCTTTTGGGATTTTAAAAATTTTTTTATTATATGTAAATAAGGACTTTTTTAAAGTTTGGGTTGTGCAAAGCACAGCATTCAATTGTTGTTTGTTTACAGCACACAGCTGCATTGTTTGAAAGAAAAATAAAGCTAAGAACAGTGTGCACTTAAACATGTTCATTTTTGACGGGTCATCGTCATCAAAATTTAGTTCCAATTATCCGATTTGGTCACATACGGACTGACTAAAAACCCCTATCCCCACACGTCACTTACACTCATTATATCGTTAGAGTCCACCAAATTCACGTGTGACAAGAATCGAAATAAAAAGAAAGTTTGTTACGTCGACACACGACATTTGTTTGTTGTTAACTTACGACACGAAACGTGTTGGGTTTGAAATTTTTTCAGGAATAAATGTATATTATTTTTTTAAAAATTTTAGGGTTTTCTTTACTTTTCGAGTTTTATGGTGGGATCTTTATTCTCGGGGAAAATTTCATTTCGGAA
>BLSH010135425.1:852783-866667 GCA_018402905.1 Glandirana rugosa
ATTTTTGTCATGGTTGATAGGTCCAAATGACGTACTGTGGTCTGTTTTCCGTATCTAAGTTTGATCTGTATACAGTATATTCTTGTTGCCACTATATGTACATTCTGTTTGGAATACCTTGACTCAATAAAAAGAATTAAAAAAAAAAAAAATTAGGATGGCTGATGAGCAGAAAAAGTTGAGCAGATCACACATTAACGATCACTGATATAGATAACATACCTATCTGAGTAATAAAACTGCATTTTTTGTAATATTCTTATTGTAAAAGAGGGCAACATAAAACTAGAGTGATATTTGACATCAATATCTGTTTGGATGGATGTAGTAGCAATTCTCAATTCATTCTCAAGGTGCTCATCAGATATTTTGGTTCTAATTTTTCTCTTTGTGTGCTTCATCCTTGAGGATAGTTGCTCACAAATATAGGTGCTGACAAAATCTGATGACATGAATAAGGCATGATTGTGAAGAGTGGGATATTTTTCTTTGGGAAGATAAGACTTGTAAAAGTCTAGTAAAGAGACACTCTCAAATATTTCTTCGGCCACATGGGTTGGCTAAGCATAAATGCATTTAAAAAAAAAATCACCAAAAATGTAATTTTTAAGTACGTTTACGATTTTGTGTTAGGCCGCATTCATCGCCATTTTGGACTGCAGGTTGGACACCCCTGCTGTAGAGAATAGGTCAGAGCAGTCAACAGCTGTATTTGCAGATGACCTTTTGGCACCAAACTTTTGTTAGGAGCTGTCCCTTCAGCACTCTCTGGAACCTCCTCTGAAAAGCTTTGATATACAGTGGATAACAGACATGCACCACCTGCATCCAACAGTACCTTATCTTTCCTTTACGACTGTTCAGTGGCCATACTGGTATATATGAGAGTCCATTGGTTTGTAATTACACCAACCCTTTCCTTTGCTATTGTTTATAGCACATGTGTCAAACACAGGACCCATGGGCAGAATCCGGCCCCCCAGGCCATTTCATGTGGCCGTGAAAGCAAAAGGCGGCACTCAGAACTACTGCAGTTAATTTATTAATGGTTGCATTGCAAAGGTATAAAAGCAGACGCGTTTTGGCGTGGCCCTCGTGCCTCTCTTTCAGCTGCAGCAACCCCTTATCTCCACCTTGTCTGAGCAGTTGGCAGCAGAGAAGAGGACAGAGCTCCTCCTCCAGATCCTGTGCTTCTCTGTGCAACTGCAGCACCTCCTGGTCTCAGCATTTACCAGACTCCAGCAGCTGACTCCAGCCCTCCACTAGTTCTTCTCCAGACTATGCACTTTCTTCTCCCCAGCTCCGCTCCCAGATTCTTCCTGGCAGTAGAACAAGGGGTGTGCACTGTGATGTAAGGGAGGGTGAGGAACTCTTTAATTCTGATGGTGGGGGAGCTCTTGACATCTAATGTTTGTTGGGGTGGGGTGCTCTGGACATCTGCTTATAATTATTATAGAGAATAATACAATTCTATGCCAGTTGAAGTTGAAGGAGGGTCATACACCGCCAGTATCATCCACAAGAAACTTTATTGAAGACGCTTATACAGAACACCATGGCAGAACCATGTCCCTCTCTGAGCGGTCTCCAGTAAAGTTTCTTGTGGATGATACCAACGGTGTGTGACCCTCCTTTTTACACTTGGATCACCTGCTACAGGAGTGTGACTCAGCATCATGCCGGTCTGCACCTGCCCTTCACAGCTTAAAGGAGAAGTTTGTTTGGCTGTACTTCTCCTATGGATCACAGGAGTGCAGTTTGTTTTGCAATGCTGTGACCAGTTTTCAGCAGAGAGCGGGCTGAAGTCTGCATCAGCAGTCGGTCATCGCGCCCACAGAGTCAGATCTGCCAGATCCCTGGACTGACACCAGGATCAGCCTCTCAGTGAGCTGCTGAGAGCCTGAGCCGACCACCCCAGCCCAGCGCTCCAGTGAGCGAGGAGGGACCAGAGCAGAGAGCAGTGACTGACAGTCAATAGCTCTCTGCTCACGGAGCTATGAGAACTGAGTGATCGGTGGTGTTTGATCGCTCAGTTCTCAGTGTTAGAGCCAGTGGGGGACCAATGGTGCATCCACCTAGGTAAGTATGAATCTAAAAAAAAAAAAAAAGAAATGTACTTCTCTTTTAAGTCTTAAGCTATTACTTAAACCAGTAATACTTGAATGCAGAGGGAATTATTTAATATGATAAGCAGTAGAAATATTTATATAGTCTTACAGATGCAACCGTCCCTTTGAGGGCAACTATAATGCTAATGCGGCCCGTGATGAGATTGAGTTTGACACCCCTGGTTTACAGAATCTGCTGCCAAATATGAACTCTTCAGCTTATAAACAGTTCAATGACACATAATCATTGAACAAAAGCTCTTCCCGAGTTGGTCTCCTGAGAATCCCTTATTGCTCCATTGGGTGTGACCAGGGGCGTTGCTAGGTCTACAAAAGATCTGGGGCTAGAGCCCATAGCAGCAAAGTAAAGAAAGTCATACGCTTGAGTGGGCATACACATGTATATAATATACGTGTGTGTATATATATATATATATATATATATATATATATATATAAAAATATTGTTACATACCTGAATGTGGATTCCCCTTACATCAGGGTCCCCATAAAGACATACCTGCTAATTGCAGAACTGCACCCACCCCGTAAGAGACTCGGGGCTATGGGCCCCAGACTCGGGGCTATAGCTCCAATAGCCACCCCCTAGCAACGCCCCTGGGTGTGACCATCTTGCCTCTCACACAACACAGAAGCTGTCAGATGCAGCTGGCATCAAAGACACCTAATCCAAGCCCTTCCTGTGCCATTTATATGTCACTGCTCTCTTTGTACATTAAGGACCAGGTGAAGTAGTTAGTTATAAAGACCAGGACTTAAGTGCTGGGTTATGCCAAACAGTCCACATTTGCATAGTAACAATAATGTTTTTTGTGCTTAACCCCACACTTTGCAGAAAGGAGAACCTTTGAAACTGAGTGAGCCCCCATGTGTGCGTGTTTGGGGAAATGAAAGGTTCACTTTACAACAGGCAGAGAATAAAGGAGCTAGAAACAGGTGGCTTGCTCTACCTCTCCTATATGTTGGATCTTTGCCTGATTATATTTGTTCTTTGCCTTAACAAAACACTCAATAAATGCACAGTTGATGAAAAAAAGAAACCTGTTCTGTGAGATATACAGAGGACGACCAATGCTAACTTCCCTCTGAAAATGCTTGATGCCTGACAGTCTCTGTCTTTAAAGGATAACTTTACTTTCGTAAAAGATGTCCTTTAATTTAGTTCCTCCAGAGCACCCCCAGGAGACGCAGTCTTGCCAGATCCATGCTGAGCTGCCTAAGGGGAGGCCACATAGCTGCTGCGGCTGCAAACTTCCTCTGTTGTCCCCTACTTCTTTTTTCCTTATGTAAAAATATTTTTAATTACTATAGAGAAACAGTTTATCCAATCACAGGCAGCCTTTCCATGAAGATGAACGGGATTTTGCACAGAAGGAAGAGGCCAGCCTGGAGAGTTTGCCTCCCTGTGGGCTCTACAGTGTGGATCTGTAAGGAGCCTAGACGGGTAAATATAAGACTTGGCGGTTGCTCTGGAGGAGGGGAATAAATGAAAGCATAACTGTACAAAAGTGCAGTTATTATTTACGCTTGCAGACCTTGTAATACCACACATATACTGTACATCCATGGCAGCAGGGCCGGCACCAGATTACCAGCATAAGGCTGCTAAGGCAGCCCCCTTAGGGCTCCAGTGGCCTGCCTCCTTGTTGCACACTCTTGTTTGGTGGCAGTTTTGCATTTCTGGGGTTTTCAGTGCTATGTGGCGGGCCTTTACGCTGCACCCCATCGCATTGTGGTGTGGACTGACACCCCCGTCAGTGCAGCTGTGGATGATGGGGGGGATGTGGGGGTGAGTGGATCTGCCCCCTCATTGCATGCACCATTTGGGGGCAGTTTGGTGGGATTTTGGCTGCAGCAGTTGCATGCATCACTGCGCGGGTGGAGTGTGTGTTGGATGGGGGGCGCCAGAGCTGCACCTCCACCTGTGTGGACAAGTATCCTTGCACTGGCCTTGCATGGTGGACAAGGTTACTGGATAAGAGCAACCTCAGTATGTGCTCCTAGAACAGACAGCTTCTAGTTTCTGTTTATGATTGATAGATGGCTAGATGGGCTCCAGGTCAGATGACCACTATGAAAGCCAATCATGTGATCAGGAACTCCGTCCTCGTATTAAGACCCATTCGAAGGACCACCAGTGGGGAAGGTTTTAATACTTTATGTGAAAGTATACTAACAGAAAGATCTTGGCCTGCATGCTTGCTATGAGTGGCTCATAAACTATTGAAGTCAATGGATCAGCTAGAGAATTAGTAAGTTCAGAAGAAAAGATCAGCAATAGTAGGCTTCATCCATCCGTAGCAGAGGTTTCCTAAAACAGAAAAGGAAACCAACAGCCATAAATTAGATGGATTGTCAGTGTACTGCCACACAGGGAGTTAAAATAACCTTCTTAGGAGACAGAAGACAGGGCAGGAGACATCTTCCTGAAATGAGCCCATGAGCTGTCATTTCCACGGGGACTAATGACCTGGTTAGAGGAGACACTTGTGAAACAACTATTGTCATGTGGCTGTATGGACAGTGTAGAGAGAGAAAAGACACCGTGTACAGGAACTTTACAGCTGCGTAACAATGTCTGCAGATTTCAGCTGATTATAATTTGGATTTTTGGATTAGATTAGGATGAAATTGAAGCGTATTTATTATTTTACATTTTTCTCATGAATGCCCTTCTATAGTGCAGGACTTCGTCCATGAAGGCTTTCCTCTTCTTCACCGCCCTTATAATCTCTTGATGCTTAGAGCTAGGCAATTTGGTTGTCCACTATGTTTGGTGTTCTCTTTTATTGCCTATTACGCTGATCTACTTAAAGCAACCCTGTCAAAAGTACAGCCAGAAATTGTCTGCAAAAGAAGAGGTAGCAAACTTACCTTACCTACCTTACCTGTCTGGCACCCTGTGTCGCCTATTCAGGGGTGGGCAGGAGAGGTGGCTGCCCTGGGCACTGTGGTATCATGTAAGGGGGCACTGCAAGATTGAGGGGAGAGGAGATTTGTGTCAAGAGGAGGAAATTGGGGTGCAACATGTAAAATGAATTGTTCTAGGAGGGGAAATATGGGGCAGGGGGGTGCTAGGTGTGGTGATTCAGGGGGGTTTGTGTTAGGAGGGGGATGGGAGAAGAGTATTTGTGCTAGGAGGGGATTTGTGGAGGTTGTGCTAGGAGAGATTTTTTTGGTAGGGGGGTGGGGGAATCTGTGCTAGTAGGGATGATTGGGAGGGTGTTTATACTAAGAGGGGTGGAAGATTTGTGCTAGGAGGGATGATTTTCTTGGGGGGGCGTTTGTGCTGTGGGGATTTGGGGGATGGAGGGGGCAAAAATTTGTGCTGGGAGGGGGATTTCAGCAGAGTGGTAGATTTGTATTGGGATTAGGGGGAATTTATGCTTTTTATACTTAAGAGGTAGATAAATGCCCATTTTTTTGGGGGGGGGGGGGGTTGCTGACACATAATCATACATCTTGGGGGGGTGCAGGTTTTCATGTTTGCCCTGGGCTTTAGGTGCCTTGTCCCAGCAATCTCCTATCTCCCCTGCAACAATGGATTAGAACAGTGATGGCAAACCTTGGCACCCCAGATGTTTTGGAACTACATTTCCCATGATGCTCTTGCACTCTGCAGTGTAGTTGAGCATCATGGGAAATGTAGTTCCAAAACAACTGGGGTGCCAAGGTTCGCCATCACTGCATTCGTATATTACTTGTAATATGAACAAAACTTGAGTACTAAATATACAGTAGTGCCTGAAATACAATGTTTGTGCTTCAGCAGCTGTTAGTTTCTGTCCGTCAGACCTGCAGCACAGAGCATAAGAGGAGTTTCAGGGCACTTCCCTCAGCTCTGCGCTGCAGGTCCAACAGGCGGTGGGCAGACAGACAGCAGGAACAGAAGCCAGCAGCTGCCAAAGCAAAAGGAAAGGGAACAAAATGCAGGTGGTCATGATATTGGGACCCACGGCACTTACCAATAGACCCAAGGCAATGTGAGTACATGTCGTGGGAGGGAAGAGGGATTTATGCTGAAGTTAGTTTTGTCCTAGATGGCATTGTATTGGAAGGTAGATATAATTTGATTTTGGAACAAATATATTTGAACCTTGTGTTCCGTGCATGACTTATTTTTGACCCCTCCGCTTTGTGCATTGTTTATTCCTGACCCCTGCGCTTTGTGCATTACTGCTGACCCCTTCTGTTTGTGCATTACTTACTCATGGCTCCTGTTCTGTGTTCCTTACTTTTGACCCCTGCTCTCTGTGCCTTATATACTCTCTTTTTGTGCAGTACTAACTTAACCCCTTTTCTTTGTGTGTTACTTACTCTTGTTACCTGGGCTCTGTATGTTACTTACTACTGGCCCCTGAACTTTGTGCATTACTTACGCTTCACCCTTGCAGTCTGTGCAATGTTTACTCTTGACCCCCACTCTCTGTGCCTTACATACTCCTGATCCCTACACTCTGTGCTTTACATACTCCTGGACCCTGCACTCTCTTCTATAAAAACTCTAGACCAGGGTTTCTCTACCATGGTTCCGTGGAACCCTAGGATTCCTCCAGAGGTTGCTAGGGGTTCCTTGAGCAATGGTCAATTTCTACCTCTCAGATAAATTCCCAATGACATCATTGATCTTTTTAGCTATCTGTAAGGAGGTAATTCTTCCCAATGACCACAAGTGTAAGGAGCATTCTTCCCATTGACCATCACACTAATGTATTATGAGTTGTAGATTTTTAATTTTTAGCAGGGGTTCCCCAAGACCGGAGGACTATTTCAAGGGTTCCTCTGTGTTGAAAAGGTTGAGAAAGGCTGCACTAGACCCATGCATTAAGTACTTCTGACCTCTGCACTCTGTGCCCTAATACGCCTGTGCTTTGAGTATTACATACTCCTGGCCCCTGTACTCTGTCCCTTACAGAGGGAAGGAAAGAAAGCTTGGAACTCAAAACTGGGTGCAAGATTTACTAAAAGAAAAAAAGCCTGATATAAAATTTAACTATTCTCTACTCTACATTTATTATATCTCATATTTATTGTCTCTTGATTAAATTGATTTACCATGCTATGGTATTGGGTTAGCATTGGGATATTTCTGTGCACCTTGAATCTCATTTTGATTGGTTGCATATTTAACATTATTTGGTTGGATATGGGTAAATTATCTTGACATGGGTACGTCTTTCTTGATTATCATAAGGCTGGGGGATCTTAATATTTTTTTTACTCAGTCGTGTTCTCTTGTTAGAACGCCTGCTGGGGTTTTTGTACTGATTATTTATAACTAGCGCATGTTTATATATCTGTTCTGTGTGATTTTTGGGATGTATATATTTAAAGTAATAAAGGCAGGTATCGTTAAATGATGTGTGATAATAGGATGGAATTTCCTTGGTGTACTGGGGAATTTGTGCTTCAGTTTAAATCCGCTAAATACATTCCAGGTGCATAAAAACAAAGATGTGCTAAGTCTTACAATTTGTTTTCTTTCTAAAGCTGCTACAGCTTGCGTTCCTTGGCATATTATGTTTGCATGGCCACTAACTACACTTTGGGGTGCCCACACTTCTAGGTTAAAACAAAGTTGATTTGTTTCAGACAGGTGCTCCCTATTCTCTTTCGTGAAGGTTATATGTCTTCCTCCCATTAAACCTGTATTTTGCCTTGTTTTTTGTTTTGTATTTTAGTATGTTATTTAGTTAATATACCCCTTTATCACTGGCGGCTGGTGCTCAATATTTTTTTTTGGGGGGGGCAGCAAACCAGCGCCAATACCCCACCACTGCGAAAGACGGAAATGAATGCGGTGGTCACCATCCTAAGACTGCCTTGCCAATCGGGTCTTAGGAACTGCTTCCTGATTGGCCGGGTTGAGAATCAGGAAGACAATAGTAAATATTAATTTGCTTTTGTCACACAAGTGGGTGGACTCACTGCGCCCGAGCCCACACTTTTTTGAAGCCAATTAGAGCCTCAGGCAATCACCCTAGGTCATTTTTGGACAAGGTATTGTAACCAAGCTGAACTGTTTGACTATCTTGTATTGAGTTCTCTTTTTAACTCTTGTACAATGTCTCTTGTACCAAACCTTTTATACTATCTGTAATGTATGTATCTTCTTTTGTTGATTTGTGGCACAATAAATATTTTTCTGATTCAAAAAGCTGCTGCAGCCTGTATAAAAAAAATGCCTTCTGCCAGCAGCTACAGGATGGGATGCTTGCTCTCCGTGGGGAAACAATGGTCTCACTACAGAGGTCCAGCACGCCCCCTGCTGAGTCAGACCTATAGGGCTACAATCAGAAATGATCATGCTCCACACTGATTGGAGAGCTTTGGCTCCAACTCTGCAGAGGGTGTGTCAGACCTCTGTAAAAGACCACTGCTTCCACACAGCAAACAAGTGTCCTTCTTACAACATGCTGGCAGTGGGCAGGCTTTTCTACTCCGCCTTTCTTTTTAAAGAAAAGAAACTTTAAGGCCGGATTCACACTTCGTGTGGTGGAAACACATGTTGCTGTTTGCGTGTTTTTTGTTTTTTTTTCCACCTGAGTGGGCTGACCTGTGCGAGACAAACGCACCAAAGAATCTCCCAAACCTTTTTGGGTGTGTAGCGTCGCACGTTTTTGCATCACATGATTGTAGCGTGACAAAATGCCCGTCCGCTAACTGCGCTTGGGGTGCCATTACCAATTAATGGCACCAAAAACGCAACACACATTTCTGCACACGTTCAGGAAACGCAAAGGTGGCATTGCAGCCTAAGACTGTACACTTTTTGATTTTGCTACACTTTGAATGTATGTGACTAATTTAAAATAAAAATTCAGTTGGGCTTCAACACATTTTATAGGTTACGTTAGGGTGTAATACTTTTATTTAATTTATTTTGTTCATTATTTAGATGTAATAAAAGTTGGTAATTATAAACAGAGTGGTTATTTTTGTTTACTTTTTGTAGTATTTACATTAAATTATTTAAATTTGAACGAACAAAATGAAAAAAATGCCATATAATGCACAATAATGACTGTGATTTAATTCTAAGGTTTAAAAAGTCTGTGGTTAGATTTATTTCTCAGGAACCAACACGCACAATGCCTGCTCTTCAGATCAAAATACCATAAACTACTCCCATTTTGTGCATAGGCATAAAAAGAAACAGTGCAAATCAAGCTACGCATTTTATAAAAGTATTTATATTTTCCAATTTGATCCTCATGGTAAATTCTTAGAGACCATACACATAAGCACTGAAAGGGCGCATTCACATGCACTGCTGCTAAGCAGCAGATGGTATATAAGAAATGTATTCGACTACAGCTGAGTATATATGGACCCATGGTATATCACCTATCTTGCCTATATCTACCATATCTTGCTCTCTAGCCCCCTCATCAATTCCTTCCACATTTGTCTCCAGTAGGGATGAGGTTGTGCATGTCTGGTCCTAGTCTGTAACCACATGAGTGAGCCCACCAGAAAGCTGGCACTGTACTGGGCCAATCATCTACATTTAGTGCATTCCCCACCCCACAGCTGCACATATACAAGGACCATGTGAATGTGCTGCTGCAGGGCAGGGAATGCCTATGCCACTTATGATTGGCCATTGGTAGCTTCTTGGCGGAAAAGTATCCGAACACACCCAGGTGCATCTCTAGAAACAGAAAGAGATGTTGCGCAGGATTGCATTTCGGGAATATTATTTGTCATGTCCCAGGAGAATACAGGCTGTCTTGGATGCCAAAGGCGGTCCAACACCATGTTTGGTAAGGATTTCATTCTTTTACCTGGTGTTTCCATATCCACCTCAGCCCCGGAAGGACTTCCCATGTTAGGACCAGAGCACTTTTTGCAATTCGGCACTGCGTCTCTTTAACTGACAATTGCGCGGTCGTGCAACATTGTACCCAAACTAAATTTGCGTCCTTTTTTCCCTACAAATAGAGCTTTCTTTTGGTGGTATTTGATCACCTCTGCGTTATTTCTGATCACCGCTACAAACAGGAAAAAAAAATATTTCTTACTTTTTGCTAAAATACAAATCCAAAAAAAATATATATAAAAAAACATTTTTTTCTTCGGTTTTGGCCGATTTATATTCTTCCTCATATTTTTGGTTAAAAAAAACACAAGCGGTGTTTATTGATTGGTTTGCGCAAAATTTGCTGCATTTACGGATGATGAGAATTCATTTCTGGGGTTTCTTTTTTATTTTATTTTTTACTAGTAATGGTGGTGATCTGCGATTTTTAACAGTACTGCGATATTGGGGCGGACATGTCGGACCATTTTGACACTTTTTTGGGACCATTGTCATTTATACGGTGATCAGTGCTATATAAATGCACTGATTACTGTGTAAATGTGTAAAGGGGGTTAACCTGCAGGGGGAGATCAAGGGGTTAACTGTGTTCCCTGAGCGTGTCCAACCTATGAGGGGGCTGGGCTGCCAGGAGCATAAGAGATCTAACTGATCCCAGTGACAGGAATCAGTAGATCTCTTATGTCCCCACTGTCAGAATGGGGAACCGCCGTGTTTACATGTTCTTTGGCTCTGGCAGCTCATTGCGGCTCGCCGGCGGATATCGGGTCCGCCCGAGCCGCGGGCACACTCCTCCGGAGACCGGCAGGCATGAGCGCGCCCCCTAGCGGCCACTCCGCAAATCGACATTTATTTACGGCGCTCCATGGTACATGTCCACACTGCCGCAGTAAATATACTGTGCGCGGTCTGGAAGTGGTTAATTCTGTCCAACCCCTGTAAATTCTGTATAACAATATATAAAGGTTCAGCCCTTTGCCTTTGGCTAATATATGCAAAATGCAATGTTGGTTTGCTTTGTTGCTGCAGTCATCATTTACAATAGGTTCTTGAGCAAGCCCCCTACCAAGATGCATATATGACACCAATAAATCATTAAAGCCCAAATTAACTTTCAGTTTAAATCAGCTAAATACATTACAGGTACTATAAAATAAAAGGTAAAATTGTCTGGCAGTTTATTTTGTTTAGAAAGTAGCCACAGGATGAGTAGAAAAACCTCTTCACTGCCGGCATTCTGCGGAGAAGAAGCCTTGCTCTCTGTGTGCAAGCAGTGGTCTCTCTGCAGAGACTAGACATGCCCCTTGCTGAGTCAGACCTGTAGATCTGCAGTCAGCAAATCTCATGCTCCCTGTTGATTGCACAGTTCAAGCTCAGACACTGCAGGGGACATGTCAAACCTGCAGAGGGATCACTGCTTCCTACAATGAACAAGGGTCCTCCTTGTTGAAGCGTGCCCACACCCTCCTGCAAATAGCCTATTGCAGCTGGGGCTGGTGCTGTATATTTTGATGGTGGCCGCAAACAAGACGCCTATTGCCCCCCCCCCTCGGTCCGTCGGTCCATAGGTCTGTCCCCCCACCAGCCCCGCACTTACCCCATATAGCAGCTTCGGCTCCTTCTTGCGTCTCCTCCTCCTCCATGGCGATGGCTTCGTCCTCTGCAGCTTTCCCTCCTTCCTTCGGCGGGTAACACGATCGCATTTCTTCTCGGCCAATCAGATTGATTCCTGATTGGCCAGGAGGAGAAGCAGGAAGACAATAGTGAATATTAATTCGCTATTGTCAACCAACTGAGTGGGATCAGGGGGCAGTGCACTGAGCCCCGAGCCCACCCTTTTTTGAAGCCAGTTAGAGCCTCTGGCTCTAATCACGTGTTTCTAAAAAAAAAAAAAAATATTGGAATCCATGCGTCCGGCACCCCGCATGTAGGGTAAGGGGCCGGACATATGGATTAGGGGGGCAGTGCCCCTAATGGATGGGCCGCCGCTGGCCTATTGTGTAATCAGGCAGTCCATCGCAAAACATGCAATTGGGCTGTCATTTTCTCTAGGTACCTTTAAGGAAGGGATGTGAAAAAGACTATGGAACGATCTGTCCATGATCCAATTAACATGAAACATGACATTTTTTTTCGGGTTTACATCCACTTTAAGGTGCCTTTTGGTGAATGCTGGAGGGCTTAGGTAGATTCCTGCTGTCACATTCCCCAAATGACGAAACGTATAAATTCTATGCTTGACATTTGCTGATGCCTCTGCTACCTGGGGCATACATTACAGTTACAGCTCAAAGCAGGATCATAGCTTTCCATTTCAGGAAAAAGAATATGTTAAACAAAATTATCCTTTTGTCTCCACAAACTATTTCAGCCTAGTAGCAACATTTAGGGCCCATTTACAGTGTTGAACTTTAACACATGTATTCCACTTGTGCCGCGGTTCCCCATAACAAAGATAGTGTTTGTTGTTTTCGTGTTTTTAAAAATTCAACATGCTTGATTTTTTATTTTTTTTTTGCATTTTAGTGCGTTGGGAGGTACAAGGGAGGCACAAGGTCAAGGGCAATAGGGTTGCACCAATACCGGTATTGGTGCCTATACTAAGTATTTGCACAAGTATCGTACTCGTGCAAATCCTTCGATACTTTCAGTCTGGTTGTTTCAGCTGTCAGCAGGATTCCCCACTGACAGCTGAAAAAAAAATAAAGGCAATTACCGGTTCTTAAAGCGGAGTGGAGAACAAAAGTGGAACTTCCCCATTAAGCACTCCTTGCCCCCTTACATGCCACATTTGGCATGTAATTTTTTTGAGGGGGAGTGGGTACCTGGTTTAGACAGGTACTTCCTATCCCACTTCCTCCTTCTGTCTTCTGGCTGCCTAGGTGACTCCTCCTCTCCCCTAGACGGCCACTCCCTCCTGGCAATCCTCTGGGACACGTCACAGGTCCCAGAAGATCGCCGGGCCACTAGAAGAGCGCAGTGCCACTCGCGCACGTGCAGTGTGCGCCCAGCCATGAAGCCAACAAGCAGTCATGGCCGGGTGCCCATAGTAGTAATGACAGCGCCATGGAGGGGAGGGGGAGGGAAACCAGGCTTCAGGCAGCCGCATCGCTGGACCGGGGGACAGATGAGTGTCTGTTTATTAAAAGTCAGCAGCTACACTTTATTTGTAGCTGCTGACTTTTAATAAACTAAAAAACAAGTGGAACTCCGCTTTAAGGAGCAGAGCCGTTGCGTCCTTAGCAACCAATGACTTATTCAGCTCTCAGTGGGATAACCCTTTGACAGCTGAAGTGTAAACAAACTCCCGGTGCTATATTAACCGCCTCAGGACCGCCCACCGTCAAATGACGGCGGAGCGGTCCTGCTCCTCCAGCGGGTGGACGTCATATGACGTCCTCCCTTTAAGCCGGGATTGCGCGCGATCGGGCGCGCGCATCCCGGCTCTGTCGGTGTCGGCGTGTCCATCACCCGTCAGTGACCGTGGCATGTCATCCGTCACCCGTCACTGACCACCGCCAGTCACCCGTCACCCATCACTGACCACCGCCAGTCACCCATCACCCATCAGTGACCACCGCCAGTCACCCTTCAGTGATCACCGCCAGTCACCCGTCACCCATCAGTGACCACTACCCACTGACCGCCACCAGTCACTACCCACTGCCCACTGACCGCCACCAGTCACTGCCCACTGCCTACTGTACGGTGCCAGTGACTGCCCACTACCTGTGCGGCTGTGGCTGTCTCGGCCCTACGCGCGCGGGCTAGCGCGCGTTAGGGCCGAATTTCCCTCCTGCAGTATACTGCAGGTGGGCGACCTCCTCGTCCTGGCGAGGCGGCAGTAAACTGCCACCCGCCAGGACTCCGCCAATTATATCGTGGCCCTCAAACAAATGTGAAGTCGACAGTTTCCCAATAGGGTGACTCTCG
>BLSH010135425.1:879295-891715 GCA_018402905.1 Glandirana rugosa
GTATATTGTGACTCCCTTGCGTCTCATTGTCTCTAGGGGATCTGGAGCGTGATTGTGGTGGGGTGTCGTGGCTTTTCCCCATGCTGTAAATAGTGTCAGTCCCCTTATATTTAAGAAAAAGAGAGCTCACCTCTGGGTCCTGTGCCTGTTGTGTTAGGCCTCCATCATGCAGGGGAGGTCAGGCCAGAATTTTTTCCTTTTGCTTCTTTTTATCTTTTTTTTTTTTTTTCCCCTTGATTGGTGGGGGATCAGGGGTGTCTTCTTGCTGCAATAGGGCCCGAGGGTGGATGGCAGGGTTTGAGGCTCTGTTCTGGTGGGTGATGAGGTCGTTGATGAGGCGTCCGTCTCCTGCCGATCCCGGCGCTTGTAGGCCGCAAAGCCGCGGCCTCGATTTTCGGCCCGGCGGGGATCGTGCACCGATCGGCCCGATATAGGGCTTGAAATGTAGCTCAGGATGCGGTGGATGTCCCTAGGGTGGAATGGGCTCTCACCCTTTTCGTTTGAGGACGGATTCCTCAAGAGTCTCCTTCCAAAGCGCGGAGCTCTGTGGAAGTGCGTCTTCTCTGGCCGACGTCCGGACACGCCCCCCAAATCTTTTCTGACATTTGTTGCTTACATGTAAAAATCCAGTATTTTCTGCTATAAAATCATTTAGAACCCCCGGACAGTATATATTTTTTTAGCAGAGACCCTAGAGAATAAAATGGCGGTTGTTGCAATATTTTATGTCAGACGGTGTTTGTGCAGCGGTCTTTCAAACTAAGTTAGCCCATTTTATTTTTTTTGTCCAAAAGTTCCGATTACCTGTTTTTGTGTATTTAATATTTAACATACATCATTTTTTTTATCTAAATTATACATACAAGTGCACTTATTGGAGGCTTGTGTTGTTTAATAAATGTATAATTTAAGCAATTTTCTGTATCACTTCTTATTACTTAACTGGTATGTTAGATTTTATGAGATGAAGGAAAAAAAAAGAAAAATTGGCCTAATATATCGGTCCAAAAAAAATCGGCATCATATATCGGCCATTGGCTGCCCCAATTTCTAAATATTGGCATTGGCCAGAGAAAAACCCATATCAATTGACCTCTACTGAAGTGTAAACAAAACAGTTGCCACCAGGTATCGCTAATTGGTATTGGTGAGTACTAAAAAAAAAGTGTCGGTACTCGTACTGGCTGTAAAAAAATGGTATTGGTGCATCCCTAAATGGCAATGTATCAAAATGACAATGGCGTTTTGATGCATTTGCAACAGGTATTAGCAAGGTTTGGTCAAAGTTCTAAATTCAAAAAGTGCCTCAAATGTGTAAACTCCTTTATTCAACCACAAACCACAGGACAGGGACTGCCCCTCTTTAATGCATTTTACCATGACCCTGTTCACTTTCAAAAAGCCCAAAGCCCAGTTCCAGGTTTTTATGGATGGGGTTGGGGAAGTTTAGGACATTTGTCAGGTTTTTATTGCTGTGTCTGCACTGGGGATATTTTTCCTCTCGTCCTGTCTAATTTGGGTGTAATTAGGGAAATAAAGTTATGGGAACAGAAACCACAATCAAACCCTTTTAGGAAAATATGAAAGCGTTAGATCCATTGTCTTCTTTTTACCACTTTAAAAAAAAATGTAAAATGAAGCACCATACTGCTGCTAAAAGGTCCAGATACAACTTTATTCGAATAAAGGTCAGGGGGACAATCAAAAGATTATCCAATGGATTTTGCGGGTGCAAAATTTCCCCCTTGAGGGCTAGAAAAAAACATATGAACGTCCGCATACTAATACAATCCAATATCCTAAGTATCCCCTGCTTGGGGTCATTGTTAAAACCATATACCCAATTACTACTAGTATTGGATATAAAAAATCCAAAAGTCGGGTAATCCATAAATGGCTAATATACAAAAATCTCAAAATCAGATAATCAGTTAAGACACAGTAATAACATTATTAATCATAATACTACATCCTGATTAAAACATGGACCTAATAGGAATAAATATATAAAATGTAAAATGTATCTAAAAATGAGTACGTGTATAACTCAAGCCACTCTACAATCCGAAGTGGTTTGTTTTTATTATTCAGATTCTCACATTGGTTAGAGGTTTTTGTAAATTATTTATTGTGACAAAGGGGTGGTTTTGGAACTCCAAAACACGTTGGAATGTCTATCAATTGTCCCCCTAAGGGCCCTTTCCCATGGGCAGTTTTTCAGCCGATTGGACCCTTCAGTCTCCTCTATGGAGCGTGGGTGTCAACAGACATGTGTCCCTGGACACCCGCTGACATCCGATCTGATCCTATCCTCTAAAAACAGATGAATGGGTATCCATTCCCCATCCATCTGGTGCATCGGATAAGATGGCAGTCAGGTGTAAATGGACAGGTGGTCCGTTTACATTTGATCACCCATAGAGGAGAGTTGGCTTGGCAGTGTGCACATTCCCCACTTGCAGGTGGACTCCAATGGAGCCCACCCCGTGTGATAGGAGCCTTACCTTTACTGACATAAGGTCGTCTCTGGTCCTTTTAGCAGTGGTGTGGCCCTTCAACAAAATTTTTGTTGCATTACACTACAAGCCAAGCAGACCATAGAGATCCTCTGGGGTGTAGAAGCTGTCTGCCCCGGGAATCACATCACCTACATCAAACTTTCCTTGTTTTTATTGCTGTCTGTTCCTCCCGACCCTAGCGTTGTCACACAAGAAACCTGACAGATTCCCCAAGTCGTTCAACTTTATTCAAAAGAAATAAAAAAAAAGGTTTGGGCTAGAGAAGATTTAAACTGACTACACAGTTAGCATGAGGAATTTTACTTTTTTTACAGCTATGTTGTGGTTGTCATCCAGCATTCTGGTGTGTTAAATTGTTGACACCTAAAGAAAAATGCATGACCTAGGCAGGTCTGACACCACTCTATCTGAGTACTAAATTGTGTATTCTAATGGCTGCACTCACACTAAAAACTAAGACTCAACCACCTGACATTTCCACCCATGTGAACGAGTCCTTAGTAAATCAACCCCACTGTAATGCAATACCAAGTTATCTAATATTTTAGCTGACCACAGCGTGGCAGAGTAATTACACTGAGCCGCAGAGCTTCTTCTACTGGTTTATATAATCTCTAATTACAGGTGGCCATTGACTCTTACTTGGGCTTTGGGGCTTGAGTATAACATCATGATGTAGTGGAGCATGTTGTGCCCAATGTCAATATGTTTAAGTGTAGCTTCCATATAGTCCCAGGCCAACCTGTCAAATGCCTTCTCTGCATCTAAGGATAGGAGAAAGCCTCTGGTGGCTGTAGAGCGCATCCAGTGTTGAATATTAATTGCCAAGATAGTATTATCCCTGGCTTCACGACCGGGTATGAAACCGACTTGGTCATTTTTGATGAGCGATGGTAAGAGAGGGAGAATGCGATTGGCCAGGATTTTAGCAAATAGCTTGATGTCTACATTCAGCAAGGAAATTGGTCTGTAGCTGGCAATCGATGTTGCGTCTTTTTCTGTTTTGGGGATGACCGAGATATGTGCTTCTAGCAGTCGGTTAAAAGGGAGAGTTGAAGTGGGTATTGAATTGAAAGCTTTCCGGAAAGGGGCCGAGAGTATGTCTAAAAAGGTTTTGTAGTATGACGATGTAAGGCCGTCTGGGCCTGGGGTTTTGCCTGGTTTTGTCTGGGTCAGTGCTTTATTGAGTTCTGTGTCTGATATCGGTTGTTCTAGTTCTTGCGATTTCTCTGGGGTCAGTGGGGTAGGACTATATTTGAGAATGAACTCATGTATGGTCGATTGGCGTTTAGTGTTCTCGCCTTGTGTGGGGAGGTTGTATAAGCCTGTGTAGAACTTCTCAAATTGGGAGGCTATGTCGGTGATTTTATTGAAGGACTTTCCCTGGGGATCTGTAATAGAGTGAACCATCGTAAATTTTTTAATAATTTTGTAAAACAACCCGTTCAGATTAGAATAGTAATGAAAGGCTAAACATTTGTGTATATAAAAACATTATAAATACCTTTTTTCCCCTGTTTTATGTAGGCCTCATACACACACACACGCACACGGACGTTTTTTACCGCCACGGTTTTGAGCATTTTTTTGCAGCTCTCCATGTTATTCAATGGCCCCCATGAAAACGCTGACGTTTTTGAGCTGTAGATAGTGTCGGCGTTAGTGAGCTGAAAGCAGAACCGACGGCCAGCGCGTTCTGAGGCTGTAGCGTTATAGCGTTTTTTTGACGCCCTCTAACACGCATTAACGCCGTAGCGAGGTTAACTGCCATTTTTAGCGCTGACGTTTTCAGGTTAAAAAATAGCAGAGGAATGTTTCTTTTTAACAAAAAGCGGCGTATCGCTGACGATCATTAACGCACATTAACGCCGATGCAAAACGCCGACGAAATATATATATTTTTGATGCCGATTTTTCCCTGACTTTGGGCCCGACGTTACAGTTTATTTGTTTATTACGCCCATGTGTATGGGGCCTAAAGATCACATACCCTCTAAGCTCCTTATGCAACAGAAAACCAAGAGCTAGGGGAGGAGAAACAGCAGAACACTGAACTTTCCAGTGAATGGCTGTGCAGTAGGGGCATGCAAGCAGAAGTCTGATCATTGGAGGAGAGCACAATGAGTTCTCAGCACAGCTATAGAACTGGCCATGCTTTGCTCTTATGCCTAGTGTGGTCAGTTTTTAATAAGAAAACAGAAGGACTGGCAGGAACACAAAGGAAGCAATACAAAGAGAGCAGAAAACATGTCATACAAGTATATAGCACAGCATGCACATATCAGGAATATGAAACGGGTTTACATACTTTTTAATACCACAACAATATATATGGAGCAAGCATGTGAAATGTAAAAGACACAAAATAAATTAATGTAAGGTAAACGCTGCAATAACACTGTGCACTCATTGAAAATACTTGTTGACGGTGTCAGGATCAAGCTTTTAGAGACACTTTTCCACAAATGGTGGAGATTTTGGAGTGCGGTATGCCAACTAGTCTACACCAAACTTTCCCAACCTTTTCAACACAGAGGAACCCTTGAAATAACTTTCTCAGGGAACCTTTGCTAAAAATGACTATATGTATAGCTCATAATATATTAGTGTGATAGTCACTGGGAAGAATGGCCCTTAAACTTGTGGTCATTGGGAAAATTACCACCTTACAGATAGCTAAAATATCAGAAATTTCTCATTGCTTAAGGAACCCCTAACAATTTCTAGAAGAACCCTAGGGTTCCATGGAACCTTGTTTGAGAAACCCTGGTCTACGCTCTTCTGGGTAGAGGTATTCTGAAAAATCATAAAAAGCCTTAGTTTGAAACCCAGGCACTGTATAAATACTCTGTTTTGCCTCCTTACTTTCCTTTTAATGGCAACAAAACAAGTCCCAGCCAAAGCTTGGTGGTCCTCCACCCCATGGGTGGGACAGGTGAAGAGCAAAATAGCGTGGAACCACATGGACGAAAAGGTGTTTGCAATTCTTAATGACAAACAACGTACATTTGAATGGGTCTGGACCCCCTGGATTGAACATTATTTACCCAGGGACTTTGATCACTCACTACTGACCTTCCTCTCTAGATAACTAGGTAATCTTGTCTAGTCACTGATCTGCCCATACCCACTGCTTGTAGTCATGGGCGTCCGCAGAACTTTTTCCAGGGGGGGGCATAATTTCAAGGTCATCCATGCTCTGCCCCTTTTTGACAATGTCATAATTACATTATCACGGTCAGAGACTGCAGACATAGTACAGGAGATGGTCAGAGACTGCAGACCTGATCCAGGAGATGGTCAGAGACTGCAGATGTGATACAGGAGATGGTCAGAGACTGCAGACACGATCCAGGAGATGGTCAGAGACTGCAGACGTGATACAGGAGATGGTCAGAGACTGCTGACATGATACAGGAGACAGTCAGAGACTGCGGACATGCTGCAGACATGGTACAGGAGACAGTCAGAGACTGCAGACATGGTACAGGAGACGGTCAGAGACTGCGGACATAGTACAGGATACGGTCAGAGACTGCGGACATAGTACAGGAGATGGTCAGAGACTGCATACAATGTACAGGATACGGTCAGAGTCTGCGGACATGGAACAGGAGACAGTCAGAGACTGCATACATAGCACAGGAGACAGTCAGAGACTGCGGACATGGTACAGGAAACGGTCAGAGACTGCATACATAGCCCAAGAGACTGTCAGAAACTGCATACATGGCTCAAGAGGATAAGGGTACCCCTGATCTGATTCCAGGGGGGGCAATTGCCCCCCCCTTGCCCCTACCTGCGGACGCCCGTGCTTGTAGTCACCCTCTCCCCCTTTCTCATGTTATCCAACTAGTGTGTCCTACTCCCTCTCTTTCTTCACTCTTTCCTACTTTTCTAGTTGGTTGCTACATCATAGTTAAAAGGTTTAAACTGACTCTACACTGGAAGGTGTTAAAAACGTGAATTTCAGTAGTGGATTTGAGGATTTCTCAGCCCCAGATGATCATTGTCTTGGGTATTGATTTTATGCATGTACCCTCAGTATCACATATACTACAATTGGAAAATGCTAGCTATGTTTGTTGATCTGACCATCTGTGTCTTGTTCTCTCTTCAGATTGTCGTGCTTTGCTGAAGCCCATGGCGTACACATATAGCACCTCTTCAGCTGCTCCAGTGGGTTCCCAGTACTGCGTCTGTAGAGTGGAACTTTCCATTTCCTGCCAGAACCTCCTTGACCGGGATGTCGCCTCCAAATCTGACCCCTTTTGTGTCTTATTTTTGGAAGTAAATGATAAATGGACTGAGGTATAGTAATGAACATGTAATTTCAAACCCTGTGAAAGCACTGCATTACCTTGCATTGGGGAATTATTGATTATGTTTCACAAAGTGGCTTCAGTTCTCAGAAACGAGACTTGGAGCAAGAGACTTTAAGTGGTAATGGTCCGAGGTTTACTGTCCCTTAGGCACGGAAGGTCACCTTCATTTTTGATTCATTTGCTTTTATCTGACAGTTCAGAAAATAGATTTTCTGCTTTTCTATGTTCTGATCACATAAGTGTTCAAGGGAGTTATTTATCTGTCAGTACTCACACATTTAGATTTCTGTTCAACAGAAGAATTGTCTATAATTTTCTCTTTTGTTTTGTGTTTGAATTTTTTTTTGGATTTTCATGAAACAGACATTACACAGTATACTCATTTTTTAGACACTGTAGTAAAAAAAGTAAAACAGGCTTCAGTCCGTTATCCATATATGCATAGATCTCTCTTCTTCAGGTCATAGGTTGAAGAAGAGGAATCGAATAGACTCCTCCATCTGAACTAAACAGCATAGATGGAGGAATTCCCTCTGCTGGCTATAGTATTCCGACAGCTGCAGCGTCCTCGGCTATCTGAGGCTGGCCAAAGATGGTGCGAATTTCTTTCCTGCAACCACAGGTTCCAAGAAATAAATTTGCTTGATTCCCCCATCAGCACAGGGCGTGCTGAAAGGGGAGTCCCTCCTGCCGAGCAATTATCTGCTTCTGGTGGGGGGGGGGGGGGGCGGTGGGGGCCGTCTCCGCCAGGAGAAGGCAGCAATTATTGCTAGTGGCTATGGCAGCCGCTAGCGATAATCACAAGACAATCTGGCAGGCTGGTTGTACTCAAGCTGATCACTTAATTAACTTAGTGCATTCAGCCTGCCCACAGATGGTTCAAATCTTGGCTGGTGCTTGCTGAAGCGGTTGAGATTCGAACTGTCTATGGCTTATAGGATGCAGTCACTGTTTAATTGGCAATTGTCCACCAGGCTTCTTTGGGGTTTTTGTATTGAGCTGGGCCCTGCCAACAGAGCTGTCAATGGCCCAAATTTTGGCTGATTCAGCAGGAATCAAATAAAATTTGACCTGTATGTGACCAGCTTAAGGCACCAAGCCTCTGATATTGTAAACAGTATATATATATTTTTTAATAATTAACATACTTACCTGCTCTGTGCAATGGTATTGCACAGAGCTGTGCCGAACTTGCTCTTTTGGGGTCCTCCGCGGGTACTCTCGACTCATCCTCTTCTCTGTGCTCCCCCACAGGAAGCCGCTTCCTATGGTGGTGCACCGGCAGGCTCACAACCATACCATAGATGCACTAACTGAGGCTAGGCCCTGCCCCTCGTGCCTTTCTCACAGGATTTGATTGACAGCAGCAGAACTAATGGCTTCTAATGCTGCCTCTGTGTCCTGTGAGTAGAGAGGAGAGCATCGCTGCAGATGGGCACTGCAGTAAGCTTGAGAGCAACCCACGGCCTGAAGTTGGACTGATTCAGTGGACATCAAACAAAATTTAAGCTGTGTATGATCAACTTAAAGCGGTTGTAAAAAAAATATATTTTTTTATTAATAAACATACTTACCTGCTCTTTGCAATGGTATTGCGCAGAGTGGCCCCAAACTTGCTCTTTTGGGGGTTCTCCGTCTGCACTCTTGGCTCCTCCTCTTCTCTGTGCTCCCACATAGAAAGGGAGTAATTTGACTGGAATTCTGGGTTAACACACCAATGCAATGAAAAAGTTGTTTTCAACTTTTATAAATCTGCAGCTTTCATTGGAATAATACCTGGTGAGCCTGCCATAAACTTGCTGTTATAGGGTGCCAATGGTTTGCCCCTGTCTTCCTGCTGTGGTCCTTGGTTTCCCTGTCACACATGTGCTTCTGGTAAAGAAAAGTGTCCATTTTAACACATATTACATAAGAATGGTCCACTGTTGTCACTATCCAACCCGTCCTGAGAAATACTATGCAGCCATCACTGGGCTGCATGCGCATAGACATGAAGTGGCTGAAAATAAACTGCACGCGACCAGCAGCACAACAACGGATAAAAAAGATAAAAACAACAATTCAAAGCCCAACTTTGAAAAAAAAATGTGAAATTATCCCTTGCGCTTAAAATGTGGCCATTTGGATGCAGACTTGTTTCATGCTTTATGGGCATGCCCCAGGATTACCCCTTTTTGGCACTCAGTAGTGCACTATGCTACCGAACATTTGGTAAACTACTTGCCTCTGACCCCTGAATGGGCACTCTTTGGCCTAATCAATATACCAGATATTAAAATCTCAAGAGGCTCTAAACAGCTTCTAATTGTTTTATCCCTTGTAGCCTTGTAGCACGGAAAACCATCCTTCATCAGTGAATCTACTCAGAACCCCCCACCACTTCTTTGTTTGTAGCCAAATTATCCTGTGTTTTCCGCATGGAATGGGTGGAGGCCTTTGAATGTAAGGAATCACAAGTCCTAAAATGATTTGAGGTTTAGGAACCTTTCTTTCAATACACCCAGTAATACCAAATCAGACTGCTAACCAAAGACCCCCCAACTAATGTCGTACCCTCCACTTAAATTGAAAATTGTTTTAAAACACAACGACCAAGGCCCCCCTCCTTTTTTCCTCTACTTGTTAATTGTTAGACTAACCACTATCCATCCAGGTGCTTAGGGTTCCCTCCTAGACCCAACATTCCTAGTTTGTTCTTAAACTGTATTAACAAATTGTACACTGTTATTCCTATATTGTTTCACTGGATAAATGTTGCGGCCACTATACTGTGAACCGCATTCTCATGTAAAAAAAAATATATATATATGTATATATATACAGTATATATATCCCTTGTAGTGGGGCTGGACCTGGATTGCAAGGGTTAATAGTTTGTTTTGTTGACAGAGAGAAGAAACCTCTTTATGCTTAATCTGTCTTTTTATTGAATTTTACATAAGAAAAGGTACAAGCAAGTATGGTTTCAAAGCAAGGTATTATAAAAAAGACAGCATATGACATCAATACAAATAAGAATGAGGAACATTCTCTAAATTCCTGGACAATAACTTGTCACCGGTGGTGGGGGCAGTCTGTGAAAAGGTAGACCTTACTACTTACTCCAATGGGGAGAAATCATTTATTTAAAATTATTTTTCTCCCTAAATTTATGTATATTTTGTTGAATTCCCCTATGTATGTACCAAAACGGGTTTTTCAGAATATAGAATCGATAGTTTTACATTTTCTATGGGATTCTCATACTCCCAGACTATCATTGGCTATTCTGAAACTACCTTTGACCATGGGGGGACTGGCGATGCCGGACTTAAGGTATTACTATCTTGCCCCCAATTGATCTTCCTTCATTGGAGATTTTCTCCCCAGATTCCCAATGTGACCACTTTGGCGGAGGTGGTGGTGGCCATTTAGTTTTAGGCCTTGATTAACATGCTTTATAGGGGAGGGGTCCCGGGTAGAGAGGTAGGCACTGCCCTGTTGCTTGCAGGGTAAATATTTCATATCTGTTCTCATGTCCTAGCTGACACATCTTTGTCTGGGTCCCCTAATAGTCCGTTTTGGTTCAATCCGTCGTTACAAGAATTTTTTAAATTGGAGGGTGGCTTCCACTGGGCCCAATATAGAATTAAGTACGTACACCAGCTGTTCCAGGATGGAAAGATATCTACTTTTGGGCAGTTGTGTACAAACTTTGGGATACCTAGGTCTTGGCATTTCCAATACTCACAGCTGCGTCATGCAGCAATGGCATGGTTTGGGAAGGGGGTTGTCCAATTCATAAATACCCAAGTGGAAGCGGTTTTACTTGACCCGGATCCTGCTAAGTGGGTTTCCAGATATTATATGGTTTTGGGAGTAGGGGACTCAAGACTATTGGAATGAGCAACGGCCCGGAGTTTTCAGATGTGATGTGGAAGGAGGTGTTAGATACGTACCTTACCACTGTTATTGCTTCTACAGATTGGATGATCTGATTATGATTTTTACATCAAGTGTACTATACCCCTGTACATTTATTTTGTGTGCATAAGAAGAACTCTGCATTATGTCATAAATGTCAGTAGAGAGAGGGTACTTTCCTTCTCAATGTCTCTTGGGAGTTATCAAAGATGAGGAGATGGATGTGGCTACAAAACGATTCCTTAGACTTCTTTTCAGCTTGTAAGCTAATAGCGAGGAGGTGGCTGAAGGACGTGCAGTCAGGAGAGGCAAGTGGGGCAGAGCCTCTCCTGCCATGAACATTAAAAACTATAGACTTTGAGGGTCATAGATCGGCGACCTGGGGTCACAGAGACCCCAAATTTGGTAGGTAGGTAGGTGAAGTCCTACCCCACCACTGGTAATTTGCACAGCCTGTCAGAAGCTACATACAGAGCGGCCAGTTTAAATACAAGCTGACACACTGTGTTTGCAGCAGACTGAGAGGATGAGCTCACAGTGCCTCTTCTCACTTCTTGTCAGAGGCACTGAGCTCAATGGACAGCTTGGAGCCTTATCCAATTGTAAAGTACCAAGCTGTCCAATAAAAATGCTGCAGTAGAGGCACGCCTTACTGCAATGTCATAGAGGCGGGTATGTGTTTAAAAGATAAATGCTCCCTTCCTGCCCAGCCCTCTTAAAGAGGAAGTAAACCCAGGTGGGGTTTACTTCCTCTGTATTCCCCTGTAAAGTAGATGCATAATGATGCAGAAGGATTTTCAGAATTTGGGCCAGGATCTTCAACAGTTAGGGTGTACTGTTACATTTTCAGAGGTCTTACCTGTGCATAATGGACAACACAAGAAAGTACTTCGGATAGCAGAGTTCAATGTTTGGTTAAAGAATTGGTGCAAAGCTGAAGGTTTTGGTTATGTTAGTCATGATGCTACCCGGTGGTCGGACATTGAACTTTACAAGAGAGATGGCCTGCATCCCTCACACAAGGGCACTGAGCTTCTTGGTATGGAATTTAGCAACTTTTTGGGCATGCATTTAAACTGAGAAATGGGGACAGAGATATAATTGTTGAGGAGAGTTTCTGTCCCCAGCAGGTTGAAACAAATGTGAGGATTCAGTCTAGGGATAACTTGGACCTTGTTGCAATTACAGAGACATGGTTCAAGGATTCAAATGACTGGGAAATAACTATACCAGGGTACACACTATACAGGAATGCCAGAGTAGGGAAGAGGGGAGGTGGAGTTGCCATATATGTAAAAAATGGCATAAAACTAACATTAATTCAAAAGACAAATGAAATACTTGAAACCCTCTGGGTCTGCCTTCCAAAATGATTGACAAAATCTCTTTGGGGTAAGTCGCGAAGGTAATGTAGGGACGAGGACGAACATTATCGTCAAACTCTTAAGGTCAATTGCAGTCCGTACAACTTCAGCGGGTATTAGTTTTGGAGAGGGAAGTAACGGTAAACTCAATAGAGTAGTTAGTTGTTCAATAGTATTAGAAGTGAGACAGGACCCCCAGACATATGATGAGGTTAAGATTCCCTTCTAGGGAGGGACCAACCTTCCGTCTGGGTCTCCCAAAGTTCATAAAGTAAACAGAAAACTTAATTACAATCAAAATACGGTAAA
>BLSH010135425.1:894964-905052 GCA_018402905.1 Glandirana rugosa
GCTCGGATCGTCGAGGTCGGCACCCGAAGTAATGTTAGTTAATGTCAAAGATGAGGCTACACTGAGTAAATGGATGCCTAACAGGTCACTAAATTGTGCACACTTGTGGAATGGCTCCAAACTTCAGTACTTAAAGCGATACTTTTTCCCTTAAAATAACAAACATGTCATACTTTCCTCCTCTGTGCTAGGGTTTTGCACAGAGTGGCCCCGATCCTCCTCTTCTGGGGTCCCCCCTCGGCGCTCCTGGCTCCTCCTCTTCTCAAGTGAGCCGTCAGGGAAGTGTTTTACCTGGGGTCACTCATGCGGGCGCGCTCCCGTGTCCTGTTGCTGCGTCCATTGACACAGACAACAGGACTCGGCCCTACCCCCCCCTCGTCACTGGACTTGACTGACAGCAGCGGGAGCCAATGGCTCCCCTGCTATCAATCTATTCAATGAGGACCGGAGCCCACGGCTGGAGCTGCTAGGCTCGTCCCCACCGCAGGGACGATCGGGTTCAGGTAAGTAAACGGGAGGGGGGGTCTGGGGGGCAACTGCAACAAAAAAGGTTTTTCACCTTAATGCATAGAATGCATTAAGGTGAAAAACTGGGAGGGTTTACAACCCCTTTAAGAATCTCCATAGACAACGCTTTAACATTTTTTAGAAGTTACCTGTTTAGAGTTACAGAGGAGGTCTAGTGCTAGAATTATTGCTCTCACTCTAACATTTGTGGCGTATGTAACCTGTGTGTATCTGGCTCTGATACTATCCAGTGCCTCACCAGCCACTGACCTCACTGCACGTCTCTGAGGTGGACATTTACGAAAAACCTGACTTTGGGCATGTGGGTAAAAATAGTTAATGCAGATATTCCGCTTTATTGGATGACATACAAAGCCAGGGGTTCCCCTAAAAAATTCAGGTAGGTTTGTTTCCGATGGGTGAATTCCACTGACAAGTTAGAAGGGGATTGATATTTGAAGATCTATGAGAGGGGACAAATTGAGACGATTAATTCTGTGATATGTTTATTATGGATATGTTTTTGTACACTTGATAGACCTTGGGTAAAGGAGGTATTTTTTTTTTTTTCGTTTTCTTGTTTTTTTTCTCATGGTTAAGGCTGATTGTAGCCTTCTTTTTTTGGTTTAGGAGGTGGTGGAAGAAAGACAGAATGCATTCAGTGGTTATGTTTTATGCTCAAATTTTATTTTTTGATAAATACACGCTGAGTGTTGGGTATCAGTGTAATATTATGGATGGAAAAAAAAGAGTGAAGGCCATTAACAGAACTGTATTGCAAGGGATAATATCCCAGTTCAGGAGACATAATGCATACATAAAAACAGACCCTAAGCATTTAACATCACCTTTGGACATACATATACTGTATAAGGAGAAAATGTGGGGTCAGGAACTGAAGGCCCACCCAGAGGCAGCTAAGGGAGCTCTACAGTAAACAAAAGTCCATGGTGCTCGGTTATGAACTCAGCCTTCCTTGAAGAGTTCAGGAGGCAGAGTCATTAAGCAGCATTACGGTAAGAACTATCGGGTACTTAAGAATATTGAAGAAATAAAAGTAAAGAAGAGAGAGAAAGGAAAGAGAAAAAAAAGGGGGGGGAGGGAAGGGTAGGAGCCATCGACTGTTTGGATCTCACCAACATTTAGGAACACCTAGGCCAAGACACATAAACCTTATGCCCAACTCATCAGTTAAAGTATGTGGCAAATTCTGAGGAGTGCCTGAAATAAGACCACATGGTCCAGGTGATTTTATAGGTCTCTGACTTGTCATTTTCCCAGGAGACCATCCTTTCCAGTTGGTATAAAGAATCCATCTTGCAAGCCCAGTCAAGCAGATTTGTGTGTGCAGCAGTTAAAAAGTGACAAAGTAAACCTTATTTATAAGAGCCTGGCATCATTAACAACATAGTAGTAGAAGGGGTATTCAGAACTCTATCACCCACCAATTTGTAGTACAGGTGAATGATTTTGTCCCAAAAGGGAGTGATTAGGGGGGCATGTCCCCCAAATATGGGTTACCATCCCCGGTGCAGTTTGACATCTCCAGCAAACTTCTGATATTGTATTGTCAGTTTTATGCCAAATGACAGGGCAACGATACCATCTGGACAAGATCTTATAATTGCGGTCATGAGCCTTGGTCAATATGGAAGATTTATGCTTAAAGGTAACAACATAATGGATACATGGTATTTACTTAATGTCCTTATTACCTGCAGATCAAAGGGGTGACCTGTAATCTGCATATGAACTTGACATAAAGTGATATTAAAGGTTCCAGTTTTTTAACTAAAATAAAAAAGGTTTTTACTTGCCTGCTCTGTGCAAGGATATTGAAAAAGGGTGCCCTTTACCTCTTCTCGTGGCTCCTCCTTCCCTGCATGTGCCCAGTGCTGCTGCAGATGGGCACAGCGCTGGATCGAGAGGGGTGACTGTAATCAGGTAATCATTAACTCCTTCCTCCCATGCTCCCAATAATTATATATTTATCTTTCTAATGGGGCATTACCAGTACATGTTTGTTGTAATGGTTGGAAGACTTCCAATTTATTTGCTTGTTGCTGTTTCTGTACATCAAGGCCCCCATCAAGGCAATTTGAAATCATGGAAAAGTGCGCAATGTACATTGTGAATAGCACCCCAATGCACTGTACGGTAGCTTCCAGTGCACAGCATGCATGCATTGATGATTTATTTATTATAGGTGTTTATAAATTACTAACAATTTATGCAGCACTTTACATATTGGAAATTCACATATTGGAGTGCTTTCCCTCAAGGAGCTTACAATCTAAGGTCCCTATCTCACATGCATATGTACACATACTGGGGCCAATTTAGACAGAAGCCAATTAACCTACCAGAATATCTTTGGGGTGTGAGAGGAAGCCCACACAAGCACATGGAAATATGCAAGCGCCATGCAGGTAGTGCTGTCCTTGGTATATTGAATTGAGGACCCCGGTGCTGCAAGATGCTAAACACTAAGCCACCTTGCTGCCTACAATTGCTTTGCTCTTTTGATAGTAGTGTCTTTCCAAGTGCTAGTCCTTGCAGTGTATTGATGCCAGAGTCAATAAATATTTCTAGCACTAGACCTCCTCTGTAACTCTAAACTGGTAACCTGTAAAAAAAGTTAAAGCGTCGCCTTTGTAGATTTTTAACTACTGAATTTTGGCGCCATTCCAGTGTGCGCAATTTTAAAGCATGCCATGTTAGGTATATATTTACTCGGCATAGCATCATCTTTCACATTACACAAAAAATCAGGCTAACTTTAGTGTTTTAAGGTTTTTTTTTAATTCATGAAAGTGTTTTTTTTTTGTTTTTTTTTTAAAATCGTGTTTGAAAATTGCTATGCAAATACCGTGTGACATAAAAAGTTGC
This sequence comes from Glandirana rugosa, assembly GCA_018402905.1. Taxonomy (NCBI): domain Eukaryota; kingdom Metazoa; phylum Chordata; class Amphibia; order Anura; family Ranidae; genus Glandirana; species Glandirana rugosa. Next base: position 898,361 of record BLSH010135425.1, read on the forward strand.
AACAACCTCCATTTTATTCCTTGGGTCTCTGCTAACAATATATATATAATGTTTGGGGTTCTGAGTAATTTTATAGCAAAGAAATTACGATTTTTTTTACATGTAGGAGTGAAGTGTCAGAATTGGCTTGGGGGGCAAATGGTTAAAGTGGCAGTTAAGTCTATAGAGTTTTTTTTTAACAAATGGGTCCCTCAGCAGCTTTAAGCCATTATCTACTAGCATGCACTGCATACTAGTAAATTTATGACAGACTTACAAACAAACACAGCCCACCAGGGCTGGGCACACACCGCTCTCCCTTGTCCACGGCAGCTCCCATGTTTGCCCGGTCTTTCTTCTGGATTCGCAATCCTCAAGTGCTTGATTGGTTGTGCTGGGGCAACGTCACTCCCACGCATGTGCACAGGAGTCACATTGCGGCAGCACATAGAGCGGGCCATAAATGTGGTCTGAGCTGCGCATGTGTGGCTCAGATCACATTACTCTCTGACGGTCAGGGGAGAGATTTATGACAGAAGAAACCTCCAGGGTCTCTTCTGTTATAAAAGCCCTGCCTGTCAGCGAGTTTTGTGAAAACTGACTTTACTACCAATTTAAAGAAGGCCTAAAGCAAAAACGTTTTATTTCTTTGAATAGAGCTGGGGAGGGCTATAACTACCGCCATGTTTTTTTTTTGTTTTGTTTTTTACAATTTCCCTTCACTTCCTGTCCCATAGCCACAACAGGAAGTTGTCCCAAAAGTGAGGGAAATCTCTCTGTTGTCCCCATTGTAAGATTTGTAAGATTTATTTCCATTATTCCTGTTCTGGTGGCAACTCAAAATTTGGAAGGGGGAACAGACAGCAATAAAAACCTGGCAGGTGTTCTAATCCCTCTCCACTCTATCCAAAACTTAAAAAAAAAAAGTTTTGTCTGCAGTTGCACTTCAAGGTGTATATAAACCCTAACGATGGATTCCACCTGATTGTTCCATTTTTTTTAAGGGTAACTTTATTCTACATAAAATTTGCAAGTATAAAATAAAAGAGAGAATAGAGCAAACATTGCTCAGGTATAACAAAATAATGTACACAGAGTGTCCATTTAATACACTTGCAGGTATTAAGGAAACAGATATACAACAAAAACTCATATAAAATCATAGGATACAGGTTGTTAATAGAATGTTACATATATGTGCAACAATCAAAAGAAAAAAAAAATATATAGGAATTCAGCAAGTAGTCCCTAAGTCCATGCAATAAAAGGATATGTAGAGGTTTGTTTTTTTTTTAAAAAAACAAACATGTCATACTTACCTCCTCTATGCAGTTTGTTTTGCACAGAGTGGCCCCGATCCTCCTTTTTTGCCACTCCTGGCTCCTCTTCTTCTCAAGTGCCTTGTTGGAGAAATGCTCTCCCTCGGGGCACTTGTGCGGGCGCGCTCCCTTGTCCTGCTGCTGCGTCTATTGACACAGACTGCAGGACTCGGCCCCGCCCCCCGGCTCCCGTGTCATTGGATTTGATTGACAACAGCGGGAGCCAATGGCCCCCCGCTGCTATCAATCTATCCAATGAGGACCCGAGCCAGTGGCTGGAGCGGGTGTGCTCGTCCTCTGCGCTGGAACGATCGGGCTCAGGTAGGTGAAAGGTGGCCTCTGGGGGGGCTGCTGCTGTACAGGAGGTTTTTCACCTTAATGCATACAATGCATTAGATGAAAAACCTTGAGGGTTTACAAGCCCTTTAAGTATCAGGTGGTATAGTACTGTTTGAATTCACCCATGGGTCCCAGATTTAATGAAATTTGCGAGTGCAGCCCCTAGCTTCAATTTATATAATGAGAGCACCTGATTAATAAGAGTAAGCCAAAAAGCTATAGTGGGGGAGCTGGAGATTTCCAGTGCCATTGTGACGGATTTTGGCATAAAATAGAGCTAAGCATAGAAAAATTTGGGAATTCTTAGGCAGAGATTCATCATCAATATATCCAAATAGGCATGTTAAGGGGTTACAGATATTAGGTATTTGGATTGTGCCATTGTAATCTGTTAACTATACAGTTATGTCAGTTCAATAAGTAAAAAAAGCTGATCATGGATGCATGGAATCTGTTATATTCACCTAGCTCTCATCACATGCTTCAAAAAAAAAACACCCCCTCCCATTGGAATCCATGCGTCCGCCACCTTGCATGTAGATCAGGGGGGCCAAACACATAAATAGGGGGGCGGCGCACGTCTGCCCCTAATGGACGGGCAGCCACTGCTGTAGACTACAATCATTTTCATGTCTTTGGGAACCCTTGCTAAACTATTACATTTCTAGCTCTTGATACATAAAATAATAAAGAATATAGTCTATCTAGCATATTTTACACCCAGAGCAGATAGTTTTCTTTTTAACACTCCCCTTCTCTATAAGAAAAAAATATTTCAGTAACAGTCATGAAAATTAACTAATAATCAGAATGATCAGATAAGAAACACCAACAGTGAAAATTTTAGTGCCCCTGAAATTGGTGATCAATGGAAAAGTGCCTTCTTATGTTGGTGTAGAGTTCCCATACATTGATGGTCATTAATAGTCAATGGGAGAAGGACACTTACATTGCTGACCAGTGTAAAACTGCCCCCCTTACACACAGTCAAAAATATAATTGAAACTAGTGGTTACTAGCAGTTAGATTCCTGGAGCAATGAAGAGTTTCTATCAACCTCTGGAGGAAGCCCAGGGTTCAGCAGAACCCTGGTGGAGAAGCCCTGCCATATGTTATGGAGAAGAATAAAGGAGGTGTGCTGTAGCCCTGCCCTACAGTGATAGCTCTGCTCTTCCACAGATGGAGTACGGTGAGAGCAATGTCAACCTAGGACAGGAAGTGTGTTGCTGGCAGGATCACCAGCTGAAAATAACGGAAAAAGCAGCTGTATATTATTGTGGGTGTGTATTATATGCCAAAATGATTGCACAATTTTGGTAAGCAAATTGACTCAATGTGCATTAGATATAAGAGTGATCATGGCAAACTCCTTCAGATGTATATGTATTTCAATTGTGTGATTGCCTCTTTGCTTTGAGATCTGCTTTAGATCATCAAATGTTGTTTTTTCTTCTGGAGCTACCAGGATCGGCAGGAGGTACGACCAGCAGGTGTTGCAATGGTGGTGCCAAGCTACACCTTTTTCCTTTTATAGAAAACCAGTAGGAGAGGTCACCACCCCCTGATGTCTGATTGGGTACAATTTTTAAATTTTGATTCCACTAGCAACATTGGTGACTCCGTCAGGCACATTTTTAAAAGAACAACTTGTTCCCGTTTTATTTTACTTCCTGTTGGATAAATGAGGCTATAGCGCAGCCTGATAATCTTTTGCGTGGGCAGTTTTTCTTCCACAAAATAGTACAGTAAATTAAGACAGCAGGGCCATTTACCCTCACAGTTGTGCTAATTTTATGGTAATTTTTTTGACGGTTTCTTTATGGCGATAAGCGCAGGGAATGGTGACCTTTTAAATCCGTCTCTAATGGAACCCACAGGAGCTTTTATGGGCCTTGCAGAGGTATTTTCTGCTTTAAAAGAAAGCAAAGTGTTTGTAATATGCAGAATGAGAGCTACATAATAACAGTCTTTATGTCTATTTGTGGCGCATTGTCTATGTCACTTGGATTCTACTGTTAAGCCTTTTTTTCCCCTCAGCTTTTCTATTCTGTTCCCTCGTTAATTGACGTGTCTGTAATGCTAATTTGTTTTATACAATGCAAAAAGTAATTTTTATTAGAGTTGTTTTAAAAAAAAAAAGCCAACATGTTCTTCATTGTTGGATGTCAAGTATATATATAAAAAAAAAAATTATAAAATGACAATGAATTTATAATGTTAGATTACTTCTGATATGATATACTTAAAGGGCAGTTCCAGCCAAAAAGCTAATACTAGGCTGGAATAAGTGTACTGGAACTCTTTTGCCCAATAAAGATTTGGAATTGAATAGGGATACTCAAGTGTTCCATCTATCCCTGCTGTTTAGGTGCACAGCTTAAGGATGATTGTGCCACCTCCTGCCTGCTGGTTGGACTACCATTCCACTGGTGACACCCATTATGGCAGTGGTTCTCAACTCCGGTCCTCAGGACCCACCAACAGGCCAGATTTTAAGTATTACCTTGGGGAGATGCAGAGTAGAATATTGCAATCACTGAGCAGAAAATGATATCACCTGTGATGCATTTCAGTTATCCTGCAAACCTGGCCCGAGTGGGTCCCGAGGACAGGAGCTGAGAACCACTGCATTATGGGCTTGTCTTCTATAAACTAAAAAAAGTTTATTTATAATCACATGTAAAAAAAGCAATACAAAAGAGTTGTGCCTTTTCATATCCCATCATAAGTTTTCAACCATATGATAATAAAATATTGTATTATAAATGTATTGATATAAAACTGTTGATCTTTTCAACAATGGGCTATTCCAAACTCTACATGAAGTTGAACTTGGGCATCCAGATAATATACGTATTTTCAGAGTTCCTAACCTCTGTATCTTCTCAATAAAGATGAGCTTGGGTGTCCTCCGAACTCATCTCTAACCAGAGCTCTGAATACCCCCATTTTTATACTCTAGTTTTATATTCCATCCTTGTCATTTCCTGCCCCACAGCTTATGTGAGGAGGCCGGCCAGTGGCCCAGGTACAGAGGAGGCACTGTCCTCCTCATAGGCTGTACTGCTAACAGCAGGAATAGATGGAACGCATGTATCTGCATTAAATTCCAACTCATTATTATTTGTTGGATGGAGCTGCCCTTTAAGTATATCATAGCAGAAGTATTCTAAAAATATAGGTTGGATTATTTGTCATTTTTATAATTATTATTTGGTATACTTGACATCCAACCATAAGCCCGAGTTCACATTGATGCTACAATTTCAAAGTAGCAAGTTAGCGTGATTTCAGGTGCTTCTTGGCTGACATCTGTGCCACTTCATGCTCAGATGTCTATGCAAGTCGCACCTGAAATTGCACAAAATAGTGCAGGAACCATTTTTTTAAATAGGTGCGGCACCGCAAAGTCGGAGTCGCACCATTTTGAATAGTTCCATTGCCGACAATAGTGTGTGATTTGTCATCCAATTTGGAACGGTCAAATCTCATTACAATTTTCACCGATGTGAACGGGGGCTAAATAACATGTTTGCATATGAAAAAAAAAAACTTAAACAAAAAAAACCCCAACTCTAATAAAAACGACCAAGCCTGCAGTTTACTGGAGTACAAAAAAGCAAGAGTCCAGAGTTTACAATTCACATGTTCAAAAAATAACTATATTGTATTAAATTTGTTGTTTTTTTTTAAATTAAATTAATTTATGTATTCCTTTTTAAATTTGCTAAATATGATTTAATATGTATACAAACTCACATTGGTGTGTACATTCCTGCATGCACTATAGTTAAGGCCTCATACACACGGGCGTATATAAAATAATAAACAAAACGTCGGGCCTAACGTCAAGGAGAAAAAGTTGACGTTTTTCGGCGTTATGCATTGGCGTTTTTGAGCGCTAGTGAGCATCGGCGTCAATAGACGTTTTTTAAAAAAAAATCATTCCTCTACTATTTTTCAACCTGAAAACGTCGGCGTCAAAAAACGCCAGAAAACGCCGGTGCAATATTAGGTGGCGTTTGTTGGCGTCTGTTGGCGTCTCGTGGCGTTTTGCGGCGCTTTTTGACGTCGATGCAGCCAAGGAACGCGCTGGTCGTGGGTTCTTTGATACGCCGACGCCATCTACAGCTCAAAAACGCCGACGTTTTTTATGTGGCCATTGACTAACATGGGGAGCAGAAAAAAACGTCAGTAGACGCCGGCGTCAAAAAACGCCCGTGTGTATGAGGCCTAAAAGTTAATTCCCCAATGAATCCAAGGTCCATCAAGTATCAGTGGAGACTTGCCCAGTTAAAAGCCAGTGATAACAACTTTCCTATTTGTATCCTGGCAGATTGCCTTTAGGACTCATGTAGATGAGCAGTGTTTTTTCGCTTTCTGAAATGCACGTCAAACGCACTTCTGTGGATTTTTATTTGCTTTAATTGATGCGGTGTAGATGAGGCTGCAATGCTTTTCTTCTTGTTCAAAACATTTTATTGACAATTCTGAGTACAGTACAAAAAAATGGAAGAATAAGACCCCTACAGAATAATATATTGCGGCCAGTGCCCCCCACAGCGAGGGTGGATAGGTCATACTGGAGCATAGGAGGGATAATACCTCATACTGTAGACATAACGACTCCTCTTAACCACTTCCTTACTGGGCACTTAAACCCCCCTCCTGCCCAGACCAATTTTTGGCTTTCAGCGCTGTCGCATTTTGAATGACAATTGCGCGGTCGTGCGACGTTGGACCCGTCCTCCCCCCAAATTCACGGGTCATTCCTTCACCAATTCTCCTCAGCAATACAGATGTCATACTCCATAATAGGGAGGATACGAGGTCATACTGGATAGGTGGGAGCGACACCCCCCGTGACCGGCGTTATATAATAAGACATCCCCAGAATAAGAAGGTAAAAAAACATGACATGAGTCTTAACAGTTATTTTACAAAACTTGTTCTTCTTTTCGTAACGTCGGAGTAGATGTGGCGTAGTTAATTTCGTTTATTTTTAGGTGTCTTCACGCAAACTGCACGTAAAGTCTTTCGCTTTTTTGTGACGAG
>BLSH010135425.1:918479-932400 GCA_018402905.1 Glandirana rugosa
AACAAACCTTTGGTCATACACTAATAGAATTTAATTTGAATTTTCAAATTGATGTACGTTTTCAACCGCACTGACGAGAAAATTCGAAGGAGCAGTATGGAAATTTTTTTCTCAAATAAATTAATCTCTAACAGTGTATTGGGTTCAGGAAAGCCAAACATTCCACAATTGAACACAATTTTGAAGTACTTTTGAGTGGCATTTGTCAAGTCATGGAATGTACTGAGAATTTTCATACAAATATTTCAACATAATTTCATACAAGTCAACAAGTATATGATCAGCTTACCGCTAGAAACCCCAGGACTTAGCCCTACCCTACGTGAACCCTTAACACACTGACCCCTTTCACACCGGAACATTTTTCAGGCTGTGCGGTGCTAAAAAATAACGCCTGTGCAGCCCCTGAACCCCCCCCCCCCCCATTCTCCTGGAAGCGCACCACCCCAGTGTGAATCAGGCCCTACACCGCCTCCTCCATTGAAACCAACGGATGGCGCTCCCGAAGCGACTGAACACCATCTTGGAAGCGCCGAGCAGCAGCACTTTTAACCCCTTGTTAACCTTCTTGGGGGTTAAAAGCGCCCCGCTCCCGACTGCATAACGACGCCATAGTGCCATTATATTAACGGTAAATGCGCCGCTAATTAGCGGTGCTTTACGGCTACCGCCCCTCCCCATCCCAGTGTGAAAGGGGTCTTAGTCAAACCTATAAAATAAGCCCTTAACCAACAGGAAGCCACCCCATGTGCTACTTAAAGCTGAATGCCAGCTTTTGATATACTTTACATAGTTAATTTGGCCCAAACAAACTATGTCCCTCACTAACATGTGAGTCCGCTATATGTGCTGTATAAATTGTATGTACAGTGGGGCAAAAAAGTATTTAGTCAGCCACCAATTGTGCAAGTTCTCCCACTTAAAAAGATGAGAGAGGCCTGTAATTTTCATCACAGGTACACTTCAACTATGAGAGACAGAATGAAAAAAAAAATGCAGAAAATCACATTGTCTGATTTTTAAAGAATTTATTTGCAAATTATGGTGGAAAATAAGTATTTGGTCAATAACAAAAGTTCATCTCAATACTTTGTTATATACCCTTTGTTGGCAATGACAGAGGTCAAACGTTTTCTGTAAGTCTCCACAAGGTTTTTACACACTGTTGCTGGTAGTTTGGCCCATTCCTCCATGCAGATCTCCTCTAGAGCAGTGATGTTTTGGGGCTGTCGCTGGGCAACACGGATTTTCAACTCCCTCCAAAGAATTTCTATGGGGTTGAGATCTGGAGACTGGCTAGGCCACTCCAGGACCTTGAAATGCTCCTTACGAAGCCACTCCTTCGTTGCGTGGGTGGTGTGTTTGGGATCATTGTCATGCTGAAAGACCCGGCCACATTTCATCTTCAATGCCCTTGCTGATGGAAGGAGGTTTTTACTCAAAATCTCACGATACATGACCCCATTCATTCTTTCCTTTACACGGATCAGTCATCCTGGTCCCTTTGCAGGAAAACAGCCCCAAAGCATGATGTTTCCATCCCCATGCTTCACAGTAGGTATGGTGTTGTTTGGATGCAACTCAGCATTCTTTCTCCTCCAAACACGACAAGTTGAGTTTTTACCAAAAAGTTCTATTTTGGTTTCATCTGACCATATGACATTCTCCCAATCCTCTTCTGGATCATCCAAATGCTCTCTAGCAAACTTCAGACAGGCCCGGACATTTACTGGCTTAAGCAGGGGGACACGTCTGGCACTGCAGGATTTGAGTCCCTGGCGGCGTAGTGTGTTACTGATGGTAGCCTTTGTTACTTTGGTACCAGCTCTCTGCAGGTCATTCACTAGGTCCCCCTGTGTGGTTCTGGGATTTTTGCTCACCGTTCTTGTGATCATTTTGACCCCAAGTGGTGAGATCTTGTGTGGAGCCCCAGATCGAGGGAGATTATCGGTGGTCTTGTATGTCTTCCATTTTCTAATAATTGCTCCCATAGTTGATTTCTTCACACCAAGCTGCTTACCTATTGCAGATGCAGTCTTTCCAGCCTGGTGCAGGTCTACAATTTTGTTTCTGGTGTCCTTTAACAGCTCTTTGGTCTTGGCCATAGTGGAGTTTGGAGTCTGACTGTTTGAGGTTGTGGACAGGTGCCTTTTATACTGATAACGAGTTCAAGCAGGTGCCATTAATACAGGCAAGGAGTGGAGGACAGAGGAGCCTCTTAAAGAAGAAGTTACAGGTCTGTGAGAGCCAGAAATCTTGCTTTTTTGTAGGTGACCAAATACTTATTTTCCACCATAATTTGAAAATTAATTCTTTAAAAATCAGACAATGTGATTTTCTGGATTTTTTTCCTCATTCTGTCTCTCATAGTTGAAGTTTACCTCTGATGAAAATTACAGGCCTCTCTCATCTTTTTAAGTTGGAGAACTTGCACAATTGGTGGCTGACTAAATATTTTTTTCCACACTGTAGCTAAGGCTACATACAGCATACTGCACTGTATTCCGGGTTTGAGCCGAGACTTCCTATCTCATACCTGGAAAACAATAGAGTCTATCTAATCGGTGCTCAGCCATTCAGAGACAGCGATGCATTCTAGCAATGAATACAAAGCTTCTTCTGATTGGCACAGAGGCAGGCTGGTGATGTCACACCTTCAGACTCAGCCAATCGGAGGAAGCTTACCAAGTGTATCAAAAGCTGGAGTTCAGGACAACTGTACGTTTAGTGGCAGCCAGCCATTAAAAGCTTTGATTAATAAAAATGAAATGTGAAAGTAAAATGATTTTATAAAAATCAGATATCATGATCTCAGTGGATTGCTATTTCAAAAGATGCAGCCTAGGAGGAGGGATCACTACAGTGGCTAAAGGTAGTAATGTGATGTCACATGACACTGGGTAGAGATTTGCTCTGCAAAATACTCAAATGGAACGGCATAAGGAGGGTACTATGTTGTCAGTCAACTTTTATAAGTGTGTGAGTGGTGGGAATTTGGCAGACAGGTGCCTACATTACATGAGCATTCTTCTTCCAGTGCGCAGTCTGAGCTTTGGAGGCACCAGAAGTGGCAATATCCTGCCGTTTTACTGCATTCCCACTACTACATGAACATTGAAACTATTACCTAGATTAGTGCCTCATATATCAAGAATTATGGTTGCATAGCAATAATGCCCCGCTTTTCGATTAGATCTGAGATGTAGCCCAAAACAATGAAAATGGTACTGCTCAAATGCCCCTCCAAGCCTGTGTCAGTCAGATCAGCATGTGGAAAGACTGGTTCAAGAGAGACAGGTTTGGCTTGTTAGGCTCCAGTAGACTTCAACAAAATAATGGCTGTCTGCACACACACCGACTCCCTGTTGCATAACTGTGAATGAGATGAGTAAAAGATGGCTTCAGCTCCTGTTCTCTACCTGTAGAAAACTCATCAGATGTGTCTTACCATTTTCGGGGCCTAATCATAGCCATTAAGCCCTGAAAAGGGTGAAACACATCTGTGGAGTTCTTCACAGGTGGAGAACAGGAGCTGAAGCCATCTTTTAAACATCTGATTCACATTTATGAAACAGGGAGTTGGTGTCTGTGTGCAGCCATTTGGTTAAAGTCTACTAAGAAAAAAGAAAAATTTTAAAGCAAGCCGTGAGCTGATGTCACCAGTTACAATGGCTCCCGGTTCTTCAAGCAAGTTGGCCCATGGTCCTTACCCTGCTTCTTTGTTCTGTTAGTATCTTCAATTCAGCAACAACCCAGGTCCTTCAGAATGATGTTATGGAAACAGTGATTATAGCATCTGTAGTGAATCTCTAACCTGCCTGACCTAACCTCCATGTCTTCCGATCAACCAGCGAGGCTGCCCACCGCATTTGGCGGCCAGTACAGATGGCCATTGTGGGAAGAGGTGTGCAGTGTCACAGTAAAGTGCCCTGGGTTTTAAAGATAAACCAAAGACTCAAGCAAGTATCTTGAAGCACTTGTTATATAGACCCAAGACAACTGTTGATTACACCATCTTTCAAAGAGGGATTCGACAGGCTCCTTTTTGCCTTTAAGTGGTTAAATATTCAGTCTCATATTAACTTTAATTTTGCTGATTCTTCATGGCTTATATTATCATTTTAGCACCACTTATTCTGAACTTGTCAATTTCCCGCATAAGCAGTTGTGCACTTTGTCATTTCATCCTTTACTGACATCTCCATTTACATTGCAATCCATTGTAATTGTGACAGCTATCATTATCGCTGCCACCAGTAATCCATATCCAGAATGGTAAAATCTATACCCTTTGTTATATCTAGCACTAGGCAGGCCAGGCAGGACTATATTTAGACTTGCTTCTCTAGGCACACACTAACCGTGATGTCCATTTCTACAAGCTCCACCCTTTGATACATAGGTTTTTTTATCCTAAGAATGTGATAATGATACTAAAGTAGCATGGTGTCAACACAATAGGCAAAGCTGGCAAAGTGTTGGAGACCACCATTCAGCTAGAGAGTCGTGTGACTTCTTTGGCCTCATGCACACAGAGGGTCTGTTTTAGCCCCTCTGGACCCCAGAACTCCTGGCAGGAAATAGCTGCTTAAAAACACGGTGTAGGCAGTGTATTGCCCATGCGCTTATGCACTTCTAGTGTTTGAGCATTAATGTATTTTATTTACCAGCAGGGGCGTTGCTAGGTCTACAAAAGATCTGGGGCTAGAGCCCATAGCAGCGAAGTAAAGAAAGACATACGTTTGAGCGGGCATACATGTAATAAAATAAATAATTATAGTAATAGTGTGTGTGAGTATATATATATATATATATATATATATATATATATATACACATATATACATATACACACACACAGTCTGCATTCCAGACCGGGACATACCTGCTAATTGCAGAACTGCACCCACCCTGTAAGAGACCCGGGGCTATAGGCCCCAGACTCGGGGCTATAGCCCCAATAGCCACACCCTAGAAACGCCTCTGTTTACCAGTATATTCATTTATACACGTATTCTGCTTTTTTCTGTTTTTTAGCTTCTCTCCTGAACATGCCTTGTTTTCTGTTTTTTCTGGGTTTTTTTAATGCCTGTAAATGCTGCTCTTCTAGTATGTCTGTAAATGCATGGGCACATAAGTTTACACAGAGGTGCTTTTACCATCTGAAAAAAACAACCCTGAATGCCTTTTAAGAGTGGCATTTTTTAAGTTCTGTGTGCATGAGACCTATTAGTAGTCCCTACATGATATTTTAATCCACACGTGTCAGGAGGTGTCCAGACTGAAATTTACAACAGTTATCATACAAAGTGGTTTAGGGTTGCACTTGTAATTTGAAGGCCCATCATAGGGGGAAGGCAGCTGTACGCAGCTATGCGCCGCCATTAGTGTAAAGTAGCTTAAAGAAGCTCAAGTGTAAACCTAGCTTCTAGTGTGAATGGTGGCTAAGATTTGTTTAGTTATGACATACAACATTCATTAGTATTTTGTAGATATTGAAATATTAAAAGACAAGATTTTGGGTAAAGTTTTGCCATCTAACCCCAAATTTGTTTATAGCAAAGCTCCTAATCTTCATTGGGCAAAGTGTGTTGAACCCACCAGTAATAAAGAACAATGGATTGGGTCCAGCTGCTGTCTGGGTTCTATTCTTGTGGCAAGTGTAAAGCTTGCAAAACGGTAAATATTGAAAAAAAGAAAAGTCTATGTGGCAATAGCTACTGATAGAACATATAAAATCAGGCTATTTATCACATGCTCGACTAAAGGAGTGGTATACATGTCAGAATGCCCTTGTGATATTCAGTATGTGAGATGTACTTCCAGGTCAATGCAAGTAAGGATACATGAATATGTAGCTAATATTAAGAATGGTAGACTAGAACACAGTGTGTCCAAGCATTTTACATATGTCCACAATAGGTACCCTAGGGGTCTTAAGTTTTGAGAACCAGAGAAAGTGGTCAGTCATTGGAGGGGTGAGAATTATATTAGGCAGTTAAGTCAACGTGAATCTTATTAGATTTACAAAACCAAGCAGCAGGATGAATTCTGAAGTGTTTCAGGCAATATTATCTGCTCATATTCAGCCAAATGCTTCAGAACTCATTGGACGGTGCTTCACAGTGCAGATGGACAATGACCCGAAGCATACTACGAAAGCAACCAAAGAGTTTTTTAAGGGAAAGAAGTGGAATGTTATGCAATGGCCAAGTCAATCACCTGACCTTAATCTGATTGAGCATGCATTTCATTTGCTGAAGACAAAACTGAAGGGAAAATGCCCCAAGAACAAGCAGAAACTGAAGACAGTTGCAGTAGAGGCCTGGCAGAGCATCACCAGGGATGAAACCCAGGGTCTGGTGATGTCTATGCGTTCCAGACTTCAGGCTGTAATTGACTGCAAAGCATTTGCAACCAAGTATTAAAAAGTGAAAGTTTGATTTATGATTGTTAATCTGTCCCATTACTTTTGGTCCCTTAAAAAGTGGGAGGCACATATACAAACTGTTGTAATTCCTACAACGTTCACCTGATTTGGATTTAAATACCCTCAAATTAAAGCTGAAAGTCTGCAGTTAAAGCACATCTTGTTTGTTTCATTTCAAATCTATTGTGGTGGCGTATAGAGCCAAAAAGATTAGAATTGTGTTGATGTCCCAATATTTATGGACCTGACTGTATACATATATACAGTTGTGGTTAGTGTTTGGCTGAAGCCATGTAGTATCAATCAACTGTGTTTACTCTTTTTAAATCATAATGACAACAGAAACTACCCAAATGACCCTGATCAAAAGTTTACATACCCTGGTGATTTTGGCCTGATAACATGCACACAAGTTGACACAAAGGGGTTTGAATGGCTATTAAAGGTAACCATCCTCACCTGTGATCTGTTTGCTTGTAATTAGTGTGTGTGCATATGAGTTTCTGGACTCCTGACAAACCTATGAATCTTTCATCCAGTGCTGCACTGACGTTTCTGGGTTCTGAGTCATGGGGAAAGCAAAATAATTGTCAAAGGATCTGCGGGAAAAGGTAGTTGAACTGTATAAAACAGGAAAGGGATATAAAAAGATATCCAAGGAATTGAGAATGCCAATCAGCAGTGTTCAAACTCTAATCAAGAAGTGGAAAATGAGCGGTTCTGTTGAAAGCAAACCACGGTCAGGTAGGCTAACTAAAATTTCAGGCACAACTGCCAGGAAAATTGTTCAGGATGCAAAGAAAAACCCACTAATAACTTCAGGTGAAATATAGGACTCTCTGAAAACATGTGGTGTGGCCGTTTCAAGATGCACAATAAGGAGGCACTTGAAGAAAGATGGGCTGCATGGTTGAATCGCCAGAAGAAAGCCATTACTATACAAATGCCACAAAGTATCCCGCTTACAATACGCCAAACAGCACAGAGACAAGCCTCAAACCTTCTGGCACAAAGTCATTTGGAGTGACAAGACCAAAATTGAGCTTTTTGGGCACAACCATAAACGCTATATTTGAAGAGGAGTCCACAAGCCCTGTGAAACACGGAGGTGGATCGCTGATGTTTTGGAGATTTGTGAGCTACAAAGGCACAGGGAATTTGGTCAAAATTGATGGCAAGGTGAATGCAATATGTTATCAAAAAATACTGGAGGAACATTTGCATTCATGAGCCAGGAAGCATCACATGGGACGAACTTGGACATTCCAACATGACAATCATCCATAACACATGGCCAAGTCGACCTGTCATTGGCTACAGCAGAATAAAGTGAAGGTTCTGGAGTGGCCATCTCAGTCTCCTGACCTCAATATCATTGAGCCACTCTGGGGAGATCTCAAATGTGCAGTTCATGCAAGACAGCCCAAGAATTTCCAGGAACTGGAGGCTTTTTACCAAGAGGAATGGGCAGCTTTATCATCTGAGCCTCATCCATAAATACCACAAAAGACTTCAAGCTGTCACGATATTTAGAACTGGGGTATGTAAACTTTTGATTAGGGTCATTTGGGTAGTTTTTGTTGTCATTATGATTTAAAAAGAGTAAACACAGTTGATTGATAATAAATGACTTCAGCCAAACACTAACCATGAGTGAAAGAAAAGTTTTTGTGTTATCATTCATATTCTCTGAAAAATGGCCAATAAATCATAAATTCTGCCAGGGTATGTAAACTTCTGAGCACAACTGCATATATGTACATACAGTATCTCACAAAAGTGAGTACACACCCTCACATTTTTGTAAATATTTGATTATATCTTTTCATGTGACAACACTGAAGAAATTACACTTTGCTACAATGTAAAGTAGTGAGTGTACGGCTTGTATAACAGTGTAAATTTGCTGTCCCCTCAAAATAACTCAACACACAGCCATTGATGTCTAAACCGCTGGCAACAAAAGTGAGTACAACCCAAAGTGAAAATGTCCAAATTGGGCCCAATTAGCCATTTTCCCTCCCCGGTGTCATGTGACTCCTTAGTGTTACAAGATCTTAGGTGTGAATGGGGAGCAGGTATGATAAATTTTGTGCTATCGCTCTCACTCTCTCTCATGCTGGTCACTGGAAGTTTAACATGGCACCTCATGGCAAAGAACTCTGAGGATCTGAAAAAAAGAATTGAATTAAAAAAGAACCAAGACCATACAGTGATTTATCAGGACAGGTTCCATTCATAACAGGTCTCGCCATGATCGACCAAAGAAGTTGATTGCGCGTGCTCATCATTATATCCAGAGGTTGTCCTCTGGAAATAGACGTATGAGTGCTGCCAACATTGCTGCAGAGGTTGAAGGGGCGGAGGGGTCAGCCTGTCAGTGCTCAAATCATACGCCACACACTGCATCCTATTGGTCTGCATGGCTGTCGTCCCAGAAGGAAGCCTCTTCTAAAGATGATGCACAAGAAAGCCCACAAACAGTTTGCTGAAGGCAAGCAGACTAAGTACATGGATCCCTGGAACCATGTCCTGTGGTCTGATGAGACCAAGATGAACTTATTTGGTTGAGATGGTGTCATGCATGTGTGGCGGCAACCAGGTAAGGAGTACAAAGACAAGTGTGGCTTGCCTACAGTCAAGCATGGTGGTGGGAGTGTCATGGTCTGGGGCTGCATGAGCGCTGCAGGCACTGGGGAGGTAGAGTTCATTGAGGGAACCATGAATGCCAACATGTACTGTGACATACTGAACCAGAGCATTATCCCCTCCTTTCGGAGACTGGGCCACAGGGCAGTACTCCAACATGATAACGACCCCAAGCACACCTCCAAGACGACCACTGCCTTGCTAAAGAAGCTGAGGGTGAAGGTGATGGATTGGCCAAGCATGTTTCTAGACCTAAACCCTATTGAGCATCTGTGGGGCATCCTCAAATGGAAGCTGGAGGAGCGTAAGGTCTCTAACATCCATCAGCTCTGTGATGTCATCATAGAGAAGTGGAAGAGGATTCCAGTGGGCAATCTGTGAAGCTCTGGTGAACTCCATGCCCCAAAAGTGTAAAGGCAGTGCTGGAAAATAATGGTGGCCACACAAAATATTGACAATTTGGGCCCAATTTGATCATTTTCACCTAGGGGTGTACTCACTTTTGTTGCCAGCGGTTTAGACCTTAATTGCTGTGTGTTGAGTTATTTTGAGGGGACAGCAAATTTACACTGTTATACAAGCTGTACACTCACTACTTTACATTGTCACATGAAAAGATATAATAAAATATTTACAAAAATGTGAGGGGTGTACTCACTTTTGCGAGGTGTTTACTCACTTCAGATGCTGTGTGTGTGTGTGTATATATATATATATATATATATATATATATATATATATATTGCAAAATGCAGCATCTGAATATGTTTTATAATTTTTTAATTTTGTGAATATATTTTTTGAACAGGTTATGTATAGTAAAGTATGCCCGGGGATTGTGGATGCTTTTGGTATGTTTTGTTGCACAGGATCTGTGTCCGCTAATATTTACTGTGGCTTAATGTTCTCTTTCCATGGTCAAGAGGTAGTTAAGAGGCCATATGTTACTTCCAGTTCTCTCGAGATAGGTTGTTTGAGGTTGCTATAGAGATTGAGGAGGAAGTTATTTAAGGGCCTGGGTTGTGTCTGCTCCCTGCCTACTGAAGAAGCCAAATTACACGCGTATAGGAGTGGTGAGCTAGGAATGTCATAGCAACAAGAAGTTTGTTTGTTTGCAAATTTTGTAAGTGTTTTTGATCTTTAAGTGTCCAAATAAATTTATAAAACTGAAAAAAAGCTCATGTAACTTTTGAGCTTCCAGCGACTAACTGTAGAGGTGGAAACAATCACAATATAATAGAATGGGAATTTAGATGTTGAGCATTGTCTCATGTAAGGAAAAATATGCAACAAACCGCTTAGCGCTGGTTCACATCTAAGCATTTTGAACTATTTTTCGAGAAGTAATTTAGCGATAGATATCAGTATTCCCATCCTATGGTACCTGTTCACACTTGAGCAAGGTGTTGCTTAAAACTTGTTGCTTGAAAAAAGTTCAATTTTTTTAATGTGATTTCTTGCCTCTCCATCTCCCAGGAAATAGCTTTCCACTGGCTATAACAAAAAGCCAGAGAACTTATGAAAAATGCATATACAAATGTGTCAGCCAGCTGCTAGTTTTTTTACAATGTAGGATTTTATGCTGATTGTGGCAATAGAATTTATTGCATCAACTGATGCATTTACAAACGTGCATAAAAATGCTTGAAAAAGCATTCAAGCATTCAAGTATGAATGGTGGCTAAGACTTGTTTGCTTATAACGTACAACATTCTTAAGTATTTTCTAGTTCCTTCATTGGTGCCCTTTAGAAGCATGTATGTTTTCTCAGAAACGGTTCTTCTAAATTGATTTTGAGGTTTATTCACCTAACCAATTTAGTTATAAAAAGCTCTCAGTGGCCTTTTTGAAAATTGAGAATGCATTAAAAGGAATCTTTAAGTATTAAAACTTGGGAAAAGCCAGTAGCCTGGTGCAGCAAACAATGATGGTCTTTTAGTTATGGAAAGCGGGTTGCAATGTGCACGATGTTATGTGGTATATGGCCAATGGCAGATGTGTAATTATCTATGCTCAGAACACAGCTTTTCATTCATTCCTTCCTAAATTGTAATATTTCTTTCATATTTTGTGTAAGTAAAAGCAAGCAGATATGTGTTTGTTTTACCTAGAATAGTTATGGCTTAAAAATTGTGGAAAAGTAATTATAGAATAAAACAATGTGTCCGTTGTCTATTGTAGATTGACAGAACTGAAACTAGCGTCAACAACCTGAACCCCGTATTTTCAAAGAAGTTTACCATAAACTACCACTTTGAAGAGGTGCAGAAGTTAAAGTTTGCCATTTTTGACCAGGACAAGTCAAGCACACAGCTATACGAGCATGACTTTTTGGGGGAGTATCCTTGTACGCTTGGATCGGTAAGTTCCATAAGAGGATAGGGTCTTGTTATAATCAATATCTGATTTTTAAAATAGTAAAGGTGAATTATGTCAGAAATGGGACCTGTTCCTGTGAATTAGGGAGCACCGTCCTTCTGTCTTCCAGCCTGGCAACATTTCGACACCAGATAAAAATATATAAAAGTGAGTGCAGTGCTGAGTTAAATTACACTTGGGGATACAATCAACGTCCACAGAAAAATGTGACTTCTTACACCCAAGTGTCAACCACAAATGGGAATGATTCACAACACTTTAAAATAAAAACATGTAAAGTCCAAAAGTGTTCCACTCCAGGCTTCACCCAGCGATTGGAAAACACCCTCTGTGTCAATCCTTCACCATACGGTAACATTTCAAACAAAGATATGCTGTCTAACATTAGAACAGCAATAAGCCCTTTTTTATACTGTATATGGTATCCAGCATTACCTTTTTCTTTCCACAGGTGATAAGATATGACTGCTCTATTCCACTCCACTGAGGGTTAGTACCAGTGTTGACATCCACATGGAATCACCAGCCATAAAAAATGCTCATAGAGTAGTAGTTTTAATCATAATCTAAAATATGCAGTTAAAAATATCCACCATAAAATCAATATAACAAATACCGCTTTATAACTTACATGAGGGGCCGCCAAACCTGCAGGGAATGGCATTGCAACCTAAAGCCCTTTATGGTAATGCCCAACGCCGTTTTGCGCCTCTTCTGGAGCTTCTGTTTGTTTGTTTAAAGCGGCCATTATTATGTAGCCTATTGCCAGAGCTCCGAACTTCCAGTTTCGGCACCATTTTGTTGTGGTCAAGCCAACTACAAGTGACCGCCTTTTTCTAATGGATCAGAAAGTCATCGGATCACATATTAACACTCCTGTTAGGCTCCATTTTCTTGTAGCTTCCAGGTAATTATTAATAAAAGGAAAGTATTCCTAATGCTAGCCATACAGCAGTCAAAAAATCGTTCAAACCAGTTTTCAAAAAATTAACACATGGTCGTGAGAGCAAACGATATTGCCATCATGTAATGACTGAATGCTGAAAGATAAATTGTTCAATATACATATATGAATCTGTTTCTCATTTGTTTTTGGCTTCTAGATAACATATGCGCAGTCCCAACAGTTACATTTTTAACGGGCAAGAATCACACTAACGTTTCAATTTATCATCCGTTCGGCAGAAGTTTTCCAAACTCTTCCTTTGATTTTTTTGACTCAAAAACGTCACAACCAATTTACGATCTGTGCCCAGTAACTGGACGAAAAACGAACAAACTGTCCAAATGACAGATTTTCGAACAATTTTTCGTCTGAGAACTTGTCAGAAGTTATCATACTGATAACAGAGCCACGAAACAGCAGAAAGCCATGAGACTTAGTGCTTTGGAGAGAGATAAGTAAACACTGCAGATATATATGCCCATGTTAAATTTCATGAATCAGGTTTACCTCCACTTTAAGGGTATTTTGCTGACCTTCGCCCAGCAAGAGCTCTAAAAAAGGTAGAAAGTTGCAATTAATTTTATAACATGTTTGGTTTGTGAAACAGCATAATATTGAGGGATTATTAGTGATTTTGCCAGACTTCAAGTTTCATAATCATCCTTTCAGCAGCAGAGTGGTTTATTATTTAACGTGTAACCTTTCCTTTCTGGTTTTTGAGTTTCCAATTTTTATATCCTTGAGGGTATATTTAGAATTGTAAATATGTTATGTTGCGTTTAATCATGAGTTAGTGATTTCTGTAATACTATATTACTGTTTAATCAATAGGTTAAGAACGTCTGCATCATTGTAGGGAGTCAAGCCTTTAACTCCCAATATTGGCTCAGACTTTCTGTTTCCTGTAAAAAAATAAATACATTTGTGCATTTTAGGACTTTTTTTTTATTTTGGAATAGATTGGAGAAGAGCTCTGCTCTGCCATAATGTTGGCCTCAAATGCATTGAGTAGATTTCCTCTTAATTCACAAGGACAAAAATTAGGGTAATAGAGTTCACTGGGACAGGAAGACACCAAGAGCAATCTAAACCGGATACACAATGGGGCGAAAGTTTGTGAATACCTGACAATTGCACCTACCACTGCATGGCAAAAAGTATGTGGACACCCCTTCATATTATTCAGGATAATGCTCCAAAATAAACAGACATTTTAGACACATGTGGGCTTAAAATCCTATAGCAACACGGTGGAGAAGACCTCTTCCATCCAAAGGAGGACTATGCCCCTGTGCACAAAGCTAGTTTCCTAAAGACATAAGGGTCAATTTACTAAAGGCAAATAGGCTGTGCACGTTGCAAAGTGCAATCACACTCTGCAAGTGCAGTTTCTCCAGAGCTTAGTAACTGAGATAAAGAATACCCAGTCACATGCAATGAAAATTATTAAAAGTAACGTACACTGACCCATAAGAAATAGAGTCAATGATTCGAGACCTCTTTGACGTGAACGTCTC
>BLSH010135425.1:935133-945564 GCA_018402905.1 Glandirana rugosa
ACCCCTAACGTGGTGTGTACACTCCATAGCGGCGTTTGCGGTCTCACTCTCGTTATTAAGATCACGGTCTCGAGTACAAATTGATTACTAGAATTATTGCTCTCACTCTGGCGTTTGCGGCGATACCTCACATGTGTGGTGCAATCCCCAATTACATATGGGACCTATGTGCGTGGTTACGCATGAGCAGGGGGGGGGTGGGGGCAAGGGTGGTTTAATGTTTTTTCATCTTTAATTTTATTATTTATTTAAATTCATTTTTTACACCTTTTCTTTATTTTTTTAAAATTCAACTTTATTGCTATCACAAGGGATGAACAACATCTTTTATGATAGCTTGGGCACTGACAGGTACTCTTTTTATTGAGAGATCTGGGGTCTGCTGATCCCTCCTCTGCCCTTCAAGGCAGCCAATCAAACACAGATCAGTTTGATCAGCTGGCACCCTGGCCAGTAAAAGCCAGGTAAATAAAGAATCACAACTGGAAGGGATGTAATACACTGTGCTTCCAGCTTCATTTGTTACAGAGGAGGGGGAGGAATGAATGCTCCTTATTCTTCTCTGTTCTCAGCTGACCCAATTGTTTGCAGAAGTCCCAGACTTCCAGATAGGACAGGAGAGCCTGGGAGTGGCAGAGGGAAGGGGACGGCCTTCTTCTGAGCCCTGTAAAAATGATCGGGTGGCTGTAGAGTCTCTTGGATCACTTTTACAGTAAAGCCGATCGCCGAATGAAATTTTTGATACCAAGATCATGGCTGCAGCTGTGTTTCTGTTATAATTGCTTCCTCCCTGGTTCACACCAGTGCAGCTTTAAAATCGCGCTACTTCAGCGCAAATTCAAAGCCGCAGATCAATGCGTTTTGGACCTCCAATTTCATTGCGGATGGCAACTTCATTTAACAGAAATCAATGCGCTGACGCTTTTCGCCCCGCCCACCATGGCTTAGTCATAGAGGTCTGACTGACTAAATGGAATATTCATTTTTTTTAACTGACTAGTTTGCCCTGGAGAGTACTGTCAAACCCATCATCTAGAAAACATTTTAATGCCATGCATGTATGGAGTGTATGGGGTTGATTTACCAAGGACAAATAGACTGTGCACTTTCCAAAGTGCAGTTGCATTCTGCAAGTGCAGTTGCTCCAAAGCTTCGTAAATTAACGAAAGCTCTGCTGACTTCCATCATCCAATCATGTGCAAGCAAAAATGCTGTTTTTTTCCTTGGTGAAGCTTTCCTTGTTTACCAATTTCTGGAGCAACTGCACTTTGCAAATTGCACAGCAGTCTATTGTCCGTTAGTAAATCAACCCCCCCCCCCCGTCCCCCCGTGTGTGACATGCCAGACAGAGGAGCTGATTTACTAAAGACAAATAGACTGTGCACTTTGCATGTGCAGTTGCCCTCTGCAAGAGCATTTGCTCCAAATCCTAGTAAATATGGATGTTAGATTGTTAGCTCATTGAGAGCAGGGATTGATTCGAAAATATGATATATATGTAAAGTGCTGCGTGAATTGATGGCGCTGTATACCTGTAATGAATACATTTTAAAAACTCCATGTTCTAATCATGTTCAAGCAAAAATGGTGTTTTTTTTTATATATTTTACTTGCATGTGATTTTTTTTTTTTTTTCAAAGTAAAGCATCAACCCATTTATTAAGCTCTGGAGCACCTGCACTTCTAAAGCACACAGTCTATTTGCCTTTAGTAAATCAACCCCAGTGACACCATATCATGCACTGGAATTATTTAAAATATCTCACATATAAATCCAGCAAATAGCATTTTTTTGTGTTTTCATTTCCATTCTCCTTTTTTTTTTTCAGATCGTTTCAAGCAAGAAGATAACACGACCCTTGATTTTAGGAAATGGGAAGCCAGCGGGAAAGGGAGTCATAACGGTAAAGAGGTTTCTTTTTCTGTACTGCGTGTGTCATTCTAAAAGCTGTTTGAACTTCATACTGAGATAATCGCTTGATTATTCCACCGGTAGCAATCATTCTGTTTCTAGTAAAAGCCGAAGACGTGCATCATGGCAACAATATCCTAGCAACGAGATAACAGAGCGCCAGGATAACAATATGCTGCGTGTTCCTCTATGGATGAGACAGGCTCAAGTGCAGCATTTTTTTCATTCATTCTGTAACTTTGTAAACAAAGTGAACAATGTTCATTGCTGTTTAGTGTTATTTTGTTTCTTTGGTGGCAGAATAAGGATTCTGTAATGCTGACCATACACACATCAGAAAACAATCAAGCATAGATTGTGTAAGACAATCAAAAACTATAGTTTTAAAGAAACCAAAATAAAAGTGACATTAAAGGCATTTTTTCTTTTAAATAACAAACATGTCATACTTACCTGCTCTGTACTGCAGTTTTGCACAGAGCAGCACTGATCCTTCTCTTCTTGGGTCCCCCGCTGGCGCTCCTGCCGCCAGAGCAAGCAGCCTACTATGGGGGGGCAGGTTCGCTCCCAAGCCGCAGCTATGCGTGTCCATTCACACACAGAGCCGTGGCTCGGCCACGCCCCCTCTCTTTACTCATTGGCTTACTGGCTGATGGTGTCTCGGCCAATGAGGAGGGAGAGTCCCTGGATAGCCAAGGCTCTCATGCACATAGTTGGGTCACGATGGGGCTCAGGTAAGTATTAGGGGGGGGCCGAGGGGCTGCTGCACAGGTAATACATGAAGGTAGAAAACCTTCAGCCTTTAGAACCACTTCAGGCCTGATTATTACCTCCCTTTTAATATAACACATTTCTGAATAATGGATAAATAGAATGATCACATTATGTGTAAGGCCAGCATGACGTGTAGTTTTCTGGCTTATTAAATGTAGAGGATTTCTAGCTTGATTTATTTTTTGTGTCTACATTTGTATGTTTTCCTTCTTTATATAGCCTTACATTCTTCATTTCTGTACAGTGTAGAAAGAACGACTCACATCAATGTCTTTCACAGATGGTTGAGTCATTCAAAAAAAAAAATCACACACACATATTCACACACATACTGTACATATAATCTCACACAAATATGTAATTGTGTGTGTTGCTGTAGGTCAGATGTGTAGTTAGAAAAAAAAGAAAAAAAAAACAGAAATAAAAATACAATTCTTAGGGCTGAACTCTAGCCTTACCTTTAATCTTGCACAGTTGTACAGACTTATCTCCTGTACTGAAAATATGCTGATTTAACTGCACACTGGGAGCATCTCATAGTGTGCATCAGAAGTTACAGCAAGTCAGATAGTCAGCCTTCTTTCCATAGGTGTGCAAAAAAGCTCAAACACATATGCCTTTCTCTGCAGCCTCAGCTGCACTGGACAGTGAATGAATGGGAAGTGCTCTGTGCTGAGCTTCCTGTTCATTCACAAATTGAAACATTGTACACACAGTTTACTATGCTTCAGTTATGAATGGACACAGAGAGTGAGTGCGTTCATTTAGAAAAGGAAGGGACCGGTAAATTTACATATTTACTAGCCCCTTCCCCCCACTCTCCTTCATGAAACATAACTCACAGCAGCCGGGAGGGGAGGAGGTAAGCCAGCAGCATATTAAGGAGGGAGTCAACAAGGCGGGGGAAGCCCAGACAGTAGGGGGAATCAGCACCACACATAGTGATTAGGGTGTGCCCAGGCCCATTTGGCACACCAGAAAGAGACCATAGGATAGGCACTGATCACAGAGATTATTATTTGGCGACCGGAAGGAAAAAAAGTTCACTGTCCTGCTGGGTACGCTGCCTGGATGTGCTGTGGGGATGGAGCATGGACGTGTACACAGAATGAAGGAGGGGGAGGGGGAATCCTTACGGCGCTTCCAAGCAGGTATGATAGTTGTTATGAACAATGTTAATATTTCACAATACTGTGGGTTGTGGGTCGTTATCCAGAGGGTTACCTTATTAACTGATATTTAAGACAAAAATTTCTGGGACAATCCAAGTTCGTTGTGAAAAAGTCTAAAATTTATTGACAATTCATAAAAAATGTTAAAGGTTAAAAGCAGCACTTACATCAGAAAGTAGCCTGTCACCACATGAGAGCCAGGGTGTGCCAACATGGAGGGGTCCTTTCCAGTCTGACACTGGAAGCGTAGTGTGGCTGAGATGGTAAGGGTGGAAGGAACCAATGGAGGTGTGCTGCCAGGCAGGGATTTAAAGGCTCTCTTGAAGTGAGCTGCATTGCTGCAGCTATCCGAGTGTGTGGGTCGAGTGCCGAGGACGGCCCTGGTGTGGAGGAGGATCGGCGGTGCGGTCCGCAATGACGTCACTCGTCGGGCCACATGTGCCGGTCTTTGTGATGAACAAAGTCAGGGGTACTTTCTGACAGTGCGGCTGTGGAGGAAGACTGGTCCCGTCACGCTGACTACATGTTTTGCGATAGCCGCTTTGTCAAGTCACGTGACGGGACGGGACCAATGGATATTTAAAGGGGAGGGGCCCACAGCTAATTGGAGAGCCAGAAGTGACTATGGGCTATGTTCTTGCTGTGGGGAATCTGTTAACCCCTCCTGACGTCATCACGGACCGCACCGCCGATTCTTCTCCACACCAGGGCCGTCCTCGGCATTCGACCCACACACTCGGATAGCTGCAGCCACACAGCTCACCTTAAGAGTGCCTCCAAATCCCTGCCTGGCAGCACACCTCCATTGGCTTCTTCCACCCTTACCATCTCGGCCACACTACGCGTCCAGTGTCAGACTGGAAAGGACCCCTCCATGTTGGCATACCCTGGCTCTCATGTGGCTCTCATGTGGTGACAGGCTACTTTCTGATGTAAGTGCTACTTTTAACATTTTTACCAATATTTATGAATTGTCAATAAATTTTAGACTTTTTCACAACAAACTTGGATTGTCCCAGAAACATTTGTCCTAAACATCAGTTAATCAGGTAACCCTCTGGATAACGACCCACAACCCACAGTATTGTGAAATATTAACATTGTTCATAACAACTATCATACCTGCTTGGAAGCGCCCTAAGGATTCTCCCTCCTTCATTCTGTGTACACCTGGCACACCCCCTGCATACGCCTATGCTTCTTTCCTTGTAGGAAGCATTCAGCATCCTTTAGCCCTTTCTTTCCCAGGCTGACTGTCCCTGGCCGGCCCCTTTCATTTATTGGATTTTTGGTTTTTTTAAATCATGGACGTTAAAGCGTATCTGCAACTGCCCTCCACCCTGTTTTTATTTTTCACCCCCCTTCCCTTAAGGTGGTATCTGAACATGTCAGATACTCACCCATCAAGCAGATCCAGCAATGTCATGATGGGATCCTCCCATGCCTGGGCACAGCTCTGTCCTGCACCGCCATGGTCTTTCTGACATCATCAAGGGGTGCGCCAGCTCTTCTTGGTTCAGCATGCGGCCCTCCCGATGATGCGGCAATAGGCCCAGCCCCTCCTCCTTTTCTAAATGGAAGGCTATGCCTCCTGGCATATGTGAGGTTCATATCCCGGGAAGCACAGGGGGCAGTGTGCATGTAATTCGCCTAAGGCGATTGATGTGCATGGGGAGGTGGGGCCGGACATTTTTGCCTAAAAACAGGTGAAACAAAACAGAGCAATACCTACAGAGGATGGAAGTAGGGGTGGAGTAGAGGAAAGTAGTGGAAGAGGATGAAGGTCTCCTTTTACCTCCCTGGCGGTAATCCCGAGTGTGGCTCGGGGTTGAATTTCAGTACCATTAGCGGTGACCCCGAGCCACACTCGGAATTGCATCGCTGGATCCAGGCAATGTCTCTTACCTTGTCCCCTGGATCCAGCGATGTCCTCCCGCGGTGTCAGCGTGTCTGTCCTCCGCCCGATGCCTCTGTGTGCCTGAGCGTTCCCTGCGAGCGTCGCATCGCATGGGGCGGAGCCCGGCAGCAAATTCAGATAGTGAAACACACAGTACACATACAGTACACTGTAATCTGTAAGATTACATTACTGTATGAAATAATTTCACATCCCCTTTGTCCCTAGTGGATTGCCCAGTGCCCTGCATGTACTTTTATATAATATATCTCATTCTTTCTGCCTGGAAACTTGAGAATGTCCATAGCAACCAAAAAGCGTCCCTTTACATCAAAAGTGGTTTTGAGCAGCTAGAAAACAGCGATAGTAAATAAGAATCATTTGCAGAATTAAGTGATACTGATTTTTGGGGAAATTTATCATCAGAAACTGAAAGTGACGACAGGGACAATTCTGCAAATTAGCAAATTTCAGTGTTTTTGATTTGATTACATTATTGAATACATTTTATTACTATTATGTTATTATTTTTGATAATTATTTTTAGTTATTTATTATATTATAATTTATGATTTCATGTTTCAAACTTTATCATATCCGGGATGTCTACTAGACTCTTGTTTGGACAGATTTTAGTGAGTTATTCCTAAGAATTACAGGCCTACAATATAAAACGCCAAATTTCCATGCAAAATAATCGTACCGCTTTCCTTATTTCCTTATTTCCTATTTCCTTACCGTATTCCTATGGTAGTCTGCATGCAAGTGCAGTCTGCCTAGAAATGTCCACTCCTTCAGACTGACATCCACCTGTCAAGGAATTTTAATGGTTTTAAGCAAGTCTTCTGTAGTGTCGAGTGTTTATATTGATATGATAAATATACAGTAATAGATGGAGGCCGCACTGCCTGCCAGCTGATGTGAGAACGGCCCAGCCTATGCTCCTCCACAAACCTCACCACCTGACGAGTTTTGTTCCACCCACCGAACAAAGGCCCTGGTGGGCAGGGCAAAATGTGTCCGGGGGGGGGGGGGGTTGAGGCCATTCCTTATCTTCATTTCACATGGGCTTCCCAGGAGTGTGGTGTCCATCTCACTCCATTGCATGTACTGTCTTGGAAGAACATAGGAGAATGCGCGCTCTCTGTCTCCTAGGATCAAAAGGAAGAATCTACCCTCTGGCTTGAGCAGCGCCCCAAGTTTTCTATTTAAATATACAGTACTAGTTTACATAAAAATGGGCATGCAATTATAGTAAAGAGGCTCTGTATCTATTCCGTTTTTATATATCCTTTTTATTTATTTAATAGCATCCTTTCTGCATTTAATGCTGTGTGTGTTTGATCTTGCTTATTATCTCCCCCCCAGATCATTGCCCAAGAGTTGTCCGATAACAGAGTGATAACACTCTCCATGGCCGGGAGGAAGCTGGATAAGAAGGTGACACTTCCCCTTGTTAACATATTGCAGCTATTTATTAATATTTGGATGCCCTGTGGATACTCATTGTAATTCAATTAATAGCAGCTTTGTGACAACGGATAATCAACAGTACGTGTAATCCCTGTCCAAATTATTTTGTAATCTGTGAAAATTGTGATTTGTATCTCAACAGGACTTGTTTGGAAAGTCTGATCCATTTTTAGAATTCTATAAACAAGGAGATGACGGAAAGTGGATGCTAGTTCACAGGACAGAGGTGAATCCATATTAGTTTAGAATGTTTTACTTGTACTTCTAATCTGCTATTATATAAAGCTATAAAAATAGATTAGGAACCCTATCTGTTTTGTGAATTTATATACAC
This sequence comes from Glandirana rugosa, assembly GCA_018402905.1. Taxonomy (NCBI): domain Eukaryota; kingdom Metazoa; phylum Chordata; class Amphibia; order Anura; family Ranidae; genus Glandirana; species Glandirana rugosa. Next base: position 942,696 of record BLSH010135425.1, read on the forward strand.
TAGATTTTTGCAGGTTTACAATGTCGCGTATACAATATTGTGTGTGTTGAGATTTTTATTTAATATGCTAGTGTACCTTCCTTAAGTTCTTAATTGTCCGGGTGCTGCTGTGGGCCCTGATGAGCTTGGAATCATAGGAGTCTTAGACTCTTCTTGGCCAACATTCTCGACAGCTTGTCCAAGAATGTTGGCCATGACAGCACTTCCGATCTGTGCAGCTTCACTGTTTTACTGCTTTGGGGAGGTACTGGAGACATAAATATTTTTTGAGTTTTATAGCTAAGCTTTTTTTTTTTTTTTCAAATACCAAAACAAGGTTGGCAAAAATGCCAAGTGCCTGAACCCAGGGGACACCACAGCTTAGCGAGTCAGCTGTGATTTAAAGGGTTTGTAAAGCTTCAGCTTTTATTAAAAATAACAAACATGTTATACTTACCTGCTCTGTGTAGTGGTTTTGCACAGAGTAGCCCCGATCCTCCTCTTCTTGCGTCCCCCACCAGTGCTGCTGGCTCCACCTCTTCAGCCAGTACCCCCAAAGGAAGCCGCTTCATATCAGAGCACTCGTGCTGGCCCTGCTGCTTGTGTCCATAGACACAGACAGTGGGGAATGGCAAATAGCCTTCCCACCCCCCTGTTCCCTTGTCACAGAGTTTGATTGACAGCAGTGGGAGCCAATGGCTCTGCTACTATGTATCTGCCCTGTGAGGAAGGACAGGCCTGGGAGAGCTGCTGCTCTCATGTACAATCCCAGGCACGGAAGGTTTTTTGCCTTAAAGTGATTGTAAAGGCTCGTTTTTGTTTTTTTTTGTTTTTTTTTTATTAACAAACATGTTACACAGAGCAGCCCGGATCCTCCTGTTCTCAGGTCCCTCTTCTGCTCTTTTGACCCCTCCTCCCATCGAGTGCCTCCTTAGCCAGCAGCTTGCTACAGGGGGCACCCGAACTGAGTCAGAGCTCCATGTGTCCATTCAGACACTGAGCCCCGACCCAGCCCCTCTCTCCCCTGATTGACTGACTGATTTTGATTGACAGCCGCAGGAGCCAATGGCGCCACTGCTGTGTCTCAGCCAATTAGGAGGAGTGTCTGGGACAGCAAAGACATTTGTGGACATCGCTCCAGAGAGAAGGGGCTCAGGTAAGTGATTAGGGGGTGCTGGGGGGGGGGCTGCTACACACAGAAGAATTTTTATCTTAATGTATAGAATGCATTAAGATAACAAAAATCTGCCTTTACAACCCCTTTAAGGCTTTAGAACCACTTTAACGTTGGTGTGCTGCTGTGTCTCTAGATCTCCCTGGGTGGAAGCCCACCAGTAGGGAGACCAGCGGGTAGTAAGGGACCCTGGAAATATACAACACCTATAGTAAAGTATATCTCTAGCTAAAACATTTTTTTTTGCATTGGATAATGTAGAGAACCCCATTGGGTTTTTTATCTTTTGTCTGTGTCCACTTGAAGGGATTTCCTTTCCCAAACACACAACAGTACACACACCAAATCTCTGTTATCACTGAGACCATTACTCCATTGGAAAATGTCCCCATTCACCTCCAGTTCCCCCTTCATCCAACATCCATAAAGTAATGAATTAGCAATCACTTTGTGTTCCGTTGACAGTGGTCACCAGTGCAAATTGGCTAAATTCTTTCAGAGAGAGATATTCTAACTCTTCCCCACTCTTTCCAAAAAAAAAAAATATTTCTAGAGATTCAACAAAAAGCATACCAGGATTAAATGTCACACATAGTTTTTGTTGTCTCCAGGGAAATTTACATTTTCCATTTGTGAAAACCTGTGGGGAGCCAGTGGTATTCCTGTGAAAAGACTGGTCAGATGACATCCATGTAGCAGTGACTCTACATAGACTCCAGTAGTTTCAGTAAGGGGTTAATTTGCTAAAGTTAAATAGACCGTGCACTTTACAAGTGCAGTTGCACACTGCGAGGTTAGTAAATGAGATAAAGCTTTACTTTGCAAAGAATACCAATCACATGCAAAATAAAAAAAAACAGCATTTTTGCTTGCACATGATTGGATGGTACACCGTCTATTTGCCTTTAGTAAATCAACCCCTAAATCTAGGGAACTGTGTCTTTTTCTACCAGTCTGTGCTAGACCTTGTTTACATGGAGGGAATGCGCAAAATAGGCTATTCTAACATTTATATAACCTGTCATGTTCAGCAGGCAGTGCCACTGCCAAGGTGACCCATTTCAGTGTATGAGGCTGCAGAGCAACCATGAGCCAAACACATGGCTCATCATTTCGGCATGATATTCCTATCCAAAATCCACATTTGGCTGCAAAAAAAAGCAGGCATTTAGGAGGTGGCAATATTACTGCCACTGCACTGCTGTCCTCTAAAAAGGGATCCACCGCAGATTAGTTTTCTAAGAGCGTTGATTGTGTTAAAGAGCACTTGAATACATCTATAGCAGTGTTTCTCAACCTTTTTACCTTCGAGGAACCCCTGGCAAAAGTCTGAGATCTCGGGGAACCCCTGAAATAATTTTCATATCTACAGCTCACGGAACATTGATGTGATCAGCGAGCTGTAGATATAACACCAATTATGCTTAGAAATAGCATTAAATAATAGAATAAATATTAAAACTTACCTCCTTAATGTGAAACTTTTGCTTGTCTGGGTCAAACTTGAGATACGCTGTGTACAGGGGGTCAGCAGGGCAGAGCACAGGTGATCCAGGAAGGAAAAGTATAGGGGAGCCAGGAGGAAACAGCACAGTATGGGGGGGGAATATGACACGACAAGAAAAGACCGGGGGGATGTGCCACGAGAGGACCGGGGGATATGACACGACACGAGAGGCTCGGGGTATGACACGACAAAGGAGGACCGAGGGGATA
>BLSH010135425.1:968600-988147 GCA_018402905.1 Glandirana rugosa
AAAAAAAGAAAACAAAGAAACCTAATTATGTAAGTTTGAATTTGTTATGTGTAGAGGATTTTCTCTCTGATGTGATTTCTCCTCATTTCAGGTAGAGTTTGAATGTATTAATCCAAAGAAACAAAAGAAAAAAAGAAGCTACAAAAACTCGGGAGTAATTATCATTAAATCCTGCAAGGTGGGTCTTACTTGTGACAAGTTCTGGATAGCTTGAAGTTTCTGAGCTTGTTTCAGTATAAAGCATTAGTTCACAACAGGGAGGAATGGACACAGCAAAAGGCCATAGTGCAGTATCATCAGTAAAAACACTTTATTGAAAACAATGTACAGTATCTCACAAAAGTGAGTACACCCCACACATTTTTGTAAATATTGTATTATAGCTTTTCATGTGACAACACTGAATGCCACTTTGCTGCAATGTAGAAGATGTGAGTGTACAGCTTGTATAACAGTGTACATTTGCTGTTCCCTTAAAATAACTCAACACACAGCCATTAATGTCTAAACCACTGGCAACAAAAGTGAGTACACCCCTAAGTGAAAATGTCCAAATTGGGCCCAAAGTGTCAATATTTTGTGTGACCACCATTATTTTCCAGCACTGCCTTAACACTCTTGGGTATAGAGTTCACCAGAGCTTCACAGGGTGCCACTGGAGTCCTCATCCACTCCTCCATGACAACATCACGGAGGTGGTGGATGTTAGAGACCTTGCGCTCCTCCACCTTCCATTTGAGGATGCCCCACGGATGCTCAATAGGGTTTAGGTCTGGAGACATGTTTGGCCAGTCCATCACCTTTACCCTCAGCAGCTTCTTTATCAAGACAGTGGTCATCTTGGAGGTGTGTTTGGGGTCGTTAGCATGTTGGAATACTGCCCTGCGGTCCAGTCTTTGAAGGGAAGGGATCATGCTCTGCTTCAGTATGTCACAGTACATATTGGCATTTGTGGTTCCCTCAATGAACTGTAGTGCCGGCAACACTCATGCAGCCCCAGACCATGACACTCCCAACACCATGCTTGACTGTAGGCAACACACACTTGTCTTTGTACTCCTCACTTGGTTGCCGCCACACACGCTTGACACCATCTGAACCAAATAAGTTTATCTTGGTCTTATCAGACCACAGGACATTCCAGTTCCAGTAATACATGTCCTTAGTCTGCTTGTATCCAGCAAACTGTTTGTGGGCTTTCTTGTGCAGCATCTGTAGAAGAGGCTTCCTTCTGGGATGACAGCCATGCTGACCAATTTGATGCAGTGTGCAGCGTATGGTCTGAGCATTGACAGGCTGTATTCATACGTCTATATCCCAAAGACAACCTCTGGATATGACGCTGAGCACATGCACTCAACTTCTTTGGTTGAAGCCTGTTCTGAGTGGAATCTGTCCTGTTAAACCGCTGTATGGTCTTGGCCACCATGCTGCTGCTCAGTTTCAGGGTCTTGGCAAACTTCTTATAGCCTAGGCCATCTTTATGTAGAGAAACAATTCTTTATTTTCAGATCCTCAAAGAGTTCTTTGCCATGAGGTGCCATGTTGAACTTCCAGTGACAAGTATGAGAGAGTGAGAGCGATAACACCAAATTTAACACACCTGCTCCCCATTCACACCTGAGACCTTGTAACACCAATGAGTCACGTAACACTGGGGAACGAAAATGGCTAGTTGAGCCCAATTTGGACATTTTCATTTAGGAATGTACTCAATTTTGTGGCCAGCGGTTTAAACATTAATGGCAGTGTGTTGAGTTATTTTGAGGGGACAGCAAATTTACACTGTTATACAAGCTGTACACTCACTACTTTACATTGTAGCAAAGTGTAATTTCTTCAGTGTTGTCACATGAAAAGATATAATAAAATATTTTCAAAAATGTGAGTGGTGTACTCACTTTTGTGAGATACTGTATATACTACAGTATCTACTACTGTAGATAAGTGGCATAACAGGCAGTGGAGTGTTCGGAGAGGGTGTATATACCACTCAGGTGAGCATTTAATTGCCAACCAGTGTGAGTGCTCGCCTCAGCCCGCTACCGCAAATTGTCCAAGATAAATAGGAAATTGGCCGCACACCACCACTGCATTGATGCATATAAAATCCTTTATTGTCCTCACAAACAGAGAAGCAGTGGTGGTTTGCAGCCAATTTCTTCTTTACCTTATAACGTCCAGTGGAACTGCCCACAAATGGCATGACTGCAGTGTCATCCAAACACCCTGGCCAGGGGCATATAAATACCAAGACAGCAAAGTCCACAGAACTAGTCACTGACGAGCTGCACTCTTTGGACCTGTTAGAGATGCACAGGTCTCAGAATCCAATTGTGCCGGCCCCCTGTGTGATATCACAACCTGGGAAATGTGCAGGACATGTTTTGATGTAACTTCCTCTTCATCGGCTGACCTACTGGGCTGCCCACAGAGAATAAATATACTGCTAGTGATAATGGGACCCTTATAGGAGCCGCAGAAGGAACTGCTTGGTAAAAGACCATACAATCAAATGCACAATGGCAATCGAATATATACCTATAACATATGTAAAGTGCTGCGTACATTGACTGCGCTATATAGGTACCTGTAATAAATAAATAGAATAAATTAAAATTAAAATAAATAATGTTGTTAGCAAGCCAAAGACTCGCTGGATGAACACATGCCAAGTGAATAACATAAAAAATAATATAAATTAATGAACACAAATCATCAAAAGTACATGATAGATAATATAAAATATTAGATGGATGAATAAATAAATGCAAGTCTGTGATCAAGAAATGTATGCATATAATACATTACTTCCCCTACTGAATATGTAACTATATATAGATACAAACAGTATGAAATGAAATAGATATATACAAAAAGAAGAAGTTATGAAAAAAAAATGATGATACGTGAATACCAAAGTTATTATACTGTAGATCCATAAACAAAAAAAATTTAATTACTTAAAGGGTCATAATCAAAACGCATACACATGTAGACCACGCTGGCAGGCTCCTACAGACTAAAAAAACAATGAGAAACAGATACCAGATGGTTGTTGGCTAAGGATCTGCCCCCTGCCTGCTATCAATCATATGGGGAGCAAACCTGATGGGGCACTAGTGACTTTGATTCCCCATCAGGCTCCACCCACCCAGATTCAAAACTTCCCCGTCGCTGCACTGTCTGTATGGACTATCCAGCCCCAGTGCACCACCACACACAGGGCATGACGCAGATTCATGTACTTGTTTACAACAGGTACATGAATCTGTCGACATAGTTATAAAGGAGAGCACCCAGCCTAGTGCATTATCCAAAGCACCATTTATTACAAACAATTGTACTCGCCAAAATAAATTCCTAAAGGCTGATCACATATGCTGGGCCACAGGGACAAGATGTCCATGTGGTGTGGTATTTGCACAGAGACCATGCAGAGAAGGGCGATAGGCTTTCTTTAGCTGGCACCTAATTGTTGATAAGGCAGGACCAAGGAGTATCAGTAGGGCTTTGAAGCAATTCCTTCTTTTTTAATAATCAAACTTTATTAAAGTTTTGAAGCAGTACAAAAAAACAATAGGAAAACAATGAGAAGCATATTCCAAGCACATATAATGTACAGCAAGTCACATAAATTTAAAATGATGGCGGCAAACTAAACAAGGTCCAGGTATAGTCTAGATATCATCCAAAATCTTGTCAGCACCCCTGAACAGACCTTATACAGTGTATAATCTGTAAAATACACTACCATACGAATGACTAAACAAAATGAATATACAGAGAGAGAAAGAAAACAAAAAAAAAAAAAAACCAACCTATCCAGCTAATGCCAGGGTGGAAAAACGAAGGGATTGAGTAATGATATTAATCAAGCTGCTATGCATCACATAGGGAAATAATTAGTCATCTGGAATATCAGCAGAGTAGTACATGCAGCCTGTCTACGCATCTTTAAATTTCTCCTGTTGTTTTCTGACTATATGTACCCAGCGTTCTGCCTCCATAATAGGATCTACTTCCCTCTTCCAATGCAAGAGTGTGGGGCAAGTGGTCTGTTTTCAGAACCTAGAGATTAAAGGTTTAGCAAATGGGGAGTAACGCTTGTAAAGTTTCGTCAAGGAGAAGATCCCGAAATTGAAAGGGAGAACTTTCTATTGGTCTAAGAGTCCTTTTTTAAATCCAATTGGAGATGGCCTCCCAAAAGACAGTTCCTTCTTCGTTTAATGTCTGCAAACATTGGCTTATTTGTATACTGTTGTCATGTTAATCCTTATTGGCCCATGTCACACTCACAATCCTGTCCTTAGCAAGAATGCACTATTGACCAGATAGCTAGGAAATACAGGGAAGCACACAACTGCTTTGTATGTGTCACTCTCTTGATGGTTCAACAGCAAGCTATAATTCCCTCGCTGGTGATAATGCTACAAAACCGACTGAGAGAGAATGCTGCCTCAGTTCTGCAGCCATTGAGGGCGCAACACATGCAAGTAGGGTTTTCACTCCTTGCTTTGTCCTCCTGCCATTCATGGGATCATCAGTGGGACATAGACCTTATGTTTCATCTTGTAAAAATGAGGAGCAAAAATGGACTTCTAATCTGTTAAAAAATGGGGGCTTCTGTTTGGAAAACAAGGCAGCCTATACAAGTAAAAAAGTGTCTATAGCAGGAACTACTTGAATTCTCCATAACAGACAATCCAGTTCCCTCATTTAGCAGGAACATAAAAGGAATAATCTGACATTTTAACAATCAGCCTAAATCATTATATTTTCAGCTATGTGATTTCCAATATTCTTTGGACTCAACTAAACTCGTTTTTTGAAACTAAGGCTACTTTGTTATCTTTGTGAATTGAACCTTAATATCTTGATTAGAGTATACTCGTTGATAACTAGGATGTATTTAACTTGGATATTTTGTTTTGTAAAGGTATCATTTTTTTCTCTTTGATAGATCACAAGAGATTATACCTTCCTTGACTTCATACTAGGAGGATGCCAGTTAATGTTTACAGTAAGTACTGAACACGGCTCTTTGTGTGGTCATCCTGGCTGTACAGATATACTGGATGTCCCTTGTTGTCATGGGATTGATTTACTAAAGGAGTAATGTGCTGCCTCTGCAGTATACAGAAAATGCAGTTGTATCTGTATATATGGCCTATGCTGTTTTCTGGGTAATTGTTTTTGGTTATGCTGCCACGCACCTTGTGACCAATTATTATTATTTATTTCCTCCCTCTTTCTTATGAGGTAATTTCCCTTTCCTTTGTGTGGGCTTCTCTAATCCTTCCTCCTTTCAAGACACACACTGGGGCTAGATTAGCCAGTACTCATTTTTGATCATCTAAACCACTTCTATATCAAGTATACAGTATTTTATTGTATTGCCTCAGTGTTCTACATGCAATAAAGCCATTCATGAATTTCGGGTGTTTGGTGAGTTCAGCTATCTGATGAAGATTGTCTGCGGCCATTTATCTCTGCTGTGAGGGATACTCACTATTATAACCTTTCGCAACCTTTTCAACACAGAGGAACCATTGAAATAACACTTTGGTTTCAGGGAACCCCTGTTAAAAATTACTATATCTACAATTCATGATACATTAATGTCAGAATAAGTAGACAGTGTTTCTTCAGCTTAGTGAATAAGGTTAAGCTTTTTCATTTTGAATACCCAATTATGTGCAAGGGAAATTAAAAAAAGAATAGGAGTTTTGCTTGCACTATTGCATGCCTGAAGTGATTACAGCTTAGCCATTTTCGCTAAGCGAAAAAGCCTAAACCTAGAACAACTTAGTTCTGTATCATCACTTTGAAAAAGGAGACTTCTGTCATTGGCCATGTGTCGTATGAGACCTCTGTTACACTGCATTTGCAGATACTGTGCTGGCTGTTTCTAGTAATAGACATTTGACATCACCACCATTGGCCGATCTTGATGATCGAAGACAGTATGGTACAGATTGGTGATTTTTTTATTTGAATTTCATCGCTGTCTGTGCACAGTTGATGGGAAATCTCTCATTGAGGAATAACAGAATGTAGAATATAGAATGGTTAGTAGACTGGAGAAGGATTAGAAATTCTGACATTTGTTTTCATAGCCGTGTGCCTTCCTGTCCAGGTGACGTCAGCACCACAATGGACAAGAAATTAAGCAAAATCTCTAAAATGGAGTTACACGTAAATAATAATTTGACCAAAATGCCAACTGTTCCACACTATATGCACAACAAATAAATAAATACATCCTATAAATTGTGGAAATGGTTATAAGCAACAAGCTGGTATCGCTAATCATCATTCCCTAGTGGCCGGTGTCATAGAGTGCATCTATGCTGTATTCAGTTTCTGTTCTCCTAATTCGCAGTATTGATCCTCTCTGTATTGTGATCTCCCTAAACCTGCTTTTTAGCACCAAAACATTGCGTAATGCTCTTTTCCTAGACGATGTGAAATGCCGTTGTCCTTTTTGTACATGTGATACGGCTTTTAAAGCCATTCTAAAACTGCTGATGCAGGTGTTCACTAATTTTACCTCTGAATAATGTATTTGGGTTGTAACATGTTCAGTGCATGACAGGTCAAACGAGCATTAGATTTTCTCTCTTGTTCTCAATTACAAGGTAGGTTATATATCATTTCAGATTCAGGTTAAATTACAGATAATAGATGTGATGTTTTACAAATACTCTTCAATGTTAACATGTCTTTTGAGACTTATCTAACTTGTACACTAGGAACAATGGATTTTCAAAGTGTTACTGTACCTCTTGGCAAACAAATACTTAGAATCACATCTGGTATATAATAGAATCATTCACTGCCTTCTGCAAGGTAGAGATTGTAAATTAAAGTATAGGTAAACCCAATTACTAAATTCTCATATAAGCTTTAACATGTTAAGGTAATTTCAAAAGTCATTTATAATATTTTTAAATTTGCAGGTTTCATTAAAATAAATAATACCTGTTGATCCTGCAATGAAGGGCCTTCTTCAGAAATATCCTGCAATAGAACATCCTGCAATAGAATGAACACACTGCAGTTGATGTACTAAAGGGAAATAGACCGTGGAGTTGATTTTTTAAATGTAAATAGACTGTGCACTTTGCAAAGTGCAGTTGCACTCTGCAATTGTAGTTGTCCCTGAGCTTGGTAAATGAGCAAAAGCTCTGCTGACTTCCATCATCCAATCATGGGCAAGCAAAAGTGCTGTTTTTGCAAAGTGAAGCTTTACCTCAGTTACTAAGCTCTGGAGCAACCGCAGAGTACACCTTTCACTTTGCAAAGTGCACAATCTATTTGCCTTTAGTAAATCAACTCCAGTGCATTTGCAAGTGCAGTTGCACTCTGTAAGAGAATTTGCTCCAGAGTTTAGTAAATTAGGGTTAGCTCTGTTGCTTTCCACCATCCAATCATGTGCAAGCAAAAATTAATGTTTTTGTTTTTTCCTTGCATGTGAATGGATATGCTTTGCAAAGTGAAACGTCACCTCATTTACAAAGCTCTGGAGCAATTTCCCCTGCAGAGTGCAACTGTAAGTGCACATTTTATTTGCCTTTAGAAAATCAATCCCGATGTTTCTGTTTCTTGCTTGTGCTCCTATGTTGTCACCCTGTAACATGCACTCCCAAAGACTACAAGTGACTATGCAGTGGAACATTTCATGGCTTGTTTCACGCAGCTATAAGGAAACTCAGCCTGAGAAATGCCAAGCTACCATCCCTGGAGTGTATGTATATAGAGAGGAAGTGGGGGCAAAGGGGCTTTAGAAGAACAGCAGGGCTGAGATGTAAAAATAGGTTGAATAAACAGGGAAAACCATATTTTATTTAGAACAATATGGCAGTTGTTTATGAAACAGAGTGCTTTATTTTATTTTTTGTCCTCGTTGCTGACTATGCTTGCTGCCTACCTTGACCTCTGCATGGACACCAACTACTCTTGACTCCAGCCTTCTTCGACTTCTGCCTGGACACTGAAAACTCCTGGCTTCTACCTGCCTTAACTTCTGCTCAAACACTGACTAATCCTTCCTCCCACCCACTTCGTTCTCTACCTGAGCCCTGACCTCTTGCATTGCTGCTATCAAATCTCCACAACGCAAACATTTTTTTCCTGTGACTTTCTGATGTGGCGATTCAGTGGGCCTCAACCTGGTGTCATCCTGCAGCAAAATAGCAAGGGGGCCACTAGGGTCACTAACCCATAACTCATTGCCGGGGGGCTTTGGTTAAAGTCAAGGTGCCACTTAGACTTCAACCGGGCTGGTTCTTTGCCGGTCTTTGGGTCCCCGATACCGGCATGTTTATTAAGGTAAGCCCGGCTGTGACTCATTCATCTTCACAGCCAGCTTTCCCCTGCACATGTGCGAGTTGCACTGTGGAAACTTCTGAGGGAACTTCTGTTTTGATTGCCTAAGCAGTCAAGGGGGTACCTGATAAAACTAGGTACTCACTCCCAAAAAAAAAAAAAAAAACCTTCAAAAGTGAAAAAGGAGGGGGGAAGGAGGTGTTATAGTGGAACTTCCCTTTTAGGGTAATGTTCTGTTTTTAAAGTATTCTTTATCAGATCACAACATATTTACATGTCCATGTTTACATTGATCCAGGTTAGTAACTTTGTGATACATAACTACAATGCTATACCCTTGAAAATATTAGAGCTGCACACAAGTACACATGTCAATGTTACATTTTTACTTTGGGTAAATGGTAGAGACCTGGTAAGAGTGTGCTGTTACTATTGTTGCTGTAATATATACAATGTATATACATATATTATATACATATATTATTTGGACCAGTGCACAAATCAAGGTCCATAAAGACATGGATGAGCGGGTTTGGGGTGGAGGAATTTGACTGACCTGTACAGAGACCTGATCTCAACCCGATAGAACACCTTTGGGATGAATTAGAGCAGAGACTCCAAGTCAAGTCTTCTCATCCAACAAGTGCATTTCTGGAAGAATGGTCAAACATAAACACACTCCTAAACCTTGTGGATAGCTTTTCCATAAGAGCTGAAGCTGTTATAGCTGCAAAGGGTGGGCCAACTCAATATCGAACCCTACAGACTAAGACTGGGATGCCATTAAAGTTCATGTGCGTGTAGAGGCAGGCGTCTTAATACTTTTGACAATATAGTGTATATACAGTGGGTAAAATAAGTATTGAACACATCGCCATTTTTCTAGGTAAATATATTTCTAAAAGAGCTATTGACATGAAATGTTCACTACAGATCAGTAACAACCCATGCAATCCATAGATACAAAGAAACCAAAACAAATATGTTCAGAAATTAAGTTATGTGTAACAAAATGGAATGACACAGGGAAAAGAGTATTGAACACATGAAGAAATGGAGGTGCACAAAGGCATGGAAAGCCAAGACAACAATTGAAATCTATCAGTAATTAGAAAGCAATCCATCCCCTTGTCAGTGCAAATTAATATCAACTGGTTCAGTCTAAACTGATGGCCTATAAAAAGGTGTCTCATTACCAAGGTGTCACACAAGAAACATCTCATGATGGGTAAACGCAAAGACCCCCTTCAAGACCTTTACAACCTTACTGTTGCAAAATATACTGATGGCATTGGTTACAGAAGGATTTCTAAACTTCTGAACGTTCCAAAGAGCTCTGTTGGGGCCATAATCCAAAAGTGGGAAGAACATAATTTCACCATAAACTGGCCATGACCATGTATGTGCTCCTCGCAAGATTTCTGACAGAGGAGTGAAAAGAATTATCAGAAGAGTTGTCCAAGAGCCAAAGACCACTTGTGGAGAGCTTCAGAAAGACCCAAAATTAGCAGATACAGTTTTTTTCAAAGAAAACAATAGGTAATGCACTCCCCCGCCATGGCCTGCATTGCATGCACACTCACCACACAAGACTCCATTGTTGAAGAAAAACCATGTTGAAGCTTGTTTAAATTTTGCTGCACAACATTTAGGCAAGCCTGTGAAATACTGGGAGAATATAGTCTGGTCAGATGAGACCAAAATTGAACTCTTTGGATGCCATAATGCATACCACGTTTGGAGGTCAAATGGCACTGCACATCACCCCAAAATACCCCATACCAACATTGAAGTTTGGAGGTGGGGACATCATGGTGTGGGGCTATTTTTCAGCATACGGTACTGGCAAACTTCATATCTTAGAACTAAAAAATTTGCTGCCATCTACCAGGATGATGAAGAAGAAACGAGGGTGGACATTTCAGCAAGACAATGATCCCAAACACAATGCCAAAGAAACGCTCAGTTGGTTTCAAAGAAAGAAAATAAAGCCCAACCAATCACCTGACTTGCATCCTATGGAAAGAACTAAAGATCAGAGTTCATAGAAGAGACCCCTGGAACCTTTAAGAGTCAAAGACTGTTTGTGTGGAAGAATGGGCCAAAATCACGCCTGAGCAACGCATGTGACTAGTTTCTCCATAGAGGAGCCTGCGTCTTGAAAGACAAGCCTGTGAAATGCTGGGAGAATATAGTCTGGTCAGATGAAACCAAAATTGAACTTTTTGGATGCCATAATACACACCATGTTTGGAGGTCAAATGGCACAGCACATCACCCCAAAAACACCCCCATACCAACAGTGAAGTTTGGAGGTGGGAACATCATGATGTGTGGCGGTTTTTCAGCATTTATGGAAGGATGAATGAAAAAATGTACCAAAACATTCTGGATAAAAATCTGCTGTCATCTACCAGGATGATGAAGATGAAATGAGGGTGGACATTTCAGCAAGACAATGATCCCAAACACAAAGCCAAGGAATCTCTCAATTGGTTTCAAAGAAAGAAAATAAAGCTGCTAGAATGGCCCAGCCAAGCACCTGACTTAGATCCAATAGAAAATCTATGGAAAGAACTAAAGATCAGAATTCATAGAAGAGGTCCCCTGAACCTTCAAGATTCAAAGACTGTTTGTGTGGAAGAATGGGCCAAAATCACCCCTGAGCAACGCATGTGACTCGTTTCTCCATACAGGAGCCTGCGTCTTGAAGCAAAATTACCAACATAGGATTTTATACGAAGTATTAAATGAGTTTCAGTTAGCATGTTCAATACATTTTCCCTGTGTCATTCTATTTTATTACACATAATACAGCTTCATTTCTGAACAAATTTGTTTAAGGTTGTTACCGACATGTGATGAACATTTCATGTCAATAGCACCTTTAGAAATATATTTACCTAGAAAAATGGTGACTTGTTCAATACTTATTTTACCTGCGGTGTGTGTATGTATAAATATATATATATATATAGGTTTAGGAGATATTCACGGCGCCTGTAGGTAAAAGTGGTGTAACTAGGTTCACAACCACTTAAAAGGCGACAAAATAAGATGTATATGATTCAAAACCACCACATATATATAGTCATATATATATATAGTACAGCACATCTTTACCAAGGGCAATCACATTACAGCATCCAATATAGCACAAAGTATGCAATCAATTACCCAACAGATCACTTCAAGTCTTAAGCTGGATACACACTATCCAATTTTCTGTAGATGTTTTCCTTCAGATTTATCAATACCATATAATATCAGGTGAAACCTTAGGAGTTTCAATTTGTATGCAATCAAGCAAGCCGTTGCACTACATGTTTTTGGTAAATCTGACAACAAAAGTTGGATAGTGTGTATGGGGTCTTAGACCCCATACACACTATTCGATTTTCTGCAGATTTAGGTCTTCAGATTTACCAAAACTATATAACATGAGGCCAAACCTTAAGACCTCATTTACACTGCTGCTGGTAAACAGATGTTTAGAGGCATTTGGTTTTTTTTCAGCTGCCCCTGAACTTTCCTCTATGTTATGTTATCAGTACATTTACACAGGGTCATTTAAGGTCGTTTCCAGGCAGTTGAGTTTAAAGGCGCTAAACGCAGTAACTCAAGTCTAAGACCGTTTCATTTACAGGCGTTTCCATTTTTTTTTTTTAAAAAAAGTAATTTTTTAAAATAAACGCTCCTAGACACGAACGCGGCAAAACGCCACTAAACGCAGCATGCAAAACGCGGCAAAGCAGCCATTTTAGATGCTGGCTTCTAGCTGTCAAAAAAAATCGTTCAGGGGAGGTTGAAATAGCGTCACGTGTAAATGGAGTCCAAGAGTTTCAATTTGTATGCAATCAGGCAGGCCCTTACACTACACGGTTTTGGTAAATCTGAAAGCAAAAATCTGCAGAAAATCGAATGGTATGTATGGGCTCTACATCAAAAAGTGCAGGTAGAAAAAAATCCTCCCCAAATAGCAAGATATAATATACAAGGCTTCAATGGAGCATCCAGAATCCAACATTTGGGAGTATTTATTTTCTACCTGTCCTGATACTTATCAATTGAGACTTTTAAGGTGATCTGTTGTGTCATTCTGTGGGGAGTTCATTGCATCCTTTGTACTATATTGGACACTGTCATGTGACCTTCCTTGATAAAGACATCCATCCTACATCATGTTATGCTGAGTAATTCTATGTATCATAACACTATACCAACCCCCTGAAGAAGACTTACAACTGTTAGGCCTCATACACACGGGCGTACCTTTAAAAATAAACAAAACGTCGGGCCCGACGTCAAGGAAAAAAAAACGTTAGTGAGCGTTAGTGAGCTTCTGCGTCAATAGGCGGTTTTAAAAAAAATCATCCCTCTGCTATTTTTCAACCTAAAAACGTTGGCGTCAAAAAACGCCGGTACAGTATTAGTTGGCGTTTTGCGGCGTCGGCGTCAAAAAACGCCAAAACGTTACAGCCTCAGAACTGGATGGCCGTGGGTTCTACTTTCAACTCACTAATGCCGATGCGATCTACAGCTCAAAAACGCCAACGTTTTTATGGGGCCATTGACTAACATGGAGAGCTGCGAAAAACGCCAGAAAACGCCGGCGTCAAAAGACGTCCGTGTGTATGAGGCCTTAAGTTGAAACGTGTTGGGGTTTTTTGTAACCTTTAAGCATTGAAGATGTGCTGTACTATATACAGTATATGGTGGTTTTGAATCTATGTACATTTTTTTTTTTTGCCGCCTTTTAATATATTGTAGACTATTAAATCTCAATAAATTGTATTAATAAATGCTGTGAATTTTAATTCAGTTGTTTGTAATCTTGATGCCAATTAAAAATCCCGGACCACTAATTGACCTTCTTGATGTGTCAATAGCTAGGTTTTACTTTACATATTTGGCATCAGAAAAGCTAAAAGAAATTAATGAAGATTGTATAATATTTACTATTTAGAACTGGCAAATCACAAATGCATAGCAAGCTAGACCTAGTAGATGGCTGTTTCTGCTACTGACAATGTTACTGTGACATGTCATCTGACACAAGTAGATTTCTACACTCTGATTTCAGGTTCGGTATTGCAGAGAATCCTGTTTCACAGAGATAAGTAGTTATGAAGAGAGCCAAAACATCCATTGTCCTTAACCACTTGACCTCTGGAAGATTTACCCCCCCTTCATGACCAGGTCATTTTTTTGCGATACGGCACTGCTTTACTTTAACTGACAATTGTGCAGTGATGCAATGCTGTATCCAAATAAAATTTATGACATTATTTTGTCACAAATGGAGCTTTCTTTTGGTGGTATTTGATCATCTCTGTGTTTTCTTATTTTTTGCGCTATAAAAAAAAAAAAACCGACAATTTAAAAAAAAAAACAGCAACTATCTTTTTCTTTCTGCTATAAAACACATAAAATGTTTTAAAAAATCAAGTTTAGGCCAATATGTATTCTGCTACAGTTACTTTTTGTTAAAAAAATCCCAATAAGCGTATATTGATTGGTTTACATGAACATTATAATGCCTACAAACTATGGGATATATGTATTTATTTTTATACTAGTAATGGCAGCGATCGGTGACTAATAGCGGGACTGCGATATTGCGGCAGACAATGGATCACTAACTGACATGTTAGTGAGAACCCGTGACACTAATACAGTGATCAGTGCTAAAAATATGCATATTCACTGTACTAATGATGACACTAGCTGGGAAGGGGTTAAACCTCTAGGGTGATTAAAGGGTTAACTGTGTGCCTAGCCAGTGTTCATGTGTATTGTATGTGCTGCTTTCACTAGGGGAAGAGATGGATTCTAGTCTCTGCTTTACACACACAGTCATAAGCTAGTAAAGTGTTACTAAACATAAAACATTTTTTACCTTAATGCATTGTTTGCATTAAGGCAAAAAATGTTTTCAGTTTCTCTGTGCTCCCCTTTCCCTGTGTGAAGGGGAAGAGAGGGGAGAAGAGATGAGCGCTGTGCACAGTTGCATCTATTCTATTCTCCCCTCTTTTCCTCTTTACACAGCATTCCAGCGGCAGCAGGAGCCATTAGCTCTTGCTACTGTCAATCCGATGCAGTGAAGAGGAAGTGGGGGGGGAGGGGCGGGCCTAAGTCCCACTGTGTAAGTCTATGGAGTGCAGCTCCATAGACACAGGTCGGGAGCAGTGGCGGCTGGTGTGTGAGGGGCGCTTGGGCGCCGCATCCCTGACGGCTAGAGAAGAAGAAAAAAAAAAGCCAGCCCTGGCCCCTGCAGGTGGCGCCGGTGCATTGACTTTTTTTTTTTTTTTTCGGCTCCTTGGCTGTCACATGACAGCCAAGTAGTGAGCCTATTGGTCGGCCATTAAAAGCTATGAGGGTGCGCTGAACAGGCGCACCCTGCATAGCTTGATTGGCTGCCCTGAGCCTCCGCTCAGTGTGATTGGATGCGGGGCCGGGTCACTGTGGCAGCGGACGTGACTTCCGCTCCCACAGAGACCATGACCGCCCGGGGACCGACGAGGGGGGACAGCCGCTCTCCGTGTGCCGAACTCTACAGACTCAGTGCGCTCTCCGCATGCCGAATCTCTGCAACAATCCTGCCTGCTGGATGGGGTAAGTGCGGGGAGGATCTCCGCAATGTACCCCACCTGTGTCACTGGCTGCAAACTGCCCTCACCTGTGTCACTGGTTGCAAACTGCCCCCACCTCTGTCACTGGCTGCAAACTGCCTCACCTGTGTCACTGGCTGCAAACTGCCCCACCTGTGTCACTGGCTGCAAACTGCCCCACCTGTGTCACTGGCTGCAAACTGCCCCCACCTGTGTCACTGGCTACATACCTGCCCCACCTGTGTCACTGGCTACATAACTGCCCCTACCTGTGTCACTGGCTACAAACTGCCCCCACCTGTGTTATTGGCTGCATAACTGCCCCCACCTGTGTTATTGGCTGCATAAGTGACCCCTCCTGTGATACTGGCTGCAATTTACGCCCTCCTGTGATACTGGCTGCAATTTACGCCCTCCTGTGATACTGGCTGCAATTTACCCCCTCCTGTGATGCTGAGCTGTATATTGTGTACTGTGATGCTGACCTGTATACTGTGTCCTGTGATGCTGATCTGTATACTGTGTCCTGTGATGCTGAGCTGTATACTGTGTCCTGTGATGCTGAGCTGTATACTGTGTCCTGTGATGCTGAGCTTTATACTGTGTGCTGTGATGCTGAGCTGTATACTGTGTCCTGTGATGCTGAGCTTTATACTGTGTGCTGTGATGCTGAGCTGTATACTCCTGACACAATATGTGGAATACAGGGGACAGAGTGGGTGGATTCTATAAGGGGCAGGGCTTATTAGAAGTAGGAGGGGTCAATAGGAAGGGCGGGGCCTGGCGTCCCCCCATCCAAAAACTTCACCAGCCGCCACTGGTCGGGAGTGCACATACTACGCTCTCCCCATAGCCAGCGGCTGGCTATGGTAGTCCCAAGAAGAAGAGGGGAGCGGAGATCGCTGCTGGGGGCCCCAGAAGAGGAGGATCAGGGCCACTCTGTGCAATACCACTGCACAGAGCAGGTAAGTATAACATGTTTATTTCAATTTTAAAAAAAGCATTTTGACTTTAGTAACACTTTAAGAAATAAGGATAGTTGACATAAAATTTAATAAATGCCATAAGAATGAGACCAGGGGTTAGTTTTGCCCAGAGATGAGCTTCAATGATTGGAGCAGCATGCTAACTTAGTTTTAACCTATCTTCCCAGCTTTGGAATCCTGGGTTCCTGTCCATATAGAGCAGGGGTCTCCAAACTTTCCAAATAAAGGGACGGTTTACTGTCCTTCAGACTCCAGGAAGGCCAGACTATGGCCATCAAGAGTACAAAATGTCCCAACATTAGTAGGAGTATACAATCCCCCATCATTGGTGTCAGTGGGAGGAATTGTGCCCCACCATTGGTATCTTGAGACCCCATTGTTGGTGTCATTGGGAGGAATTATGCCATTCATTAGTGTCAGTAAATAAAATAGCATCCCAAGGCCCGCATAAAAGCAAGCAATGGGCCGCAGTTTGGAGACCACTGATATACAGTATTCTTGTTCTGCACATTTGGCTTACTTTTACAATGCAGAAACAAACTGGTAAACTATATTAATTGTCAATGACCATATGTGTGTGTAAACATTTCTGTAAGACTCTGGTAACATACGTTAGATTGTAAGCTCTGGGGGCAGGTACCAGCGTTAATGGGTCTATCACTGCTTATTTGGAACAAGTAAGGTTCTCCATATATTCCAGTGAGAGGAAGGGCAGTAATTTCTCCTGCCCCTGCTGGATTTCTCCTTAGGGATATATAGAAGATTTAGCAACATAGCAGGTTAGCACAGAATCAAGAGAGGCCTTTCATAGATACTGCATGGACGAAAGATCTCTTCACTGGGTTCCAGGAGACCCTTGGCAGCCAAGCAGAAATTAAACTGTCCCCCCTTTATACAAAGCGAACACTATTATGTGGCCAACTTTGTCATGGACTTATACCAAATCTGGATTTAAGGGTTCTATTCTTAACTGCTTCTGTTGATAAAGTATATCTTTGCACGCATTCGGTAATTTTAACTTCCTTTCATAGTTGATATAACCGAAAACGTGTAAACAGAAGGGGAAGTTGTGGTATGAATTAGCACTGTTGAACCTTAATAAGAAACTAAAACATGTGCTTGTGCTTAGCAGACCATAGCATAGGATCTAAATAAATAAACTATGCTTCATCAGCTCAGTGCTGGCTTATTTGATGTGTTAAAGTTTTTAGGGTTAATTGATTGTTCATTTTTACAGGTCACTGTAAGGTATGAATATATACAGTGTGTGTGTGTGTGTGTATATATATATATATATATATAGCGGGTAAAAAAAGTATTGAACATATCACCATTTTTCTAGGTAAATATATTCCTAAAGGTGATATTGACATGAAATGTTCACCACATGTCGGTAAAAACCCATGCAATCCATACATACAAGGAAACCAAAATAAATATGTTCAGAAATTAAGTTATGTATAATTAAATGCAATGGTGCAGGGGAAAAGTATTGAACACATGAAGAAAGGGAGGTGCAAAAAGGCATGGAAAGCCAAGACACCAGCTAAAATCTGTTTGAGTGTTTAGAAAGCAATCCTGCCCTTTGTCAGTGCTAATTTAATATCAGCTTGTTCAGTCTCAACTGATGGCCTATAAAAATGTGTCTCATTACCAAGGTTTCACACAAGAAACATTTCATGATGGGTAAAAGCAAATAGTTCTCTCAAGACCTTTGCAACCTGATTGTTGCAAAACATACTCATGGCATTGGTTACAGAAGGAACTTCTGAATGTTCCAGTGAGCGCTGTTGGGGCCATAATCCGGAAGTGGAAAGAACATAATTTCACCCTAAACTGGCCACGACCAGGTGCTCCTCGCAAGACTTCTGACAGAGGAGTGAAAAGAATTATCAGAAGAGTCGTCCAAGAGCCAAGAACCACTTGTGGAGAGCTTCAGAAAGACCCAAAATTAGCAGGTACAGTTGTTTCAAAGGAAACAATAAGTAATGCACTCCACTGCCATTGCCTGTATGCAAGCTCACCACACAAGACTCCATTGCTAAAGAAAAAGCATGTCGAAGCTCGTTTAAAGTTTTCTGCACAACATTTAGACAAGCCTGTGAAATACTGGGAGAATATAGTCTGGTCAGATGAAACCAAAATTGAACTCTTTGGATGCCATAATACGCACCATGTTTGGAGGTCAAATGGCACTGCACATCACCCCAAAAACACCCCATACCAACAGTGAAGTTTGGAGGTGGGAACATCATGGTGTGTGACGGTTTTTCAGCATTTATGGAAGGATGAATGAAAAACTGTACCAAAACATTCTTGATAAAAATCTGCTGTCATCTACCAGGATGATGAAGATGAAACGAGGGTGGACATTTCAGCAAGACAATGATCCCAAACACAAAGCCAAGGAATCTCTCAATTGGTTTCAAAGAGAAAATAAAGCTGCTAGAATGGCCCAGCCAATCACCTGACTTAGATCCAATTGAAAATCTATGGAAAGAACTAAAGATCAGAATTCATAGAAGAAGTCCCCTGAACCTTCAAGATTTGAAGACTGTCTGTGTGGAAGAATGAGCCAAAATCACCCCTGAGCAATGCATGTGACTCGTTTCTCCATACAGGAGGCTCCTTGAAGCTGTCATTACCAACAAAGGATCTTGTATGAAGTATTAAATACATTTAATTTAGCATGTTCAATACTTTTTCCCTGTGTCATTTCATATTATTACACATAACTTAATTTCTGAATCTATTTGTTTTGGTGTCTTTGTATGTATGGATTGCATGGGTTGTTACCGACATGTGGTGAAAATGTCATGTCAATAGCACCTTTAGAAATGTATTTACCTAGAAAAACGGTGACGAGTTCAATACTTATTTTACCTGATTGATATATATATATTTATATATATATATATATATATATATATATATAAATACTGTAAATATGTATGTGCCATGCATTTCTTGTATATATAAAATAGCAGTTTCTTTTTAACCACTTCAGATCCGCGCTATAGCCAAAGTACGGCTCCAGCGCGGATCTGAAATGCCCGGAGGACGTCCATGGACGTCCTCCACTGCGCATGCTCCCGTGCGCCCCCTGGCGGCAGTGGCGGCGCGCGCGCGTGCGCGCCGCACGCTGCGCGAGCGTGCCCTTGGGTCGGGCGGACTCGATGTCCGCCCGGACCCGCCGATCACCTTTAGGAGCCTCAGAACGGGGAACCGCCGTTGTAAACACGGCGGTTCCCCGTTCTGCCCTTGGCGGCACAAATGTTGCCGCCAAGGGGCAAGACTCCGAGGATTTCCACTAGCCGCCCAGGCCCGCCTGTAGCTCAGGCGGGCTGGGTTCCCGTGCGAGCGCGTCGCACGCCGCGCGTGCGCGCGCGCGGCGGTGACGGCGGTCCCCCGCGTGCCCTCGTACGCGTCACCTCCTGCAGGTACCTGCAGGAGGCCCGTAAAGTCTAGGCGCGACCTCGGCATGAAACCGATATCGCGCCTAGACTTCACCAATTTTTCTTTGACGATAAAATATATATGTTCTTTACGTACCGTGTATGTATAAATGTCATAAATATATATATATATATATATATATATATATATTTATATATATATA
>BLSH010135425.1:996342-1008634 GCA_018402905.1 Glandirana rugosa
GTTACTGACTCTTTAAAGGACATTTACAAAAGGTAGAGAAAGTAGCCTCTCCTTTAAGCTTTTTGCCTACAAGTTCCGGTAATAGAAAAAGTCCTACACAAGAGACAGTTCCCTAAAGCCAATTTGCCTAACCAAGACAACGAGTGATTCTCGAAAATGCACATAAAGTTTTAGTTTACGCTTTTTTCTAATTAAATTTAACATCACATACTAAATAGCCTATTATAGCAACATTTTATTGACATTCTCATCTACTCCCATTTTATCTTCCCGTTATGATGAAGACATATCTGCACATGCCTCCTAATGACACGGAATAATGCGTGACAATGTATTGATCCCTGTAGTGGGTCAATCAGAGCAATCCAGCTTAGATTGGGTTACATTGATTGTGGGGAATTAGGTTACTGCTAATAGCTAATATTTTTTCCTGACTGGCATTATTTAAATTGTTTAAGTTCAACTGGAAATACGTAATTGTTGTCTTGTTTCTATGGTGGACCAAAATCCAAGCACAGCCATACTAAATATTAGTATACTGAGACTTTGCTAAATGATTGCAAAAAGGTTTTGGGAGATTTCTTTTTTGTTTTTAAGGAAATAATTAAAGTGATTGTAAAGTCTTGTTTTTTTGTTTTTTTAAAAATAACAAAGATGTTATACAGTACTTACCTGCTCTGTGCAGTTGGTTTTGCACAGAGCAGCCTGGATCCTCCTCTTCTCGGGTCCCTCTTTGCTGCTCCTGGCTCCTCCCTCCTATCGAGTGTCACCTCAGCCCACTGCTTTCTATGGGGGCACCCGAGCTGAGTCAGAGCTCCGTGTATCCATTCAGCCCTGGCCCGGCTCCCCCTCTCTCCCCTGATTGGCTGATTGACAATGGCGCCGCAACTGTGTTTCATACCAATCAGGAGAAGTGTCCCAGGCAGCTTAGACATTCGTGGACATCACTGGAGAGAGAAGGGGCTCAGGTAAGTAGTTAGGGGGTGCTGGGGGCTGCTGCACACAGAAGGTTTTTTTCTTAACACATAGAATGCATTAAGATAAAAAAAACCTTCTGCCTTTACATCTCCTTTAATGCCAATACATATAACTGCCTTAGACCAGTGAGAACATTGCTCTTTATATAAAGGAGTCTTTGGTTCAGTCCGATTTTTTAAAATAAATGTTTATTAGGACATCAAGAAAACAGGTCCATGATGCAATACCAATCATGTATAAAGTAACATAAGAAAGGCACGACTTGGTTTGACACCAAAAATTTGAATAAAACAAAAATTACCATAATAACATGGGGTCTAATGTACAAACACAAATGTAACACTCACAATTAACAGTATTCGTGGTCAAGTTTTTATCATGTAATAAGTCAGGGAGAGGGGGAAGAAGAGAGAGTGGAAAAGAAAAAAAGTAGAGTGGGGAAGTGGGGGGAAAGAAGAAGAAGGGCAAAGAGCTATGCCCAGAGGGATGGTCTTACATTTTTTTATTTAGATCCAGAAAAGAAAAAAAAAAAACGTATTAAACAATAAGACCCATAGTGAATATATATGTAAGGGGGCACTAGTGAATAAGTTATAGTAAACTGGCTAAACCTAATAATGAATAATACCATAAATACTAAGTAGCAAACTGTGACATAATCCTAAAGTGTGGATAACTACATAAATTGTGACACACAACAAAGAAATAAAAAGAATGTCCTTTGTATATGTTCAACAAATCTTCTATATTCAATCTTCACTTAAAAATTTGGTGTTTCATTGCTGAATTGCAAAAACCACATACCTGATGACGTAAAACGAAATGTACGTCAAGCGCTTTTCCGGTCACGTCACTTACGGGTCCCCTTTGCTTCCGATTTTTGCAATTTGGCAGTGGAACGCACTCCGGCCCTTGAGCTTGAGCCGGGCAGCAGCAGCTATTTTCAGCTTCCAGGCGGGCATTCCCTAGTGCCGGGTCCAGGCACTTTTACATGTAAGCAGGCATTCTGTGTTTTAACAATAAATGGTATCACGTTATTGGCCTCCCCTTTTTCTCTTGCTTTAATGTGATGTTGTGGTGGAGAAGAGGAGAACTCTTTATATAATTCAAAGAAGTGCCATACAGGATCCAAGACCTACCACACATAACTGGCCTTCTTTTTAGTTAAAGAGGTCATGTCTTTTCAACTCATCCAACTGAGCACTCCTGGTTGATTTTGAATACAATATAGTCACAATATAGTCACTATTTTAAGTGAAGATTGAATATAGAAGATTCGTTGAACATATACAAAGAACATTCTTTTTATTTGTTTGTTGTGTGTCACAATTTATGTATTTATCTACACTTTATGATTATGTCACAGTTTACTACTTAGTACTTATGGTATTATTCATTATTAGGTTTTGCCAAATTACTATAACTTATTCACTAGCGCCCCCTTACATATATATTCACTACCCATAGTATAAGACATCTACACTATTGGGAAGCAGCTTATATTCACGTGTACGATTAAATATTTTTTACTTGTTTAAGCACATAAGCGTGAGGTACCCCCCAACCTTTTTACTAAGACCTATAGGTTTGTTCAGTCTTTGATTTGATTTTGATCAAGAGAACCAGTCACAACAAGGCTTATGCGGAAATCTGAGTACTTAGTATTTAACATAGCAGACCAGGTCCTACTTCAGGGACACAACACAAGTCCTGAGGATACTTGGGAATATTTGTTGGAAGGAGGGGATTATTATGGTCACTGCAGATATAACATCTCTGTATAACATTATCTCCCACTCCAATGGTATGGAGGCAGTGGAGATTTTCCTGAGACTGGATGACCTGTCCCCCCTTCAGAGGGAATTTATAATTGACCTGTTTAGGTTCGCAATGACTCACAACTATTTCTGGTTCAGCGGCTCCTTCTACTTGCAAAATAGGGGAGTCGCCATGGGGGACAAGTGGGAGGAGGACGTTGTCTACTCGAACCAGAGACCTGAGATTGTCTTCTGGGGTCGCTATATAGACAACGTCCTCCTCCTATGGGACAGTGACAGGAATTCACTAGCCAATTTCATGGATAACCTCAATGATAATGATCTAGGCATACGTTTGCAATACGAAGCCAGTGAGGTTAAGATTAACTTCCTGGATCTGTCCATTGAGGCGAGTGAGGGGAAGTTTCTCACGTCCACCTACTTCAAAAGCACAGATCGAAATGGCTATATAGATTAAAACAGCTGCCATCACCCCTCCTGGCTCAGGGCAGTCCTGAAGGGACAGTTCACCCGTTTGAGGAAGAACTGTTCCCTGACTAGCACCTTTCTCCAACAGGTACAGGTCCTCAAGTCCAGGTTTCTTGAGAAGGGGTATTTGGCAGCTGATCTTGATAGAGCCATTTCAGATGTGCTGATCATGGACAGACAGCAGATGATTGACGGCCCTTCTACACCAGGAAATGATGAAGGGAAGACCCTATCAGACTTTGCCTTTATTACCACCTATTCCCGACAATACATGACCTCAAATGCATTGTGAGGAGGCACTGGCTGGTGTTGAGGAATGACAGGGTGTTGGGCCCTTTGCTTAGGGAGCAGCCCAAATTAATTTTTAGAGGGGTTCCTCCCTTACGGCTGCAGATTGCTCTCAATGTCCTAGATGTTCCTCATAGGGTCTCTTTTTTTCAGGACTCTAAGGGCTTCCATCCATGTCGCAGGTGTGCCATTTGCAAACTCAATGCTGACAAACGGAGGAAAGTCTGTCAGTTTAGCTCTCACACTACTTTTGAAGAGCATGATATTGGCACCTTTATTACCTGCACCTCTCTTAATGTTGTCTACATGCTCACCTGTCCTTGCGGATTGCAGTACATTGGTCGCACCACCAGGGCGATGAATGTAAGACAAGGCAACATTAAGAGGGGCTTTCCCAAGCATAGTGTCTCCCGACATTATTTAGAACACCATGATAAGAACCCTGCGGGGACAACCTTTGTAGCGATAGATAGATTTACCCCAAATTGGCGGGGAATTCATGTCAGAAGGGAGATTTCACGCTTAGAGACCCAGTGGATATAGGGTTACGTGTCGCATCCCGTAAGGCTTGAACGTGGATTGGGGCGATAACAGTTTTATCAACAATGGTTGAACCCTGGGTCTCGTTTTGTGAATGCGTTTATATACTTTAATTTTTTGGGGGGATTATAATATTTGATTTATGTTTTTAGTGTATATGTCCTGGTTCGTCTAGGTTTTATCAATATATGTATTTTATACATTTACCGAAGTTTAATGCTTTTTTTGTGAGGCTGTTTTTATTTAATTATAAATTGGGTGCTCCTTTCCCTTTAAATGAGATTTGGTGGGATTATGTCTGTTCTGTGACCCTGCCGCAGATATGAACAGCCCACCAGTCTCATGGGGTTTTTGGTGCTCGCTCCCCCTGTGTATAGTTTTACGGTTTGTGGGAGCCTTGGTTTCACAGATCATATTTGCATACGAGTTATGATTATATCCTAAGGCTTGATTCTCGTCTGTGGGACTTCTCTATTTAGAAACATAGAAACATAGAAAAGTGACAGCAGAAAAAGACTGAGTAGTCGATCGAGCCTGCCCCTATTTATTTATGTTTAATTTTTTTTTTTTATATATATATTTTTTTTTTTTTTTTTTTTACATTAACCTTGTTGTCCGACTATAGATTTATGTTTATCCCAAGCATGTTTGAAGCCATTTACTGTTGACTGTCTCACAACCTCTGTTTTTAGTTTATTCCAATCATCAACCACCCTTTCAGTAAAATAATACCTTCTAAGATTAGTTTTGAACTTCCCCCCAGTTAGTTTGAGGTCATGTCCCCGTGTTCTTGATTTTGGTTTCATGTTGAAAAGATTTTTGTATTTAGAATGAATGAAAGTGACACAGTGGCTCTCTTTACTACAAGGGACTGCTTCCTGGTCTTGGAGCAGTCATGCGATGTGCTCCAAGGACCGGAAGTTCCCATTCTATTGACCTTAGACCGGAAACTGTGGGCCAGTGGGTCATTTCATTATCATTATTGTTCCTCTTATGTTGGATCATGGAAGGGAACTGGTTCCTGCATTTGGAACGCATCGCGGGTCACGTGATGCGTTCCATTCACCGGAAATTCGGCTTTAAAGCCATTTATGTACACATTAGGCTTGCTTATGTTTGGACTTTGAGTTTTATGTGTGGGAACTTCTGACCCTGCGTTTATAACACTGTAAGGTGTGGATGTGCTCCCTTTTTTAACATAGGGGATTACTTCCTTGTCATGGAGCACTCTGTCAGTCATGTGACGCGCTCCAAAGACCGGAAGTTCTGGGTTTTTTGTGTTGCACATGCCAATCCAGCCCCTTTATTAGCTCCATTGGTGCCTGTGCTGCTGACCACACCTCTAACGATGCTCATTGGAGCGAAACCGGTCAGGTAGTACAGCTACAAGCAGGCACATCCATGTCTCCATCTATTTGGATTGCTTTTCTGTGATGACACTTTATGCCGTGAACTCCTTTGAAAGTTTGTAAGTGCAACTCTTTTTTATCTATTAAACTTTTTCAAATGGGCTTCACTATTTGTGCTCCCCCTTATTTTATCCTTTGGTACACTTCCTCTGAACGGTTGTGAGAACGATCGCTGCAGGGTGGCTGTCCTTTTTCACTTATCTGAAGAGAGAGTTCCTGAACTTTGAATAAAGTGATTACAAGAGCTCATGATTCTTAGTTATCTGGTAAGAAGATTGAGAGCACTGGGTGTAGTGTATCATTCCATCTTCACACATGAAATTGGTGTCGGTCTTTCCTATCATATGAACTGAGAGACTGTGTTTATTTTATCATCAAAAATCAAGCGCGGCACATTATAACATTATAATAGTGCAGACTTTCATCATGTTCACCCTTGTTTAGCTTTACTTATTTTGACTCTTCCTGACACTTTAAATTGGAGTTCCGCCCCCCCCCCCTCCAAAAATTAAAAATCAGCAGCTACAAGTACTGTAGCTGCTGACTTCTACCATTAGGGCACTTACCTATCCAGGTATCCAGTGATGTCCTCACCTGAGACGATCCTTGAAATTCTGGCTCAGCCAAACTCAACCGGAAGTGGGCGTGGGTACCTGTCAGTTACCCACTCCCCCCCCCCCCCAAAAAAGGTGGCAAATGTGTCAGCGGAGGGGGGGAGGAGGCAGACGAGCAGAAATCCCCCTTTTGGGTGGAGCTTCACTTTAAAGTGGTTGTAAACCCCAGTCTTGAAATTTGAACTAAGCATGTACTGTATATGTGTGGTGTCTCTCTTCTAAGCTCTAAGTGTCATTTCTCTCTGGTGCTTCGTTCCTCTGTTATCAGCATAAGTTACTTCTGAGAAGTTTTCTTGACACATGAGATAAAAAAGAAAACAACCACTTCATGTTGCTACAATGCAGGGCTTTGTAATTTGTTTATACTCCACATCGTTATCAGATAGATACAAATTACTTCAGATAAGGAAAAAAACCTTTAAATTAAAAAAAACAATGAAGAGGTCCGCTCTTCTGTTTGCTGTTGATCAGAGGTTTATTATCAAAATGGCACAGCATCACAAAAAAGCCTTTGGTTAGGATCATACTGCAGCACGGAGCAGCTCCCAGCAAGAGTCCGGTGTGTTCCCATTCACCGTTTCAGGTCCGATTTCAGCCCAAATTTTTGGCTGAATTAGGACCTGAAACTGCCAAAAAACGCACAGGACTCCTGTGCAAACCGGAGCTGCTCCGGAGATGGGTGAATCGGCTCCATAGAGAGTCGGTCACAATCTCCTGACATGCGAATTGGATGCGGGGAAACTCAAATCCAAATCGTAATAGTGTGAACCCAGCCTTAAAGTGGTAGTAAAGTGGATTTATTTATGTTTTACCTACAGGCGAGGCTATAATAAAGCTTATTTGTAGGGACTGTAAATATCTCCTAAACCTGCACCGTTTGGGAGATATTTAATTGTCTAGCTATCGGTGACGTCACCGAAGCATGCGCTCTGAAGCAATGGAATTCCCATACCGTTCTTTTAGAGCCCGGTGCCGTAAATAGTGACGTCATTGTGGCTCCACCCATTCAAGCGGCCCCAGCCCATGAACCAAGGCGGATGACTGGGTGAAGATCATTAAGAGATTATTCACCTGCTTTTATTGTTATTCTGTCGCTGCTACCTCATTGGCCATCAACATTCTTCAGCGCAAATGCCTGACGCCGTAGCAGCAGGTGAGAGCTTGCTTTGGAAATCCTGCTGCAGGCAAGTTGCCAGCAGTGACAGGATCACCATTCTGATATGGTCCTAAAACTTGTTGGCCATACAAATAAATGAACCAAGGATCATACATTTGTTGATTGTTTCAAATGTTCTTTAGCTTGAAAACTATTGTTTCACACAGGCAGGAACTTTTTGATTTAGATTTTCCACCAAGACCAGTGGTGATCATTTATTGTTCAAACTGCCCATTTTGTGCTATTGGTGTGTAAAAAGATGTAATTTTTTTATAGATACTTTTGTTATATTAAACATTTGAGGTGTATGGCCAGCATTAGATATATAATATATTTTAAGCAAGCAAGATGCATACTTTACACAGTGTGTCCAGCTATGTGCAAAAACATTCACTGAACTGCCACATGACACAGGAATCATATTTCCAAATATACAGTCTAATGCCAATGTCCTTATCAGAGTAGTCATAGAAATGTTATGTAGTCGGCTGATAAGATAGATCTTGATAAATAGAAATTGTTCATTACACTTTACTGTATGAAGGCCAAGATAAATGCAGGTAGTTATTTTTTTGTGGTTGTTATGAGATCAAGATGCATTATTATGTAACAGAGAGCAGTTTAATTGCTTCTATTCTGCTCTTATATGCAATAAGATGTAGTGATTTGTGTATTTCCCTATAATGTTTATATACAATAAAAGGAATTATATATCTACATGCAGGGGAGGATAATGACTATAGTGTGAGCAAAGAGCACAATCAGGGTTAGATCTTTGACATTTCAAAATCATTACGGAATTATGCGTCACAAAATGTACAAAGAATTTGCAAAAACAGCAGCTAATCAATCACTACTATAAGGGGTTAACTTACACTGTGAAACAGTGAAAGTAACTGGGAGTCAGACATGAATGAAGCTATATGAAGGGCAAAGGGTGGTATAAATCTTTTATACTAAAGTAGAACTAGAGGCTGAGGCTTTTTTGCATAGATATAATAATTTTAAATATAATGCACACTACTGGTAAATGTATACTTTAAAGGAAAAGTGCAGCCAAAGCTAGTTTGGGTATACTTCTCCTATGAATCACAAGATTGCAGTACGTTTTGCACTGCTGTGATCCGTTTTTAGGAGACAGCGGGCTGAAGTCCGCTGTCTACTGATGTCACAGAGCTGGTCCAGGCTCGAGCAAGATTGCGACACTGGGGTCAGGATCCGCCCACATGCCTGGACCGCTGAGGGCCTTAGCTGGCCACTTCTGCCCCCTCCACAGCCCAACGCTTCAGTGAGCGAGGAGGGGGCACAGCAGAGAGCTAGTGACTGACAGTCACCAGCTCTCTGCATGGGGAGCTGTGAGAACCAAGCGATCAGCAGTGTTAGATCACTCGGTTCTCAGTGTTGGAGCTGGCGGGGGACAGATGCAGCATTGGAACGATGCTGCATCCACCTAGGTAAGTATAAATCTGCAAAAACCCAAAACTTATCTTTTAAATGTAATTGTAATGCCTTTATATTATCTCCAGTCTATCAGACTCCAGCTTCTCTGGGTTCAGGTGTTGATCTTCCCTGCACAGAGCCCTTAAACAGATAAGTTAATCTTTTCGTAACATTTTACACCCATATTCAGGGTACAACATGTAACATGTTACGAATGGACCGACTCTCATATCCCCCATTGTGATGGCTAGTGGGCATCTTCTCCCCTGCTAGCTGTCACAATTTTGTAAATGGAAAATGGAACACTACAAGTCCCGACAGCCTTAGCGGCTGTGGTAGTTCATTGAGTCTTCCTGTCAGATAGTATCTGCCTGCTCATACAATGTACGGGCACACAGACACACTGACAGGTCTGCAGGAGACCTGCATGGCACCAGCGATCTGCAGAGGCTCCAGAAACAAAAAATACTAAATGCACATATTTTTGTTAAAAGGTGAACTTATCCTTATAAATGATTGTACATGTTTTGTTTTTTTACAACAGACTTGTAATACATACCTGCTCTGTATAATGATTTTGCACAGAGAAGCCCTGATTCTTCTCTTCTGGGTTCCCCCACCAGCACTTCTAGCTCATCCTGCCTTCAGAGTGCCCCTATAGCAAGCCGCAAAGTATAGTATAGAGTGCCCCTATAGCAAGCTGCAAAGTAAAGTATAGATTGCCACTATAGCAAGCTGCAAAGTATAGTATAGAGTGCCCCTTTAGCAAGCCACAAAGTATAGGATAGAGTGCCCCTATAGCAAGCTACAAAGTATAGTATAGAGTGCTCCTATAGCAAGCCGCAAAGTATAGTATAGAGTGCCCCTATAGCAAGCTGCAAAGTATAGTATAGAGTGCTCCTATAGCAAGCCGCAAAGTATAGTATAGAGTGCTCCTATAGCAAGCCGCAAAGTATAGTATAGAGTGCTCCTATAGCAAGCCACAAAGTATAGTATAGAGTGCTCCTATAGCAAGCCACAAAGTATAGTATAGAGTGCCCCAATAGCAAGCCATAAAGTATAGTATAGAGTGCCCCTATAGCAAGTCGCAAATTATAGTATAGCATGCCCCTATAGCAAGCCACAAAGTATAGTATAGAGTGCTCCTATAGCAAGCCACAAAGTATAGGATAGAGTGCCCCTATAGCAAGCCGCAAAGTATAGTATAGAGTGCTCCTATAGCAAGCCGCAAAGTGTAGTATAGAGTGCTCCTATAGCAAGCCACAAAGTATAGTATAGAGTGCTCTTATAGCAAGCCGCAAAGTATAGTATAGCATGCCCCAACAGCAAGCCACAAAGTAGAGTATAGAGTGCCCCTATAGCAAGCCGCAAAGTATAGTATAGAGTGCCCCTATAGCAAGTTGCAAAGTATAGTATAGAGTGCCCCTATAGCAAGCCACAAATTATAGGATAGAGTGCCCCTATAGCAAGCCGCAAAGTATAGCATAGAGTGCCCCTATAGCAAGCCGCAAAGTATAGCATAGAGTGCCCCAATAGCAAGCCACAAATTATAGGATAGAGTGCCCCAATAGCAAGCCACAAAGTATAGGATAGAGTGCCCCTATAGCAAGCGCAGGACCCCTTCATCAGGCATGTGACTCATTTGAAGATCCTGGTGTGCTGGTGACACTACCTGCTCTGATGACATGTGGTTCCAGCCATTGGTCACTTCAGCACCCGCACTACAATTAAGCCATCTGAAAAAGCAGGAATGTGTGTGTTGGGAAATTGTATTACTGCCTTTAGAATCACTCACTTCCTTCTCCTGCCAAGGACTATGTGTCCCATGAGTCATTGCTTCTCACACATTCACACGTTCTCAGGCACTTACTGACATGTATGAATGGCATACTGAGCTGTATGTGTGCTGCACTGTAATCAATAATACAGTTTGTATGCAGGTCAAATCTGACCAACTAATCGATTATGAAAATAGTTGACAACTATTTTCATAATCAGTTATAATCGATTAGTTGTTTCAGCCCTAGATTTGATTGACTCCAAAGAAAAACGATCATACGGGGTCACCTGATGACATTTTTTTTAGATCACTTATGAATTATCTATATGTAAGGGTGCAAACAATTGAATATGTTTAATTTCTCTTCCGATCAATTTAGACTTGATCTGAGATCAGATTCAATCAAATGGAGTTTGTCTGCCCGGGCAGAAATATATCGACCGGCAGCAGATGCTTTCGTCATGAATGTGATCGTAATTTGAGCATTCAGATTATTAGATTGCATGGTGAAAACAGAGATGTGATAAATAATTTACAAGCTATCCACTGAAATCCACTTCCCCATTTGTGGCATTATGATGGAAGGTTGTCAACATAGATCAATTATTCCTATATGGAGAGAGCGATTGGAAAAGAAATCAATCATGTATTTAGCCCATGTTCACACTGACAGTGGAATTGAAATCATGCGCGTTGAGCTGAACTCACACGACTTCATACCCGCATGTCAGTCCGACTTCGAGGGCGATTTCAGAGACATCTGTGTGGGTTGCTGCACAGTTGTCTATACAAATCACACCCCGAAGTAACCAAAAGTAATACTTTTGGGAATCAGTGTGGTGCCGCAAATGCGGCATCGCATCGTTTCGAACGGTGCCATTGCCGGCAATGCCACCGATTTGGCATGCGATTTAACATGACAAATCGCATCAGTGTGAACCTAGGCTGAAGCGTGTATGGTCACCATCAGTCTGCTGATTCCGAACTGTTACTGTTTTTAAATAAGTTTAGTTTTCTATGGTGTCTGCTTTGCCATCTGGTGGTCATGCTTGGTAATACAAGTTTAGCAACAAAAATAGAAAAAGGAACCTTTTATTCCGTTAAAAACTTTTGATTTAACCAAAAAGAATTCCTTCCATAGAATAAATTTCCCTACTTTATCACTGAAAACTGAATACTACAATCAACTAAAACTTATGAATGTGCACATTAATTATCCACTTTATTTGAACCCTTACTCATAATAATACATTTCAGCTGGGTTCACATACAGTATCTCACAAAAGTGAGTACACCCCTCACATTTTTGTAAATATTTTATTATAACTTTTCATGTGACAACACTGAACAAATTACACTTTGCTACAATGTAAAGTAGTGAGTGTACAGCTTGTATAACAGTGTAAATTAGCTCTCCCCTCAAAATAACTCAACACACAGCCATTAATGTCTAAACGTCTGGCAACAAAAGTGAGTACACCCCTAAGTGAAAATGTCCAACAGTGTACTTTTCAATATTATTTTATAAATGTTTTTACACTCCCCACATGAGTGAAAACACTCTATGACATACACTTGGGTCGACTTTACATAATAATACTCATTCCCAAGTTTATTTCACCTATTAATTACACGTGTAAGTATTCAAAATCAACTAACATCATAAGTCAAAAGTCACTATTTCATCCCTTTAAATAAGATACCTTCCTTAAGAAAAACCAATTTAGTTTTCAAAAATTGCCTTATTTTCCAAGGAAAAAGATAAAAACAACGATTTGAACATAATGGTTCGTACTGGTGGTCTACCGTTTCGTCTGTGGTATCTTTTGATTTGAATAAAT
>BLSH010135425.1:1012938-1024465 GCA_018402905.1 Glandirana rugosa
TGTGAGGGGCGTCAAGCGTATACCGTCACCGTCACACTTGACGGACGTTCAGCCCACGTTACGTCCTTGGGCGTCACATAAGCGTTCCAAGGGCGTAGGTGGTCACATTTGGCCGGGATTCCGTATTGTCTCTTTTCGGATTTGTAACCTTTTTGTATTTGAGGTTTTTTATGGTACCCCCAATAAAGTTCTTGGTAAGGAACGATCCTCAGACAATTGACACTTCGGTTGTAGCGGGGACCGTCGGTTCCTATCCTTCCCTCCCCCATCGTCACCTTTTGTACTGTAAGACAATGTGTCACATTACTCTGTGTTAACAGACTCCTAGCAAGGAATGGTTCTTGAAATAACCCCCATGGTATTTTTTGGAGTTTATGTTTTTCCAATGTTTAGGCTTTTCTCTGTTATGCCTTAGGGCCGGTTTACACTGGTGGATGCGGGAACCTTGCGAATACACTGCGGGTTCCTGCATTGCACCCGACTTGCAGGCAGTTCACACTGCCACTGCCATATGCGAACTGCGGGGAGTGTCAATAGAAAACTAATGACACCTCCAAATCAGTTCGCATATCCCAGTGTTGTCAGGTTTTCCTTTACTTTGCACAGCTGCTTTAAATCAATATCAATGACATGGTATTGATAAGAGCTATTTTATCTAAGGAAAGTTCCCAAAACATGGCCCGTTGGGGGTACTTGAGGACTGAGGTTGAGAACCACTACTCCACTACTCTGCATCGGCAATCTCACAGTCTGAGCAGCGTGTGGAGCTGGATATTGAAAAGGTGGAAGCTCCACTAGACCTGTTGTCATCGGAGGGGAACTCCGGCCTGTGTGTGCCTCTGCATGCAGTACTTGCCCCAAATTCAAACACCTGTTGGAAACAGGTATGGAAGCACAATGGAAATCTAAAGAGTGCTATAGACACTCTTTATAATTTCCCTAGTTTGTATGAGTATTTAGAATTCTGAAATGCTATTTTCTGTGCTCCGGGCTGTAGTGCTGATTACTTTGTGTCACTAACTTGCAACAAGGATTCAAATGAGGACTTCTGACTTTTCATATCTGCATGCTTGTTCAAGGCCAGGCTCTGCATTGAAGCCACTGGATAAGTGGGCGCAATTCACTTAGGTTATCGCATGCGTTATGATGATCACGTGACCACTTTATGCATGCCATAATGAAAATGCCAATTTTCATTTGCTGGTATGCGGTATTTAGCGCAAACACCAAAAACGATCATTAAATACTGCATTGAAAGGCATTAAAGTCAATTCACAAAAGGAAATAAATAAATGCATACGCTAATTAAGTACTGGTCCAAGCTTGCGATAACCACTTCCACAACGCCTACCATATATTCACGGCGGCAGTGTGGACGTTAGTGCGAATCGCCATAAAAAAGCGTTGATCTGTGGGTGGCCGCTAGAGGGCGCCGGTGCACGCCGTACTCCTGAGGAGTGTGCCCGCGGCTCGGGCAGACCGGATGTCTGCCAGCGAGCCGCAATGAGCGGCCACAGCCAAAGAACTGGGCACCGCCGATGTAAACTCGGCGGTTCCCCACTCTGTTAGTGGGGGCATAGGAGATTTACTGATCCCTGTCACTGGGATCAGTTAGATCTCTTATGCCCATGGTAGCCCAGTCCATCCACAGTTAGAACATGCCCAGGGAACATACTTAACCCCTAGATCTCCCCCTGCAGGTTAACCCCTTCACTACCAATGACATTTATACAGTAATCAGTGAACATTTAAATTTCTGATCGCTGTATAAATGTCATCGCAGTACCGCTAAAAATCGCAGATCGCCGCCATTACTAGTAAAAAAAGACAAAAACGCGGCCACTTTTACGCAAACCAATCAATAAACGCTGATTGCGATTTTTTTTTTTTACCAAAAATACGAGGAGGAATATAAGTCTGCCAAAACGGATGGAAAAAAATGTTTTTTTATATTTGTTTTTTGGATTTGTATTTTAGCAAAAAGTAAGAAATTTGTTTTTTTTTTTTTTGCAAAATTGTCACTCTTCTTTTGTTTATAGCGGTGATCAGAAATGACGCAAAGGGGATCAAATACTACCAAAAGAAAGCTCTATTTGTGGAGAAAAAAGGACGCAAATTTTGTTTTGATACAACGTCGCACGACCGCACAATTGTCAGTTAAAGCGACGCAGTGCCGAATCGCAAAAAGTGCTCTGGTCCTAACCTGGGAAGTCCTTCTGGGGCTGAAGTGGATAACTGACACCCCCTAGTACACCCTGTTCCAAATTATTATGCTAATGATATTTTTCTCATTTACCTAAATAATTGATGTAAAGAACAGTCAGAATAATTCTCATGTTATCAACTATTAAGAGTACAATTCAAATTTTATTCGAACAAACCTCCTAATGATAACAGTATTTTTTTTCAAAATAAAAAACTTACAATGCACTGTTCCAAATTATTGCGCGCAGTAAGTTTCAACACTTTATAGGTTGTAAACAACTGAAAATTGTCATTTGTTGTGTTTGCAGCATATTTACTGAAATCAAAAGCCATTTCAATCAAACTTTGAACAACATTTAACTTTTTAAACATTTTAACAGGTCACGTTACATTTTAACATAGGACCCCTTATTTGATAGCAGCTTCACAAGTCTTGCATCCATTGAACTTGTGAGTTTTTGGACAGTTTCTGCTTGAATTTGTAAGATGTCAGAATAGCCTCCCAGAGCTGCTGTTTGGCTGTAAACTGCCTCCCACCCTCATCTTTTGCTTGAGGATGCTCCAAAGGTTCTCAATAGGATTGAGGTCAGGGGAGGATGGAGGCCACACCATGACTTTCTCTCCTTTTATCCCCATAGCAGCCATTGATGCAGAGGTATTCTTTGCAGCATGAAGATGATTTTATTACGGAAATCATAGTTCTTCCTTCTGTACCAGGGAAGGAAGTGGTCAGTCAGGAACTCCACATACTTTGCAGAGGTCATCTTTACACCTGCGGGGACCATAAAGGGGCTGACCAGCTCTCTTCCCATGATTCCAACCCAAAACCTGACTCCACCTCTGCCTTGTTGGAACAGGGTGGCCGTCCACCAACCATCCACTACTACTCCATCCATCTGGACCATCCAGGGTTGCACGGCACTCATCGGTGAACAGGACTGTTTGAAAATTAGTCTTCATGTATTTTTCTGCTGAATGCAGTCATTTCTGCTTGTGTGCATTGGTTAGTGGTGGCCGAATGGAAGGTTTATGCACAGTTGCAAGACTCTGGAGGACTCTACACCATGATGTTCGTGGGACTCCAGAGGCACCAGCAGCTTCAAATATCTGTTTGCTGCTATGTCATGGTGTTTTAGCAGCTGCTCTCTTGATCTGATGCAAGGATCTGGCAGAAATCTTCCTCAATGTGCCTTTATCTGCACAAACCCGTCTGTGCTCTGAATCAGCCACAAATCTCTTAATAGTGCGATGATCACGCTTACGTTTTCGTGAAATATCGAATGTTTTCATACCTCGTCCAAGGCATTGAACTATTTCACTCTTTTCGGCAACATAGAGACCCTTTTTCTTCCCCATATTGCTTGGAAATGGTGCTCTGCTTAATAATGTGGAACGCCCTCCTTTAGTAGTTTTTCCTTTAATTGGGCTCACCTGGCAATCTAATTATCACAGGTGATTATTTTCAGTGATCAAAAGAGCACTGAGACACAATGCCATCCATGAGTTAAACTGAAAAACAAAATATGTAATCTTTGTGACACTGAAATAGAATTTGCATAATAATTTGGAACAGGATGTAATTGGTTTAAAAAATAGGTGGGGAAGTACAAGCTAGAGCAGGTGTCAGATAGATTTTAGTCAGTTGAGTTGTTTCTGGAGGCCGGCAGACGGCATAGCAAAGATGATGGAGCCCTTTGAATCCAGTCTTCTTGAATTTAAAGTAATGCAGAAGAGGAAGAGCAGAAGATCTCAAGTGGTCCTTTTAACTGCTTCCGGACCGCCTACCGCATATATACTGTGTGAAATCACATACCTGTACATGGCTTCATGCACGAGGTCTGGGGCGCAAGCCAATCAGCGGGTCCAGTGGACGCTATGAGAGTTATTTACTAAAGGCAAATCCACTCTGCATTACAAGAGCACTTCAAGTGCTCTTGGGAGTGCACTGAAAATGCACTTGGAAGTGCAGTCCCTGTAGATCTGAGGGGGACATTCCATGAAAATAAAAAACAGCATTTTTGATTGCACATGATTGGATGATAGAAATCAGCACAACTTCCCCTCATTTCATATCTCCCCCTCAGATCTACATGACTGCACTTCCATGTGCACTTGTCTTTAGTAAATCAACCCCTATGTCTGCCAGAAACCCGGCAATTGTTCGTAGAGAGGCAGAAGCTAAGCAGAAACACTGATCGCTTTCTTTCCCCAGACAAAGCACTCCCCCCACAGTTAGAAAGCACCTCCTAGGGACACACTTAACACTTTGATCGCCCCTGATGTTAACCCCTTTCCTGCCAGTGTCATTAGTACAGTGACATTGAATTTTTTTTTTAGCACTGATCACTGTAGTAATGTCACTGGCCCCCAAAAAGTGTCAGTTAGATATCCAATCTGTCCACCGCAATATCGCAGTCCCGCTAAAAACGCTGAGCGCTGCCATTTCTAGTAAATAATAAATAAAAATTCCATAAAAATATCCTATAGTTTGTAGACGCTATAACTTTTGCATTTTTTATTGGATATGTTTTATGGCAGAAAGTAAAAAATATTGTGTTTTTTCAAAATTGTCAGTCTTTTTTTAGTGCAAAAAGTAAAACCGCAGAAGTGATCAAATACCACCAAAAGAAAGCTCTATTTGGGTACAACTTTGCACGACCGCGCAATTGACAGTTAAAGTAACGCAGTACTGTAACGCACAAAATGGCCTGGTCAGGAAGGGGGAAAACCTTCCGGGACTGAAGTGGTTAAAGGAAGGATCGCACACTGCTGTATCAATTCTCTGAAGCTGAGAACCTGCAGAAGTTCAGGTTATCCAAGCAGTTCAGGTTATCCAGCCCACTTATCATGGAGCTCTATACCCAACTCATAGGATACCTTGAGCCCTCAACACAGAGAAGGCATGCCATACTAGCCATGATTAAATTGCTGGCTGTCTTACACTTTTTTGAAAAAGCATTATATCAGATGCTTGCGATAACTTATCGCATGGTTTTCTGTGGTATTTAACCACTTCACCCCGGAAGGATTTTCCACTGTAGGACCAGAGCACTTTTTGCGATTCTGCACTTCGTCGTTTAACTGATAATTGCGCAGTCCTGCGATGTTGCACCCAAACAAACTTTGCATCCTTTTTTCCCCACAAATAGAGCTGTCTTTTGGGGGTATTTGATCACCTCTGCGTCATTTCTGATCACCGCTATTAACAAAAAAAGAGCGACAATTTTGCAAAAAAAACAGTATTTCTTACTTTTTGCTAAAATGCAAATCCAAAAAAAATATATATAAAAAAACTAATTTATTCAACGGTTTCAGCCGATTTATATTCTTCCTCACATTTTTGGTAAAAAAAAACCGTAATCTGCATTTATTGATTGGTTTGCGCAAAAGTTGCCGCATTTACAAACCATGAGAATTCATTTCTGGCGTTTTTACAATTTTTTTTTTTTTTTTACTAGTAATTGCGGTGATCTGCGATTTTTATCGGGACTTTGATATTGGGGCGGACATGTCGGACATATTTTAAAACTTTCTTGGGACCAACAATTATACATCGATCAGAAATTTAAATATCCACTGATTACTGTATAAATGTCATTGGCAGTGAAGGGGTTAACCTGCAGGGGGAGATCTAGGGGTTAACTGTGTTCCCTAGGTGTGTTCTAACCCTGAGGGGGCTGGGTTGCCAGGGGCATAAGAGATCTAACTGATCCCAGTGACAGGGATCAGTAGATCTCTTGCATGCTGCCTGCCGTTCTTTCCCTCTGGCAGGTCATCACGGCTCGCCGGCGGCCATCAGGTCCGTCCGAGCCGTGGGCACACTCCATTGGTACGCTCTCGCCCCCTAGCTGCGCGTCCGTGAATCGGCACTTATATACGGCAATTCGCGAGACAGCGCCAGATTGCCGCAGTGAAAATGCGGTAGCCAGTCAGGAACCAGTTAAGGCATACTTGGGAAAGATAATGCATGTGAGATTTTAAGGAGAGTTACTTTGTGAATTACACTTTTTTTTTCTAAGCGCTGTGCATTATTTTACCACATACTCGTGAATTGAATGGTGCCCAGTATAAAAGTCTGAAATCTTGAGTTGTTAGTGTCGGCCCTTGTATTATTTACAAGACAGGTTTTCCTAAAAAAGCGACTTCCATCAGAAAGTCAGGACCTGCGATTTTTTAAAAGAATGTCTTTCATGTTCAGCGACAATGAATACGCAACATAACAAAATCATGCTATCAGGTAGATATGGATGTCATTTTTAAATGCTGATCAGGAAACACTGAGGACTTTCTTGCACTGTTCTAATAAAGTAGATCATAGGAGATTAAATTGCGTAATGGACAGAGATTTATGGGAATGGTCAGATGTACTCAGATGAGACCCATTTGTGATATCCTGCAGTACAGGTTTTGCACCCACATAGAAAACAGGATTTTAGCATTGTAAGATTACCTGCGATAAAGCTTAGCATCACATTTCCTGGGTTATTTTGTTTATTTAATTTTCTTTTCTTGTATTTGTAGAGATAAACTATTCCCAGCATTAGGATTTGGTGCACAGCTGCCTCCAGACTGGAAGGTAACATCATTTTCCCTCATTATGCAATGATGTAAAAGTATGTATGGAAGAATAGAACTGCATGTGCATGGTTAAAGGAGACATCTATGAATTATGAGTTTGCAAAATGCTATAACTTTTTGCAAAAACACAGTGACTGTTGGCCCAGGATTTGGCCTATAGTACCAATTTTGCAAGATTATTTGGACATCAGTTTAAATCAGCTAAATACATGCCAAGTGCATCAAAACAAAATGTGTTATTCCCTGGGCAAATTGCAAGTGTCATCCCTATAATACACAATTTCTAATACATGTACAGTGGGGAAAATAATTATTTGATCCCCTGCAGATTTTGTAAGTTTGCCCACTTACAAAGAAATAAAGGGTCTATAATTATTATCATGGGTGTATTTTAAATGATAGAGACAAAATATAAACCAAAAATCCAGGAAAAAAACACATGATACAATGTTATAAATTGAGTTGCAGTTCAGTGAGTAAAATAAGTATTTGATCCTCAAGCAAAACATGACTTAGTACTTGGTGGAGAAACCCTTCTTGGCAAGCACAGAGGTAAGACGTTTCTTGTAGTTGGTTACCAGGTTTGCACACATCTCAGGAGGGATTTTGGTCCACTCTTCTTTATAGAGCTTCTGTAAATCCTTAAAGTATCTTGGCTGTCGCTTGGCAACTCGAAGTTTCAGCTCCCTCCATAAATTTTCTATAGGATTAAGGTCTGGAGACTTCTTCTTGAACAACTCCTTTGTCGCATTAGCTGTATGTTTTGGGTCATTGTCATGCTGGAAGTCCCATCCATGACCCATCTTCAGTGTTCTGGCTGAGGGAAGAAGGTTCTCATCCAAGATTTTACAATACATGGCCCCTTCCATTGGCCCCTCAATGTGGCAAAGTGGCCTGTACCTTCAGCAGAGAAATAGCGCCAAAGCATAATGATTCCACCTCTGTGTTTGACTTTAGGGATGGTGTTCTTAGGGTCATAATCAGCATTTTTCTTCCTCCAAACACGACAAGTTGAGTTAATGCCAAAGAGCTGAATTTTGATCTCATCTGACCACAGCATTTTCTCCCATTCCTTTTCTGAATTATTTAGATGTTCATTGGCAAGCTACAGGCCTGTACATGTGCCCTCTTGAGGAGGGGGACCTTGTGGGTGCTTCAAGACTTCAATCCATGGCGGCGTATTGTGTTATCAATGGTTTGTTTGGTGACTGTGGTCCCAACTGCCTTGAGATCATTTAAAAGCTCCTCCCATGTAGATCTGGGCTGATCCCTCACTTTTCTTATGATTATCCTTACCCCATGAGGCAAGATCTTGCACGGAGCTCCAGACCGAGGGTGATTGATGGTTATTTTGTGTTTCTTCTATTTGCAAATAATCGCTCCAACAGTTGTCTCCTTCTCACCAAGCTTCTTGCTGATGGCCTTGTAGCCCAGTCCAGCCTTGTGCTGGTCTACAATCTTGTCCCTGATGTCCTCTGACAGCTCTTTGGTCTTGCCCATGATCATGAGGTTTGAATGGAAGAAAGAGATTCTGTGGACAGGTGTCTTTTATACACATAACGAGTTGTCGTTAGGAGCACCTTCTTAAGCCTGCATTCACACTGGGGCGAATTGCGATCCGACTTCAGTTGCCTCAAGTCGCCCCAAGTCGCCTGACATTTGAAATCCCATTGAAATGAATGGGAGCCGTCTTAATATACATGACTGAAGTCGCTCCGACTTCAAGGCGACTTCTGAAAAGGTTCCTGTACTACTTCTAGGCGACTTCTATCTGACTTGTGCCCATAGGATTCAATAGAAGTCGCCTCCAAGTCGGATCCCCATCTACATGGAAGC
Organism: Glandirana rugosa; assembly: GCA_018402905.1. Taxonomy (NCBI): domain Eukaryota; kingdom Metazoa; phylum Chordata; class Amphibia; order Anura; family Ranidae; genus Glandirana; species Glandirana rugosa. The sequence continues at coordinate 1,021,558 of BLSH010135425.1, forward strand.
GACTTTACAGTTAAAAAGAATAGAATTTATTTTTAGGCAGCCCCCTCCCTCTCTTCTCTGATTGGTCAAGGCAAAGTCGCCTGGCAAAAGTCGTGTTGTAAAGTCGCCTGAGGTTCTTTAAGTCGCGCTGGAAGTCGCGCTGAAAGTCACGCTTAAATCGCCTAGCGAAGTCGCGCTGAAGTTGGGTCGCCCCTATGTGAATGCAGCCTTAATTGACAGGACTAATCTGTGTACCACATGAGCACTTACTGTAGCCAGTCTGTGGGAGCCAGAATTATGGTTGGTTGGTTAGGGGATCAAATACTTATTTTACTCACTGAACTGCAACTAAATTGTACATCTGAACATTTGTATTATGCGTTTTATCTGGATTATTCTATCTCTATCATTTCAATTTTAAAATATACTTATGATAATAATTATAGACCCTTCATTTAAGTGGGCAAACGTACAAAATCTGCAGGGGATAAAATAATTATTTTCCCCAATATACTTATTCTTTATATATATCCTCCCCCTCTGTTTGACCTGTGTATTCTCTGGGGCTAGAACCCCCCACCTTTCCTTCTTCTATGTTCACTCTGTTAGGTTGATGGGTACCATTGAAAAATACTTCCTCGTAGTACATCTCTTACTTCATAGTACATTATTAGACAACTGAGAGTCACCCAACCCTTGGGTTAGTTTTCTCCCCACGTTCCATGTGAGAAAGCTTACCAGTGTATTACTGTCGGTATGTGTTTTGCTCTTACTTTTTATACTCATGACTGTGTGCTTTTGGCTTTCATCAAGCTGTTTGTACTTTTTGTACCTTGAGTGTTACATCATAATGTCACCTTTTTTCGCTTTTACTGTGTTTTGTATACCGTGCTATATGTGGGGAAGCATGGGTCTCTCTGCAGAGGTCTGGCAAGCCCTAAATGAATCAGGCCTATAGCTCTGCCGTCAGCAAAGCTCATCCCCACTGCTGATTGGAGAGCTCTTGCTCTGACTAGACATGGGTTGTGTTGGACCTCTGCAGAAAGATCACTGCTTCCCCACCCTGAACATATTGGAAGGGGACAGGCTTCTCTACTTAGGCTGTGGCTGCCTTAGAAAGAAAGTGAACTGTAAGTCACTGAATATCTTTTTTTTTTATAAATCTGGAATGTGTTTAGCTAATTTAAGCTGAGAGTTCAACTGGGCTTCCACCATAGGGGGAAGGATATAAAATTGCTTGATTCCTCCATCGATACAGTCAGTGTTGATGGGGGAATCTCTCCCGCAGTGCTGTTGTGTCCTGCCAGCAGAATACAATGGTCACTGCTGGTGGCTATAGCCGCCAACAGTCATCCCATGCAAAAAATCTGACAGGCTGGTTGTACTGAAGTCAATCGATAAAGCAACTTCAGTAAAACCAGCCTGCCCATAGATAGATTAAATATCAATCGTTCCCTGCTGAACTGTCTGAGATTTAATCCATGGCCAGCTTTAAACAACAGCCAGAATGCAAAACAGGCCCTCTAAGGCGCCCGAACCTAACTTTTTCCATTGTCTTCAGTGTCTCAAGAGTCCTTAACCACTTCAGCCCCGGAAGGATTTCCAGCTTTAGGACCGGAGCCCTTTTTGCGATTCGGCGCTGCGTCCCTTTAACTGACAATTGCGCGGTCGTGCGACGTTGTACCCAAACTAAATTTGCGTCCTTTTTTTCCCACAAATAGAGCTTTCTTTTGGTGGTATTTGATCCCCTCTGCGTCATTTCTGATCGCCGCTATAAACAAAAGAAGAGCGACAATTTTGCAAAAAAACCCAAATTTCTTACTTTTTGCTAAAATACAAATCCAAAAAAAAAATATAAAAAAACATTTTTTTTCACTGTTTTTGGCCAATTTATATTCTTGCTCATATTTGCAATAAAAAAAATCACAATCTGCGTTTATTGATTGGTTTGCGCAAAAGTGGTCGCGTTTACGGATGATGAGAATTCATTTTTGGGGTTTTTATTTTTTTTTTTTTTTACAAGTAATGGCGGCGATCTGCGATTTTTAGCGGTACTGCGATATTGGGGCGGACATGTCGGAACGTTTTGACACTTTTTTGGGACCATTGGCATTTATACAGCGATCAGTGCTATAAAAATGCACTGATTACTGTGTAAATGTCATTGGCAGTGAAGGGGTTAACCTGCAGGGGGCACTCTAAGGGTTAACTATGTTCCCTGGGCGTTTTCTAACTGTGTGGGGGCTGCCCTAACAAGAGAAGGAAAGTGGTCACAGCCTTCATGTACAGGAAGGCTGTGATCACAGCCCTTCCCCCTCACACAGAACGGAGGTTTACTTACACGGACCTCCGTTCTTTCACTCAGGGGGGGGGGCATCGCGGGTAGCCAGCGGCAATCGAAGCCGCCGCACCCGCTCCCTGGCCCCCCCGAACACAGTGAGCGCGCGTGCCTCCGGCGGCGCGCGTGCGCTCAATAGGCTCTGTATCGTGGCCACCGTCGTATGACGGCGTTTCGCGTTACAGAGCCACTCTGTCGCCGTCATTTGCCGATCAGCCGTCGGCAAGTGGTTAACCCCTTCCTTACCGGGCACTTAAACCCCCCTCCTGCCCAGACCAATTTTTGGCTTTCAGCGCTGTCGCATTTTGAATGACAATTGCGCGGTCGTGCGGTCGCGACTTTCGGTTTTTAACCAGACCCGTCCTCCCCCCAAATTCACGGGCCATTCCTTCCCCAATTGGTGAACGGCTGCCGACTAGCCGTTTACTGCCGCTGTCTCACCGAGACATTGCGCTTTGCGGCAGTATGCTGCCACCGGTGCTATGTCTCGGATAACTCGCGTGCGCGCGGCGGCCTCCGTGCGCGCGAGTGACACAAGCCCCCCCGGTCCCTCGCCCACGCCGCCGAAGCTAACGGCGACCGATGGGCGCT
>BLSH010135425.1:1024710-1035618 GCA_018402905.1 Glandirana rugosa
ACGGCCCTGCTGCAGGGGGCAGTGAAGGGGTTAACAAATGTTCCCTGGGTGTGTTCTAACTGTGGGGGGGCAGGGCTGGCCGGGACATAACAGATCTAACTGATCCCAGTGACAGGGATCAGTAGATCTGGTATGTCCCCTGTCACAGAACGGGGAACCGCCGTGTTTACAACGGCGGTTCCCCGTTCTGAGGCTCCTGAAGGAGATCGGCGGGTCCGGGCGGACATCGAGTCCGCCCGAGGCACGGGCACGCGCGCGCAGCGTGCGGCGCGCGCGTGCGCGCGCCGCTGCTGCCACTAGGGGGCGCGCGAGGAGCGCGCATAGGGGGCGACGTCCATGGACGTCGTCCCGGCATTCCAGATCCGCGCTGGAGCCGTAAAATGGCAATAGCGCGGATCTGGAGTGGTTAAAGCAAGCAAGGAGCTCTTGTTTCTCAACTTACTTTGGAAAACTCAAGGGTAGCCCTGCCGCTCCCACTCACTAAAACTTCATATTGGTTGTTACCCATGATGGTTGGCTTCAGTGTCAAATAGGGAGTTGGGGGAAGAGATATTTTAAGACTGCTGGATCATGTTTCATATGGGTGTAACGTATAACATACTTCAGAAGGTGAACTTAGCCTTTAAAGTGTTACTAAAAGCACAACAGTAAAATCAGTCTGTATAAAAAAAAATCAGTCTGTATATGCAGTACAGCATGCTTGTTATACTCACTGTGTAACCTAAGGGGTTAATACTCTGCATTGTGTAAAAAGGCTGGTTGATCCAGTCTTTTCCGATCTTCCCCTTCTTTTACTGTCCCCAATCTATCTGCTGATAGTACAAAGCCTTGGGGGCATTCTGCACATGATCAGTTTGGTGTGCATTGCTAGAGAGTTTATCTTTGTTTTGTTTTTGGGAGGGTGCATGTGATCGGCACAGGGCCAATCAGCACTATCCAGACAGAGGGTCAGGGGTCATGCAGTCTCATAGGACAGTCAGAAGAGAATGAAAACTCCTCCTACAAACTTGAACCAGTGTTCTGCTGGACACTGATAGAAGTCACAAGACTGTTATATACTGCTGATGAGAAAAGGTATTTAGCAGTTTATATTTACTAAAATATTTGCATTTCCATTTTCTGTGTACTGTGGGAGACCAGATATAGCGAATGCAGGGTCCTGGGTTTAGTAACACTTTAATTAATGATGGCTGGTGCTCCATTTTGGGGGGGAGGGGGGCAAACAAACCACCCAACAACCCCCCTCCTCCCCATCGCTTGCTCGTCTGTCCACCCCACCAGCCCCACATTTACCTCTGCAGAAGCGGGACTGAAGACCAGGGGAGCTTAGCCGAAGTGTCAGATGTGCCTGGATGATGTGCAGCACCAAGCCAGATGGGAGGAAGGAGAATAGAAGCCCATGCTTCTGCTCTTGGTTAAGCGGGTCTCAGGACCTGCTTCCTGATTGGCTGAGAGGAGAATCAGGAATACAATAGTGAATATTTATTATTGTCACACAAGTGGATGGGATCAGGACGCAGTGCTCTGCTCCCTGAGCCCACCGTTCGAAAAAAAAACAACCCATTGGAATCCATGCGTCTGGCGCCCTGTATGTAGATTAGGGGCCGGGCTCATGGGGGGGGGGGGCAGGGGGGACCCCTTACGGATGGGCTGCCACTGACTTTAATGCTGATTGTTACATATGTTGGGGTACAAAATTAACTCGGACAATAAAGCTCTGTTTGTTATTTGCAATACTTGTAGTCATATACTGCCATATTCATATGTTCACACATTGGTTGTCATCTAGAAAATGTATGAGAAGCAAAAGTTAAAATTAGAATAAAATTGTTTGCATTCGTTTTAGGCTGGGTTTACACTGCCGCAACTTCAAAGTCAAGCGACTTTGAATCCTACATCCCTACCCGACTTCATTGCGACTTGCATACGACTGCTTTAACAGAAGTCAATGCAAGTCACATTGAAGTCACACCAAAACTATTGCAAGAACCGTTTTCTAAGTCAGAGTGACATGAGTCGCACCGATTAGAACGGTTCCATTGCAGTTAATGGGGCTCGACTTGTCATGCGACTTTGAACCCTCAAGTCGCATGACAAGTTGTGGCAGTGCGAACCGGGGCTTATTATATAGTGATAAACATGTTATCGAGTGTACGGCTTAATCAGAATGCTTTATATTTCAGGTGTCTCATGAATTTGCTATCAACTTTAATCCTACAAGCCCATTCTGCTCAGGTGAGTTTGTTTGTCTCTTGTAGTGGAGGTTTTACAAAGTTTTGCATACTGTGACATTTAAAGATGGCATCTGGTTGTTATTCATTCTTTCCAACCACCCTAAAAAAATAATTTGATTGTTGGATAAATACCGAAAGGATAAATCCTAAACCATTGTTTTAAATGTCTTACAATCGACTACTGTCACAGAGACCTCCACACTTCAGGTCTATTTTTCTCCTTCAGCCATGATGGTACATTGTCGCCCTGCCTGTTAGATTTTATTTTATTTTTTTCATTTTACATAAGAATTCAGCTAGGGCAATGAGACTCCTCTGTGTTGAAAATGAGGAATGATTCCTGGCTCCTCTCTGTAATTCTCAAGAAGGATGATTGCACAGAATCATGTGACAAGTGTAAGAAGCCCATTGACCCTGGCTGAAATGGATTATATTCTTGGGTTTATTACTTCAGCTGTAATGTATCTTAGACCAGGGCATGACAAAAACCCAGGTGCCAGGTCGCAATGGCGACTGGAAATTGCGCCCTGGCGCCTGGGTTACACAGTCCTCCCATGTGGCTCACCCACGGCAGTGCCCATCAGTGAGTGCCACATATCAGTGCCCATAAGTGCCACCTAATCAGCGCAACCTCATCAGTGTCAACTATCAGTGTCCATCAGTGCCACCTTACCAGTGCCCATCAGCTCAGCCTCTTCAGTGCCCATCAGCGCAACCTATGAGTGCGCCATAAGTGCCACCTATCAGTGCTTATCAGCGTCGCCTATCAGTGCCATCTGTCAGTGCTCATCAGTGCTGCCCATCAGTGCCACCTAATCAGTGCAGCCTATCAGTGCTTATCAGAGCAGCCTCATTAGTGTTGCCTGTCAGTGCCCATCAGTGCAGCTCATCAGTGCTCATCAGCGCCACCTATCAGTGCTCATGAGCGCACCGTCATCAGTGCAGCCTATCAGTGCCACTTTTCTTTTTTTTTTTTTTTTTTTTTTACTTTTCGGTTGGCACCAGTCATGAGCAATTCTTATTGCTGGACAACCTGGACATGCAGTTCTGGGTGCTGGACAGCTGGTTTAAAAAACTGGCTCCTAACTTTTATAGCTGGCTCCTAGATTCTAATCAAATTTGTCAAACCCTGTCTTAGACAGCAACCACTGTTTGATTTTACTTAGCTATTTTGCGTTTGACAAAATTGAAATTTTCTGAAGAAATTAATGTTGTTTCTGCATTGTTCTTATAGGAGTTGAGGGCATTATAGAAGCATATTCTGCTTGCCTCCCGCACATACGCTTCTATGGACCAACCAACTTCTCCCCAATAATCAACCATGTGGCTCGATTTGCAGCACAAGCAACAACTCAAGATGCAGCAGCAGTAAGTACATTTAAGTTTAAAATTTCAGGTATGCATTACCTTGCAAAAAAGATCATATTTTTTAAGCATAGGATGCTTAAAGGGTAACTCCACTTTCATGGGGGAAAAAAATGGCAAGTGAAGAAAAAATAATATAGCATATACAACTGCGATGCAAGTCATATTGTAATTAAATGTTATTAAAAATTACTTTTCCTTTTCAATCTGCAGCTCTGTAATTTTCTGTAAATGCAATGCAATATGGCTACCTGGAGGTGTTATGTACACAGGCTGTGTACAGAACGCCCCCTAGAAACAAAATTTCCTGCTTGTGTGATTCGCTCACTGATATTCCCATAAGTCTGCACTAAGATGCAAGTCAGATTTCAGGCATCCCCTGCAACAAGAATGCTATTTTTGATGAGATACTCTCATTAGAAACACATCTAAAGGGATGCAGATCCTGCAGCTTTCCTCATTAGTGCCTTGCAGATGCTGCCACTGGTTGATAATTATGAAACCACTCCCATAGATCCACTTAGCGCAGGGACACAGAGGATTAATCAGTAATTTCTTCAGAATAACAAAAGGTAGGAATCTGCAAAAAAGTTTGTTAAAATCCTGCAATGGAGGATGTATCTTCACTTTTTGAGAACTATAATCATAGCCCAAAATTTGCGTTATACCGGTTAATTAGCAACCAATGTTGTATGTCAATAATATTGTTATCCACCGGTACTTTTCTATTTTTGTATTGTACGGTTTTACAGTTGTGCTCATAAGTTTACATACCCTGGCAGAATTTATGATTTCTTGGCCATTTTTCAGAGAATATGAATGATAGCACAATAACATTTCCTTCATTCGTGGTTAGTGTTTGGCTGATGCATAAAAAGAGTAAACACAGTTGATTGATAATAAATGGCTTCAGCCAAACACTAACCATGGGTGAAAGAAATGTTTTTGTGTTCTCATTCACATTCTCTGAAAAATGGCCAAGAAATCATAAATTCTGCCAGGGTATGTAAACTTATGAGCACAACTGTATATCTGTATGGTTTATATGAAAACCATTGGAAAATAAAATCCTTGCAATGTACAAGTTCAGCCTTTAGGCCCCTTTCACATGCGGCAGATCTGTTGGACAGACTCCGCTAGCTCAGTGGGGGATCGCTCTGTTGATCCCCAATGAGCAGGCGGATGACAGGTCCGTCTCCACTCACTGTGCAGAGACGGATCTGTCAGAGCCCCGCTCTCCTCTATGGGAAGATCGGATGAAAACAGACAGCATGTCCGTTTGCATCTGATCCAACCCACTAGACGGATGGTGAACGCATCACCATCCGTCTGTTTTCAGGGGATCTTGTCAGATCAGATGGCAGGCGGGTGTCAGCGGACAGCAAAAAAAGGGTCAAGGATAAATCCGAGGCAGATACCAAGCTCTACTTACCGATCAGCCTGCAACCAACCAAAAAAGGGTCAAGGATAAATCCGAGGCAGATACCAAGCTCTACTTACCGATCAGCCTGCAACCAACCAAATGAACCTGTCTAACAGTATGCGTGTAAAAATTGGGGTTCAGTTGCACAGATTTGCAAATGCATACGTAAGCTACAGGCCCCGCCAAGGCACCCTGTGATCTGTAGTCCCTATCTCTGACTTGTAAGAGACTCCACAGTGGGAGCACATGCTTTTTTATAAGATAGGTGAAGACAAATGGACTGGAGGGGGCCCCACCCCTCCTTAAAGGCGCAGGGGCACATTGAACACCCAGCATATAGCACAATGGCAGCAAAGATGTCAATGCGTTGCCAGACCAAAAAACAAACGTACCAAACAATGACCACTGCCTACATCTATAACCAGCCATTGGTCATGTGCTCCCACTCTTCCCCCCACCCCTTCAACCCCTGCAGCAATGCTGGCAGCACTCATACGTCTATTTCCCAAAGACAACCTCTGGATATGACGCTGAGCACGTGCCCTCAACTTCTTTGGTCGACCATGGTGAGGCCTGTTCTGAGTGGAACCTGTCCTGTTAAACTGCTGTATGGTCTTGGCCAACATGCTGCAGCTCAGTTTCAGGGTCTTGGCAATCTTCTTATAGCCTAGGCCAACTTTATGTAGATCAACAATTCTTTTTTTTCAGATCCTCAGAGAGTTCTTTGCCATGAGGTGCCATGTTGAACTTCCAGTGACCAGTATGAGAGAGTGAGAGCGACAACACCAAATTTAACACACCTGCTCCCCATTCACACCTGAGATCTTGTAACACCAATGAGTCACATGACACCGGGGAGGGAAAATGGCTAATTGGGCCCAATTTGGACATTTTCACTTAGGGGTGCACTCACTTTTGTTGCCAGTGGTTTAAACACTGTGGTTTAGGCTGGCTGTGTGTTGGGTTATTTTGAGGGGACAGCAAATTTACACTGTTATACAAGCTGTACACTCACTACTTTACATTGTAGTAAAGTGTCATTTCTTCAGTGTTGTCACATGAAAAGATAGAATAAAATATTTACAAAAATGTGAGGGGTGTACTCACTTTTGTGAGATACTGTATATCTATAGTAACTCTGAGTCCCATGAGCCCTTATATTAAACCTTGTATGATAAGGGGTTGGTGAGGATAGCGAAGGAGAGGAAAGTGAAAGTGATGGAGAAATAAAAAAAAAGGTAGGAAGGTTTATTTTAACAGCAGGATCTACTTTTGCCAATACCATTCAAAGGTACACTTATAGGAATACATGGCTTGCCAAATATAAGAAAAAATGTCTCCTAGATTTTTTTCTGCATGACCATGAAAACTGCTATAAATGATAATTGACGTTATACATTTCTCACTGTCAGTTTTGGAATATTTACTGACAGCTAGGGTCATACAAACCTCTGTGTATTTTATTTTCCAGCAATACTTTATCCTTCTCATCATAACGGATGGTGTCATTAGTGACATGGATGAAACAAGACATGCCATTGTACAAGCCTCTAAGCTGCCCATGTCCATTATCATCATCGGGGTGGGAAATGCAGACTTTTCCGCCATGGAGTTTCTTGACGGGGATAACAGAGTACTCCGATCTCATACCGGAGAGGAAGCATCACGGGACATTGTACAATTTGTGCCATTTCGGGAGTTTCGTAATGTAAGTAGACCATGTTTATGTCAGTATTGTAGAGCCTAACAAGACTCATATCTATGATTATTATATACTAATCCATGTTTTTCTGTGTGGCCATAGATAAGTAGATCTCTCTGATTACTTATGACAGGAGGTAAATGTTTTGTCTTACATTGTCACCATTGGTTCACATTTAAACTTGATTTGGACAATGTACAGTTTCGATAAACAAGCAATCTAGTTTTTGCAGTCATGTTACTGGTAAATTTTGCTGATTTGAGAAATCGGCAGTGGCTGCCTGTCCATTAGGGGCACAGGGGCGCTGCCCCCCCCCCCCACCCCAATCCATGTGCCTGGCCCCTAATCTCCATGCAGGGTGCCGGATGCATGAATTTCAATGGGGTTTTTTTTTTTAAGCACGTAATTTCGCTAATGTCTTCCTGCTTCTCCAAAAAAACAAGGGCCAGGGATAAATCCAAGGCAAATACCAAGCTCTACTACCCAGCTGCGACTAACCAAATTAACCGGTCTAACAGTATGCGTTTAAAAACAGGGGTTTAGTTGCACAAATTTGCAAATGCTTCCTGCTTCTCCTCCCGGCCAATCAGAAAGCGGTTTTTAAGACCCGATTGGCTGGGAGTCTTAGGACTCCCAGCCAATGGGGTCTTAGGACCTACCTCCTGTTCGGTCCCGGCGGCAGCAAAAGCCTCTTCCAGGTAGTACAAATGGATTGCCGCCTATCGAGCGTGCGCGGGAGGGTGAAGTGCAAGTGGATTGAGGCTTTGATTGATCCATTGAGAGCCACAGGGACCACCAGCCACCACTGGAGATCACATCTAAAGAGTAAAAGAGACAATGCAGTGACATTGTGGTAGGAATAGGACTGGTTGAACACATAGCTGATTGTAAGAGTTCCTCTCAACTCAAACAAATCCACTATAAGCAGACAACCACTAGCATTTACAGCTGGTAATACACTCTCACAGTCAGATATAATACCAGGACCAGCCTTTCTTGACTGTTTTACCCCAGAAGAATCCTCAGGAAACCCCTGCTAGAACCAATTAATTGGTAGCCAGTGTGAAGAATATCACTTACAGTAGTGACCAGAATGCCACCTTTACACATGACCACAAAGATCATTGGTGTTATGCAGGTACCTCAACCAAGTGGCATTAGCCGCCAGTGCTAATTTTGTCAACGATTAACATTATTTTAGTCTAATAAAATACGTCTAAAACTAAAACAATGCAGATGACTAAAAAAACGCTAAAACTAAAAAAAACTAAAATGGCATTTTGGTCAAAAGACTAAATCAAAGTTGGGCGTCAAAATTAACACTGGTTATATATCACAATGGCTAAATCTGTGTCTATAGTGCATGTTCAAACCTCAATATCATAAATAATTACACGTTATTAGATTTTTACTCCAGGAGTATATAATGAGTTTGGAAATTCTAGAGAAATGCTTAAATAATACATTACAATTTAACTGCTGTAAACCTATTAGATTTTAGTCGACTAATGTGTATGGAAATACAATTAAAACAATTCAGATAACTAAAATACAACTAAAACTATAATGGCAAAGACAATGACTAAATTGATATTTGACGTCAAATTTAACACTGTTAGCCCCAGAACTATGAAGGCACCATCAAATGGAAGGTAAAGTAGCCACAGTTTAAGACCACCTAGCAACTTCTGATGGAGCCTCAGAAAACTGGATAACCCCTTCCAGCCCAGCACCGACATCCCTTTAATAGGGCTTGAATGCCCGGGGGGATGTCGGGGAGTTGGTGCAGGGAGGTTCGGTAATCATGTGATCACTCTGATTGGCTTGTCAAAGTGGTCACATGATTGGGAGACAGTCATGCTAGCTTTCAATCTTTAGTGGTGACCGAGAGCTGTCTTTGAAAGCTCAATCTCTGTGCTGTATGCGTGCTCTCAGCACAAAAACATCAGTTTCCCAGTGATGCATATGTGCAGCATGTAGGCGTTAAAGCCCACCCTTATGCCGCTGCACATATGCGTTACGTGGGCGGCAATAGGTTAAGAATGGCTGTTATAGATACACATTCTTTGATTATCAGGGCAACATTCTGCTGCTAGGATCACTTTTGTATAGAACTTTTTTATTCTCAGTGGTTCTAACTTGACTTACCATATTATATTAGAGCTTATATTAGATGACTATTTCTACTGATGTGAAAAATGTGACAGATAACAAACACTACAAAGAAAACCCACCTCTAGGCACGGGTCTATTAGTGAGCATTTTCTGTAGCTCCAGTGGATGTTTGAGGGCCTCAAAAGTTGCACTGAACACCCGTGATTACATGTGTAATTGTCTTTCTATCTTTTTGCTCCTCAGGCTCCTAAGGAAACTCTGGCCAAAGCAGTGCTCGCAGAGCTCCCTCAACAAGTAGTGGATTACTTCAAGAACCACAACCTGCCTCCCACCAAGGCTGAGGGTGTATAACTTTCTGGACCTTCAGCCCATATGGCAGGAAGCCTGTGAATTAAACTCATTAGAGTATAAAACCAGCAATCTGTCTCAGCAGTGTAAAAATGTCTTTCGAGGTGGTCAGATATGGACATCCTTCTCTGTAGTATTAAAGCCATTGTACTGTATTCTTTTTTTTTTTTAAATCCTATTTTAATGCCAGAGGTCGCGGTGACAATCTTAGACTTCACAAAGCTCTGGCAAGGATTGCTGCTATAATTACCATGGTGTTCTGTGGCTCTCCAGGTATTCTTGTCTTCAGGATGGCCTTTCCTAGGAGAATTCTAGTTGTGTGTTACATTTGTGGCAGGCATCTGGCATTATTCAAGGCCTCATCTAGTGCTTTGTGTTTTGTTCTTTTGCTTCGGATTTACCCCTGAAATTATTCAGCTCTCCGGAAACACATTTCAGAGGATGGGATGTTTTTAGCTGTATCTGCTAGGAAAGGCTCATTCACATTTGTGCTCTTAACCATATGTTTTAATTGCACTTAGAAAATGTTTTTTAGCACACAGTACAAACAAGGCCACGGAGTGTTGGTGTATCAAAAAGGATGGAAGAGGGATTGGTCTTGTTGCTTGTAGCAGCCATTGTGATCATGCCATGTTTCTAGTGCCGTATTGGGAATGAATGAGAGATGCTGTTTAAAGCCCAACTGAACTGTACGGTCCTTTCCTATGAGTGTCATCAGTTCAGTCATGGTTTTTGCTCAGAAAAAAACTGATGCATACAAAGGTTACATCAGATTACATCAGTTTGCACTTCAGTTTAGTTCAGCTCTCTTCAGTTTGCAGTTCAGTTTACATCTGTATTTGCATCCATTTATTTCTAGTTCTTACAGAAACTAAGAAGAGATGACAAAGGTATAAATAAAAATGTTTCTTGCCTAAAAAATGGACATCAAGGTCCTTTCACATGGGTGATCAGGTCTGCCTGGCAGTTTTTCAGGTGGACCTGATCGGACGGTCTATTCACCCCTATGGACAGGCAGGTGTAAACGGACTTGCTTTCATTTACACCCAAAAAACAAACAAAATTCTCAGAGCTACCCTTTTCTGTGGGAATGCCAATAGTCCAAAGGTATTGACCATAAACTGTTATGGTGTACTATCCATAAAAAGTTCAGGAAATTAGATAACTAAAAATATCCTGGAAGGGTTAAAAGCAGGTGACTAATTCCAAGGTGGATCCAAGGCTGCTTGTGTCCAAAAGGGCTGGGAAACCCACGTTGCAAGAGAAGAGGGAGACAGGAGACAAGTGCCAAGCAAACTCTTGGTGTAGTACAGCTCTAATATTGAATACATTAAACAAGAAAAAAAGTGCCACTCGCAAAGGTGTAAACAGAGAAAGTGTGAGAACGGGGAAGGCTCAGTGCAAGAGCATCCTGCCCACGGAGGGCCTGCCAGTCCCTGCGTCCTCCGACATCCTCCTTTACTGGAGCTGCCGCAGTGGCATGGACTGACAGCCCCTCTGTGGGCAGGATGCTCTTGCACTAAGCCTTCTCCGGTCTCACACTTGCTCTGTTTAGACCTTTGGGAGTGGCACTTTTTTCTTCATTTCATTTATTCAATATTAACCGCTTCCCGACCGCGCGCCGTCTTTTCACGGCGGCAGTCGGGGAGCTGGGCGCGAATCGACGTAAATAGGCGGCGATTCGCATTTTGCCCACCAGGGGGCGCCGTGAACAGAGGACA
>BLSH010135433.1:9628-21056 GCA_018402905.1 Glandirana rugosa
TCTTCATGTTCTCCTAGTCCGTCTTCTCACCAGCGACCCGTTTAAACTTCCTGTTTCCTGTAGCAAATGCTGTTCGTTCTACAGCGTGTGAGTGTTTCTGAGCATCCTGATTTCCTGTTTATCTGATCCTGAGACCCGGCTTGACCTAGACTTCGTTGATTTCTGCCTGCACCGACCCCCAGCTTGCCCAGCGACCACTCTTCTGCCTGATCCTCTTGTACTTCTGCTGCCAGCCTGTTGACGACCCTGCCTGCACCTGACGACCTCTTTGCCTGCACCCTTTGTACCACATTGCCTGCCTGTTACCGACCCGGCCTGTACGACCATCCGCTACCTGCATGAGCTGCACCGGACCAGCCTTATCACCACCAGGGATCCTGTCCAGCCCTCGTGCCCCCCTGAGCTCCTGGGCTCCCTGTCTGCTCTACCGGGGACCCTCGAACCAGGGCCGCAAGAGTGGTTGCTTCCTGCACAAGACAGACTCCACCGCCAGGTACGTGACACTGCCCCTTTAGAACTAGGAGATGATTTTTGAACAATAATCTGTCACTTACATCAACAGCTGGAACCTCTCCCTTTAGAACTAGGAGATGATTTTTGAACAATAATCTGTCACTTACAGCAACAGCTGGAACCTCTCCCTTTAGAACTAGGAGATGATTTTTGAACAATAATCTGTCCCTTACAGCAACAGCTGGAACCTCGTACTATAGGAGTAGGCAATGATTTTTGTACAATAATCTGTCACTTACAGCAACAGCTGGAACCTGGCCCTATAGGAGTAGGTGATGATTTTTGAACAATAATCCATCCCTTACAGCAACAGCCGGAACCTTGCCCTATAGGAGTAGGCAATGATTTTTGAACAATAATCTGTCACTTACAGCAACAGCCTGAACCTCTCCCTTTAGAACTAGGAGATGATTTTTGAACAATAATCTGTCCCTTACAGCAACATCTAGAACCTGGCCCTATAGGAGTAGGAAATGATTTTTGAACAATAATCTGTCCCTTACAGCAACAGCTGGAACCTGGCCCTATAGGAGTAGGCAATGATTTTTGAACAATAATCTGTCACTTACAGCAACAGCCTAAACCTCTCCCTTTAGAACTAGGAGATGATTTTTGAACAATAATCTGTCCCTTACAGCAACAGATAGAACCTGGCCCTATAGGAGTAGGCGATGATTTTTGAACAATAATCTGTCCCTTACAGCAACAGCTGGAACCTGGCCCTATAGGAGTAGGCGATGCTTTTTGAACAATAATCTGTCCCTTACAGCAACATCTGGAACCTGGCCCTATAGGAGTAGGCAATGATTTTTGAACAATAATCCATCCCTTACAGCAACAGCTGGAACCTCTCCCTTTAGAACTAGGAGATGATTTTTGAACAATAATCTGTCACTTACAGCAACAGCTGGAACCTCTCCCTTTAGAACTAGGAGATGATTTTTGAACAATAATCTGTCCCTTACAGCAACAGCTTTAACCTGGCCCTATAGGAGTAGGCAATGATTTTTGAACAATAATCTGTCCCTTACAGCAACAACTGGAATCTGGCCCTTGAGAGTATACAATGAGTTTTGAACAATAATCTGTCACTTACAGCAACAGCTGGAACCTGCCCCTTTAGAACTAGGAGATGATTTTTGAACAATAATCTGTCACTTACAGCAACAGCTGGAAACTCTCCCTTTAGAACTAGGAGATGATTTTTGAACAATAATCTGGCCCTTAAAGCAACAGCTGGAACCTGGCCCTATAGGAGTAGGCGTTGATTTTTGAACAATAATCTGTCCCTTACAGCAACAGCTGAAACCTGGCCCTATAGGAGTAGGCAATGATTTTTGTGCAATACTCTGTCACTTACAGCAACAGCTGGAACCTGGCCCTATAGGAGTAGGTGATGATTTTTGAACAATAATCCATCCCTTACAGCAACAGCTGGAACCTGGCCCTATAGGAGTAGGCGATGATTTTTGAACAATAATCTGTCCCTTACAGCAACAGCTGGAACCTGGCCCTATAGGAGTAGGCGATGATTTTTGAACAATAATCCATCCCTTACAGCAACAGCTGGAACCTCTCCCTTTAGAACTAAGATATGATTTTTGAACAATAATCTGTCCCTTACTCGACAGTTGGAACCTGGCCCTATAGGAGTATGCAATGATTTTTGAACAATAATCTGTCCCTTACACAACAGCTCGAACCTGGCCCTATAGAAGTAGGCGATGATTTTTGAACAATAATCTGTCCCTTACAGCAACAGCTTTAACCTGGCCCTATAGGAGTAGGCAATGATTTTTGAACAATAATCTGTCACTTACATCAACAGCTGGAACCTCTCCCTTTAGAACTAGGAGATGATTTTTTAACAATAATCTGTCACTTACAGCGACAGCTGGAACCTCTCCCTTTAGAACTAGGAGATGATTTTTGAACAATAATCTGACCCTTACAGCAACAGCTGGAACCTGGCCCTATAGGAGTAGGCAATGATTTTTGAACAATAATCTGTCCCTTACAGCAACAGCTGGAACCTGGCCCTATAGGAGTAGGCAATGATTTTTGAACAATCTGTCCCTTACAGCAACAGCTGGAACCTGGCCCTATAGGGATAGGCGATGATTTTTGAACAATAATCTGTCCCTTACAGCATCAGCTGGAACCTGGCCCTATAGAAGTAGGCTATGATTTTTTAACAATAATCTGTCACTTACAGCAACAGCTGGAACCTGGCCCTATAGGAGTAGGCAATGATTTTTGAACAATAATCTGTCCCTTACAGCAACAGCTGGAACCTGGCCCTATAGGAGTAGGCAAAGATTTTTGGAACAATAATCTGTCCCTTACAGCAACAGCTGGAACCTGGCCCTATAGGAGCAGGCGTTGATTTTTGAACAATAATCTGTCCCTCTAAGCAACAGCTGGAACCTGGCCCGATAGGAGTAGGCGATGATTTTTGAACAATAACCTGTCCCTCTAAGCAACAACTGGAACCTCTCCCTATAGAACTAGGAGATGATTTTAGAACAATAATCTGTCCCTCTAAGCAGAAGCCTCTACCTAGTGCAGTCAGATCGCTGTGTAATGCAGGGTGAGATCTGCAATCTGTCCCTCAGAGCACCACTAGTAGTAATCTTAGGATGCAGGATGAGATGTGAAAATATCTGCAATCTCTCCCTCACAGCGCTTGCAGCTTCCTCTCCCTACAGTAGTCAGAGTCTCAGAGAGCATGTGACTGCAGCACCAAGTGACTCCAGCTTATAAAGAGGCAGGGTCACATGAAGCACTGGCCATTCACAGCCATGCCATTAGTAGGCATGGCTGTGATGGCTTCTAAGGGCAAACCAGTGAAACGCTTGTTGATTGGCTGCCCTGCAGCTATTCAACATGCGTGAACAACTACCAGAACCCAGAACCCGAATGTTTTGAAATGTCCAGGTTCGGGTCCGGATCCCGGACACCCCAAAGTTCGGTACGGACCCGAACTTTGCAGTTCTAGTTCATTCAACCCTATCGGTGAGTGCATTTCCATGTGGGTGAAGGTGCTGTGTGTCTATCTCACGTGGTGATATAAGAGGAGAAGATCTTGTTTGGAGGAACTGATTTGAAGAAGGATTATGTGGACTTGATAAAAATTTATTTCTACACCACTCTGGGAATTTCTATTATGCTAATTAGCGCTGCTTGCACTATGTTTTAAATGCATTTGTGTGCGATTGGTTGTTGTAACTTTTAATTTTTATAAGTAGCAGCTTTTTAAGGATTTGTATTATTTATGTGTTGATTACTTTGGCATGGATTTAAGGATCTGTGGGATAGGTGCATACAAGTGTGGATCCATTTGCTAACACTATTTATTGTTAAACTAACACTGCTTAAAGAAACAATACACTTTTGTTTAGTTTTGTTGCATTCTGTTATCTAAGGATTGCTCAGCAGCTCCCTCGTCTTGCTGAAATAGCTGTTAACCAGTTCAGCGCAGCAGGGCAGCAGCTACAAAGAGAAGATGCCACCAATATTTTTCTCTAATACTCACCTGGCTATATATAGCTAGCTTTCACTCTGGATCAATAACCAACATAGGCTAGAGCCAGGTTAGGCATCTAATGGCAATTTGGTGGTTAGTGATCCAGTTGCATGACAAGGTAGAAGTTACTGGGGACTGCCCAGAGTACAGAGGACAGCTAATACATAATGTACAGAGCGCAAGGGTCAGGAATGTATACAGCACAAAATGCATGACCATCTAGTGGCAGTGGTGGCTGGTGGGTTTATTTTTTGAAGGGGCGGCAAACAACCACCCCCAAGGTGGCTGGCAGCGTGGCACTATCACCCCCCTGGCGGTACGGCACTAATACCCCCCGCTGTCTGACAGCACTTACCTCATCTAGGTGGTGGGTGGCGGGCTGCGGGCTGTGGGCAGCAGCTCCAGTGCCCTCCAGCATGGCAGGCGGACCCATCTAGGTGGTGGGCATTGGGGTGTGGGCAGCGGCTCCAGTGTGTGCTCCTCCCGCAGCTTCCTCCATGGTTTCCGCCGTGTGTCTCCATTCTCTTCCTCCTAGGCGCTAGGCGTCCAATAGGATCGCCTTATGTTTTGGCCAATCGGGAAACAGGTCTTATTTAATTTAATGTGAACATAGCAAATATTCATTCACTATCGCCACATAACTGGGTGGGATAGGGGCACAGTGCTCTGCGCCCCAAGCTCACCCTTTTTTGAAGTCTATAACAGCCTCTGGCTCTAATCACATGCTTCCAAAAAAAAAACAATGGGGGGCCCCATTGGAATCCATGGTCCAGTGCCCTGTATGTAGATCAGGGGGCCGGACTCCTTTATAGGGGGGCAGCGTCTGTCTAGTGGTCTTAAAAGGTTTAGTGCTTGCAGGCAAATAATTGTACCCCTTTTAAGGCCTCATTCACATGTATAGTCATGGGACAGTAAAAAGAGGGGCCTGAACCCCCTGCCCCCTGGCTACACACCCAGGTCTAAAATACAGCTGGAAGAGGCTACTCACATGCCGTTGCTGTGGCACTTTGTGTCACAGCCACGAAAAATTGACCACAGCCTTTTGAGTTGACTATCAAACTCAGCTATTCAAGTCAATGGTACTGCGCCACAATTATGAGCCAAACACTTGGCTCATGGTTGTGGTGCATTAGCATCATTATGAACTGCCATTTGGCCTCCTGAATAAATTACAGCAGCCACTTAGCTGCACTCTGAAAAGTGATCCACTGCGGATTACTTTTCAAAGCTTTGGCTAGCGTAAACCCAGCCGAATAACACTCATTGCAATGCTACCCATATTGCTGCCCTTAATATGGTGACAGTAATCTGACACCTATGCTGCACAGGTGCAAACTTATCAGATTGCTGTGGTACTGTTAAAAGGACAGGAATATGTTTGGAATAATTATAACAATGCTTTGGGATTTTAAAATGTTTGATTTTTATTTTGGGTTAGGAGCTTAGTTTAGTATTTGACATATACCAGTTTAGAAATATTATAATCATAAAGTGGATAAAGTTTGTAACATATAGATTAATTCCTGCTTGAAAAAAAAAGGGGGAAGTAGAAATTCTAGGTGATCTGCCAAAGAGGTGGTTGAGGAAAAGGGGAAGTAATTGTACACTGTGTAAGCCATGCATTGATTAACAAAATATACTTTTAATAATATGGATTAGATATACATGTATATGGGAATATGGGAAAAGAGGTGTTTAAGGGGAATATATGAAAATGTCTTGTATGGATGAAGTGAACGGATGAAGTGAGTAGATGGCGCCAATGAATGAGAATGCTTTTCATTATGTCAGGGGAAATTTGAGTTTATTATTTGAGAAGTACCGAAGGCAGAGGTTTCTGTTTATATCTTAAGATGTACACAAACAAAATGTTTATCCTATGAAATATTGTATGCCCTTACTCTGGGGGTAAAGGTTGCTCAGCCCCTGTTGCTTGTAATAAATGTTTAATATTAGGTCTAATACCTATATATGTATTTACAAATGTTTTTCTTTCGGGTTAAAAAAAAAAAATAATAATAATAAAGATTGATAATGGGTTTTGGGTTTTGGAAAAAAGGGAAAAGGGTGAAATTATCAATATTTTAAGAGTTGCTAAAATTAAGCAATTAGGACCAAAATAAAGTGTTACATATATTGAATCCGTGAAATGTTAAAAGTTTGGTGGGAAGTTTAAATACATTCTTGACAATTTTTTGGATATATTACTTTTTGGAATCCCCAAAGTTTTAGCTGTAGAGTGTTGATGATGAAATGTTGCTTTTCATAGTCAGATATATTAAAAAGTTAGGAAATTTAGTTCTGAGTCGGAATATGTTTTTGAGTAAAATGTTCTGTTCTGAGACCCCCGGCTTTCACCTAAGTCCAGAGGGAATAAGGAACGAAAGGTGTTTATTCTTCACTGAATCCTGCTGGGATATTGGGTTTTGGAAAATGTTCAGTTAAATGTATTGAATCTATAATGAAAACTGTTGCTAAGAAACATTTTATTCCTGCGTGCTTAATGGACTTATTGACTTCTGTTTGAATTAATGAGGAATATTATTTTTGGCACCTCCGATGGGTTAAAGGTTTTAGGTTGAGGTAGTTCTGTGGTTATCCTTGTTGAATGGAAAAGTATTTACCCTAGCCAGTATCCACCCCAGCCCCATTCACGTGAATAATTTACCCCATTCAATTACCCCCATTCTTGCCCCATTATCCGGATGCCTGCTGCTTGAAGGAATGACTACATATTTAACATGATAATCATTGTTGTTCATCTTTGCTATTCTGGCCACAGGAGAGATTCCCACAATATCACGGGTAAGACGCATGGCTACTCTCTGTTGTTAGTGCTGAAGCGAACTGGAGGTTGAAAGACACTCCTGTAAAAGTTCCTGGGTATGCCTAAGAGCCATGAAGCTGCCAACCCAAGGCCATGAGAATTCCAGGGAATACTGCGAGAAGGAGATCTGAGGTGCATGCCCAAAGACCCAAGCCTAGCCCAATGCATCAGTACCAGTCTGTCTGTAGATGTCAAGTTCAGTCCTTACAAAGATGCAAGTCTTATGGGGGGAGAATCTCCTGTTTACAGGGATAGCTACAGAACCAAATCCTTTTGAGGTGTCTAAAAAGTTTTGGGGACATTCATAAGCCATATAAGAGAGATTTTTATTTGTGTTCTTTTTTGAGGACTCTTTTTTCATTAACCTACAGACTCTCATGCCCCCTCCCTCATGCTTTTATGGACTGCCATGCCCCCTCCCCTTTATTTTTCATGGGCACTTGCTATACAGCTGAAGTTTTGATATCTACTTATTCTGATGTTCTCTGTGTTTGCATGCTTGGGATGATGGTACATTTCTGGGAAAGTAGTCCAGGTGAATGTTGAGGGCATATTGGGGGAACAGGGTTTGTAGTCGTCACCTTTGTGATAAAAAAGGTGGTTTAAAGGGTCTTGTAAAAAGCCCCCCATAATGTTTACACTGTTTTGGGTGATGTTATTGGAACCTAGGGCTTTAAATGTAATGTTTGTTTAGATGTACCTTTTGAATATTATTGTATAACCATTAAGCTTATGATTGAAATTGAAACTCAAAATTCTGAACTTGCAAATGTTCCACACACTGGCTGTCTGGGAAGATAAGGGTGTTTTTATATACTCTAAGTGACATAATAGTTCTGCCCACATACAGAGCCTAACATCATAATTGGCTAATTGAATAAGTAAAGGAAATATGTAATTTGGATGTGTACCCCTTTGGTGGGAAATGATTGATTACACCTCTCTTTTCCTATGTATTTAAGATCTTGTAATACCCAAGAATAAACAGACAGTGTGTACAATTCATCTGTGTCATATTACTTTGTATATGCTGTCTCCTGCATGCAGAGGATCCGGGTATAGGGAAACGAGGAATGCCGGCAAATAAGGTAAATGTAATATGATAATAATAAGGTGATAGTCAGGACTAGAAGTAATAGGTAAAAAGGTATATCCTAACAGGTGGCATTGCAATGAATGTTGTTAAAGGGGGGCACAGGCTGTGCACTGTACAGGAGGCATTTCTAGGAAAAATGCTGCTTTCTTGTTCTCTTCTCCCTCACCTTATTGATCATTGAAGGAGAGAAGCCTCACGGCTTAGAGTTCAGGTCAATAGTTTGTCTGCAAGCTTCTCCCTGCAGCAGAATCACCAATCCATCATGCACCTGAACTGATGGGAAGCCCGCGGGATGAACATTTAATTGCAGTTATGGACAGCACACTTTACCAATTGGCTGAGGAGGCAGTGGGAGGTGATGAAGCCTGTAACTACAGGCTGCACTGCCCCCTGCTGTCTCCTCAGCCAATGGGTAGCTTAAGCTGCCTCAGTTCCTCTGTAAAGACATCACCCTGCATAATCCCGAATCCCAGCCTGTACTGAAGGACTGACATTTATTATAATCAGGGCAAGTGTGAGTGTGCTGCTCCTGTCCCAGTCCCGCAGCTGAAAGGCTATAATAGCCTAGCTGCTGTGCCATTCACGGTTGCTCTGGGGGGGTTTTGATCCCCCTGACTGCTCCCTTATCTATGCCTCTCTATGTGTTTGTTTTACATAGCTAGTTATTATAGCATGGTGTAGTTTTTTTCTAGGAAAGTTTATAATAGCTTTTGGTACTGCAGCTTTGCATAAAATCACTATAGTGGGGACCACGAGATTTTTACATTACTGATTTCTTGTTCTGAAGCACTGTGCCTCTATGTGGAAGCAGTCATCTTGGTTGCTTCCATTTCAAAGTCTTTAGCAAGAACAGTAAACAGCACAATAGTGGCATCCCCAAACTCCCAAGACTAGCATTTAGAACAGTGGTTCTCAACTCCGGTCCTCGGGACCCCCCCCAATAGGCCAGGTTTGCAGGATAACTGAAATACATCACAGGTGATATAATTTGCTGCTCAGTGATTGCAGTGTTCTAATCTGCATCTCCCCAAGGTAATACTTAAAATCTGGCCTGTTGGTGGGTCCCGAGGACCAGAGTTGAGAACCACTGATTTAGAGGAAGCATTGCCTTGAATCTCACACTGCAGATATACAGTTATGAGGCTAGAGGCAAAAGGGTGCCTTGGCACACATACAGTACATACCAAGAAGTGCACTGCTATTTTTCCAGAGGAATTTAAAACAGAGGGTAAATCTGTTCAGGTACTGCTTGTGACCAAAACATATTGTATTTTTTAATGTTTGCTGTAAGGCTCCATGCACACTGGCCTTAAAAAATGTCAGTTCCACTGGCAGAAAGGAAACATCCATACAGAGCATTTTTTGTACAGATTTTAGACGAGTTTAGGAGAGTTTTGCATTTTTTTGCCGGAAAACTCCAATCGGAAATGCAAACGAGGTTTTTTTTTCCTGCCTCTAAACGTTGAGCTTAAAATATGCCTGTAATCATCCTATGTGCTAGAACACATAGAATAACATTGTTTGTTATGTTTGGATGTGGCGCTGTCTGAGCTTTGGGTATGAAAGATGAAATATATATCAATGCAAATGTGCTAGTGTAATGTGCTAGTTCCACAGTGTGCCTTTAAAGTGATCGGTATTTGATCTATGCTTACCTATAAAGTGCAAGTGTGCTTAAGTGGTAATGTGTACGTTCTACTTATAGTGCTTCAGATTCACATATCTTATTAATATGGATTAGCTTATATTGCATAAATAAACCACAGATACTAACGTAAATGATTAAAATATTTCAAAAATTAAATTGATAAAAAGACTTATAATTAAGATGTGCAAAGTCCAAATAGTGTGCTGGTGTGCATGTGCTAGTTTTCCCAAAAAGGACCAAAGTAAAATGTGTTCATGGACCAGATAAAAAAATCACAGTTTTAAAAAATCCTTTTGTTATATGTGATGTAAATGGTTGATCAGATTTTTCCAATCCTAATCCAGATCCTTAGCAGGTGTCAGTTTATAACCAGTTCTATGTGCAGTTGAGGTGCAAAGTGCTCAAAAGTGACAGTCCATTAATCTTCTATGTTTGGAACCCTTGAAGAAAGGATGTGATTCACGCGTGCTCCCCCAATGTTCCCCTCCTTACCAGAGGGCACTACCCCTGCAGGAGTTAAGTGCCTATCTTTGTCTTTGATCCTCGGTTGTTCCTGATGGTAGCAGCTCCGTCCATGCGTGTCAAGGAGAAAAACAAAGAGGGGATTCCATAGTGTAGTTGTCAAAAAAACAAAGGTTTATTCAAAGAACAGGGACAAGTCAAAAATCCAAATATTTAAAAACGTTTAAAAATGTTTAAAAACATAGATCCGAACCTCGTGACAAGTGTGTTAAACCAGGCTCGTGATGGATGTATGAAGTAAGGGGACTAGGTCTTATCTATTCATCCTCCTGGTGCCGGCGTGTACTCGCTCACTGGGAGGAAGCCCCTCCGGCTTCCTGCAGTGTGAAAAACAGTCGGCTGCAGCACGCTAACCCAGGACCGGAAGTGACGTACGGACCAATGATCGCTCGGCTAGGTGGTCACCTGACACGTTTCGTCGTAGGACGTTTTCAAAGGTGTGCCTAGCTGAGCTATGTAGTGCCTTATATCTGTAAACCCATGGGCGGGGTCTATCCTGCTTTTGCAAACTGTAAGACCAGCTTCATCTATGGTCTATATTTGTAATAGCCCTATGCAAGCACTATGCACCTCTTTTTTACTCACTAGGTGCACCCTCCAGATGTTTATACATCACGGCATGCCCTAAACACTTCTTTCCTGTAATATATAAAAAATGTATACTGGTAAACATGTCAAGTTTTAAAAACAGTAATTTTTTAATTCTTTTAATTCTTTTTATCAAATTCATGTTTCTAAAAAATGGATACTATTAGACATATTCCAATTAAAGTTCACTCTCTCTCCATTACAGACTGCGTTGATTCATGCGGGAGGAAAGTTTGAGCCTGTATGAACAATGCAATCAATTAAACATATAAGCAGGATAGACCCCCGCCCATGGGTTTACAGATATAAGGCACTCCATAGCTCAGTTAGGCACACCTTTGAAAAGTCCTACGACGAAACGCGTCAGGTGACCACCTAGCCGAGCGATCATTGGTCTGTACGTCACTTCCGGTCCCGGGTTAGCGTGCTGCAGCCGACTGTTTTTCACACTGCAGGAAGCCGGAGGGGCTTCCTCCCAGTGAACGAGTACACACTGGCACCAGGAGGATGAATAGATAAGACCTAGTCACCTTACTTCATACATCCATCACGAGCCTGGTTTAACACACTTGTCACGAGGTTCGGATCTATGTTTTCAAACATTTTTAAACGTTTTTAAATATTTGGATTTTTGACTTGTCCCTGTTCTTTGAATAAACCTTTGTTTTTTTGACAACTACACTATGGAATCCCCTCTTTGTTTTTCTC
>BLSH010135433.1:40714-53593 GCA_018402905.1 Glandirana rugosa
ACACCCCCCTTACATCGGGGAATTGTAAGGTATTATAGTGGAAATTCACTAGAGGTTGTAGACTTCCTCGGTACCGACATAACTTATCTTTTCCCATCCATAGGGTATGTCCCAGTTCCGGTGGTGTCGTTACGGGGGGGGTCTAGACCATAGTGACACGAATGCTACCTAAGGACTCCTCCTATTTTCCTATATTTGTAATTATTCGTTGGTCTTTTTGTTTTGTTGTGATTAGTCCTCCTATTTGGAGGGTCTTGTCTAGTCCCTGAAGTTAAAAAGGGGTACCTCGTGGAAGGGTACTACGGGGGCGGATCCTTACTGAGGAGTATAACGGATCCGTTTCACGGTAAGGCTACCTCTTTTCCCCCAGTCCCTCCCCTTCTCCCCCTTTCCAACCCCCTTCTTCCCTTTTCCCTCTATATCCCCATCCCTCTCCCCCTCTCCTCCTTTCCCCCTCTTCCCCTCCCTGACCCCCTTTTCTCCATCGGAATGGCACTTTGCCTAGGCAATATGAGGAGTCATTCCTAGGCGGGGGCATCATGGGAAGGTGCTCCATGGGGAAAAATTGAAGTCCCTGATCTGTTCTGGGAGGTTTATCCTCCTGATTAGTGTTGTTTTGTTTTTCTGGTTGCTTATTAATGTTTATATCCTTTTATCCTCCTCAGGAATCCATCGTAAGCACAGTGATACCAGATCTGGGGGGGGCATTGCTGTGGTGGCCTTGACCCTGTATGGGATACCTACCCTTTTCTATTCAATACAGCCATGGCTCCTTCAGATGTTGGAGATCACTTAAAGGTGATATTATGGAATGTTAAGGGGCTACATTCCCCCCACAAGTGTATGCAATCTTTGAGGCACTTGAAACATTTGAAAGCAGATGTGGCCCTCCTACAGGAGACACACCTTGGTGAAGATGATCTGTCGCAGGTCTGCAAGCTCTGGGTAGATAAGTTCTTTGGCTCTCCAACTGTGGGCCACAAAGGTGTAGCCATTTTACTTAACAAAAACCTTTCCCACACAGTACGCCCTGTTGAAGCTGACTCGGTTGGTCGCAGGCTTACCTTCCATTTAACTCTTGCTGACCATGACATTGCTAGCTCTAAAGTATATGCTGTTAATTCCCTGGGGCAGTCCTGCTTCCAAGACTTTACATCGTGGGTCCTACAAGTCCCTGAACCTCACCACCTTATCGGGGAAGATTTTAATATGGTCATTCACCTGACCGAAGATTGCACCCCGGGGCCATCTAAATGTCCCTCCCTTGCTGACACCCCTACACCATTAGCCCAATCGATCCACGTGCTCCATCTCACAGACATTTGGCGCACCGCACCCTACCGATAGAGAATTCACTTTTTTTCATCCCCTCATAATTCATTTTCCCGCACCGACTATTTGTTCTGCTCTGCTAACATACTTCCCCTGGTTTCTTTTTTGACCATCGAGAATATCTCGGATTACTCCCCCATTTGTGTTTAGGTTTAAGGACACGCGGCCCCTCGTCCATCTAAAACTTGGTGCTTCCCCTCTTTTATGGCCAACAACGAGGATTTTAAAGGGACCATACAATCTGCTTGGGCAGGATACGTTGAAACTAATAGAGAACATCTTTCCTCCCCTAACTTGTTTTGGGAGACAGGGAAAGCCTTTCTCAGAGGGCGCATCATTTCATACACCTCACAATTCAAAAAACAAGCACGTATGCGATATATACAAACCAGTGACTCTCTCTGCTTAGCCCACCGCGTTTTGACAGTATCTCGCACCCCAGAAGACAACACGCATGCTTGACAAGAAGCCAAACTTACATTTGACCACTGGTCTGCGCAACAGGAGACCATCAGACAATCATACTATTCTCTCCTGTATCACCAGCATGGTAATAAAGCAGGCAAGCTTTTGGCTAAACTCTGCTCCGGTCACCACCCGCCTACACATATTGGAGCCATGCAAGACCCTAACAGGAACATTGTCAAATCGCCCTCTGAGATCAGCTCCCTCCTGACTAATTTGTATATGTCTCTCTACTTGGAAGACCCTATAGATATGGTAACGGTGTCCAAACTATTCACGGGAACCAAGCTGCCCACTCTGTCTCTCGAGCAGATTGAGACTTTGAATGCCCCGATAACCCTTGAGGATATATGCTCAACCATTAAATCTCTTGCCTCAGGGAAGGCTCCTGGTTGTCTGCGGAATTATATAAATTGACATTAGAATTTATCCCTGATACATTATCCCAAGTCTATGGGTCGATATGGGCGGAAGGCACATATCTAACCTCAGGCTCCCAAGCTTATGTCAAACT
The DNA here is from genome assembly GCA_018402905.1 of Glandirana rugosa. Lineage (NCBI taxonomy): Eukaryota > Metazoa > Chordata > Amphibia > Anura > Ranidae > Glandirana > Glandirana rugosa. The sequence goes on from BLSH010135433.1 coordinate 43,026, forward strand.
TATTGCTAAAAAGGACAAAGATCCCCTTCTGCCTGGCTCCTATAGGCCTATATCCCCCATCAATGTCAATGCTAAAATCCTCTCCAAGATAGTTGTGTCTCAGATCGCACACCTTCTCCCATCGCTTTTCCACCCTGCATAGTCGGGCTTCGTACTGGGGCGTTCAGCTATTCTTAACATCGAAAAATCCTCCTGGCCCTTGAATATGTTAGGACTCACCCTGACCATGATACAGCTATTATATCACTCAATTCTGAAAAGGCTTTTGATAACATTAGCTTCTCCTGGCTGTTCATGGTCATGAAAGCCTTTGGCATGTCAGGCCCTATCCTGGATTTTGTCCGAAAGATGTACACATCCCCTACTGCGCATCTTGTCACCCCGAATGTTATGTCCCCCGACATTCCATTGACTAAAGGCACACACCAAGGGTGCCCCCCCCTCCCCCTTACTCTTCAATATTGCCATAGAACCGCTCTCCAGAATTCTTAATTCTCCAAAAGGGATTAGCGGTGTCACGGTTGGCAATCAAACCTTTATTTCGGCTCTTCTCACCGATGACATTCTCCCTTTTTCAGCCAACCCCTCTTCAGACATTACCTATCTACAGGACCTCTTTGCGACCTTCTGGGCCTGCTCTGGTCTATGAATTAATTTTGACAAAAGTGAAATTTTGCCTCTAAATCCACGGCTTTCTGGGGCTTGGACACAATCATCTCCATTCCTAGTGGCTAAGCATCACATAACATACCTTGGACTGCGTATTGGCAGGGAGCCTTCTTCTCTGTATAGTTTGAGCTACCCCCCAGTCAAAGGCAAGATTGTACAGGAGCTGGAAGCATGGGCAGCCCTCCCCCTCTCGCTTTTCAGGAGATGTCATCTTATCAAAATGGTATCCTTTTCTAGCCTGCTTTATCCCCCACAGACTCTCCCGTTACTCCTTAAACATATTGATGTCCAAAAAATCCACACTGCCCTACTCACTTTCCTCTGGCAGGGCAGGAAACCCAGAACTGCACTTCAAAGACTTTACCTTCTGAAGAGCAAGGGCAGGGTCGGCCTGCCCAAGATTAGATTTTATAACCTCTCGTGCCTACTAAGACAAGCTTTAGACTGGCTATCTGAAAACTCCTGGTATTCCAACTACATGCTGGAGAGAGTCCTGGTGTCCTCATTCAACTTCCAGGCTGTTCTCCACTCTAAGCTATCTGCCTTACCACTCCTTCTGAGGGCCAACTTATTAATTAAAGACACCCTTATCACCTGAAAGGAGGTGAGGAGGCTCCTGGGCCTGCCCTCCAACATATCCCGTTACCTGCCCATATTAGGAAACCCTATGTTCCCTTCGACTAAAGCATTCGCCCGATGATCCTCTCTTGGTCTGAGGACTGTCGTCCAGGTTATCAACCCTGCCCAGGGAACTATCAGACCCTTTTCCAAGCTGGCAAATAAATATTTCATACCATCCTCTCAGGTGTTCTACTATTACCAGTTAATGAGCTACCTCAAATCATGCTTCTGTCCATGTCAAAATCCTTGCCAATCATCTTTCATTGACACTTTGCTTACCAAGGGCCAGTACTCTATTTCAGAGATCTATTCTAGCCTCATCGAACATCAGGCCACCAAATACTCTCTGGTCTCCTTCCACTCTTGGTCATCACCAGCACAGATCCTTGCCGGATACCAAAAAGTTTGTTCACTAATGAAATCTGGTGAGAGACTCAATTCAAAACCACCCATCAAGCATATTTCCCATTTCACTACAGCTCAACGGATCCCTCTCTCTGATCTTGCCCCTGGTGCTCCACAACTAGACCTTCTCTCTTCCACAAACTTTGGACCTGTCAAAAGATCTCCACCTTTTGGGACCAGGCACTAAAATGTATTGACAAGATCCAGCAAATTGCTCTACCTAAGGACCCCATGCTATGTCTTTTTAGTTCCAACCCCTTACTCGGCTCTTCATTTGCACTCACAAATTACTCTATCCCTCAGTGGGTCCACACCTGCCTTCTGGCCGCCCGAAGGACTATTGTGCAGACTTGGATTCATACTAACCCACCTCAGATTACACAGGTGAAACAAGCACTCCAAGGCCCCTTTTCATGGAAAAATGGAATACCATCACCCAGGATTTCGAGTCCTCAAAACATTTCATTGCCAGATGATGTCAATATATGGAGTGCTCCTTTACCCCAGCGGAAATTTCTCAACACATGCAACCTTTTCATTTCTCAGACTGGTACTTAAGAACTGTTTTTGACAACACTCTGGGTAAACTTAAAATCAAAGATACTTCTGATCCCCAGATCCACCCAGGTTTCCCCCTCGACATTCCCAAGGCTTTACTAATCCTTCCATAATCTTATAACTGTTTTTGACTTAGACATCTACAGGTATATGATCCCATGCTACTACTTAGGTATTCTGTACACATGCTTCCACTCCTCAGTGTTCAGTGGCTAGTTCAGTAAACCATTCTTACAATGGTTTACTGAACTAGCCACCCTAGCGCAACCAGATTCTCAGCTACCAGATACGCTACTTTTATATTTGGTTCAATATATTGAAGTTGTATCTGTTCAACTTTATGCTTGATTATGTGGAGGTCATGCTTTAGGCTCTGTGCCTTTACAAACTTAATTCTCTAACTGTCAGTATTGACCTTGACACCCTGCCTTTGTATTGTAAATGCAAAAATCTTGAATAAACATATTTAAAAAAAAAAAGGTCAAACAAACTGACACTTTGTTGCAAAAAGCCTAATTGTGTATAATCAAAATAAACCAAGACATATATATAAAAAAAGTGCCTGACAACAATATACAAATAAAAAAACTATAATATGTAAAAAAAAGTCTCCACATACATATGGTTAAAAAACCTTTAGGTATGGGATAGCACTACAATTCTCATGACAAGGAAACCCCTGGGGGGACCAAGATACCGAAAGCAAACAAATTGTTATATGAGTATCATATGCATATCACTGTGTGCAGACTCTGTGTCAAGACTAGGGATGGGCCAAACAGACCGCTGTTCGGTTCACACCAGAACTTTTGAACACCGCAAAAGTTTGGACACGAATAACGAACTCCATTAAAGTCAATTGGATCCGAACATCAAAAATCAAAAGTGCCAATTTTGAAGGTTTATATGCAAGTAATTGGGCATACAATGGTTATAGGGATCTGGGTCCTGCCCTGGGGGACATGTATCAATGAAAAAAAAGTTTGTAAAAAACGTCATTTTTAAATGAGCAGTGATATTTTGATATTTAAAGTGAAAGCATAACAATGAAAAATTCCTTCCAATATAGTACCTGGGGGTTCCCTTAGTGCAACTGTAAAGTGGCAGATCTGTACCATGTCTAGAATCTGCTGCAGCAATAATTGCATTTATAAAGTCCAAAAAAATGACATTTTCCCTGCAAGCTGCCTTTATTTTGTTCAGCAACAGCAGGGGAGCCAGTGTGTATGATGAGGACACAATGTAGTTCACTGGGAACAAGATTAGAGATTTTTTGGATACATTCTGGTGTCAGTTTGACTTTGGATAGAAGTAAAGGGTGCAGAAAAATTGGGCATTGGGTGTTGGTGATGCCTTCACACCATAACCCTATAGAGGTGCTCTTTATGAAGGCAAGAATTGGCCTTTGTGTAAAAAAAAATGCTATGATATGCACCTGTCAAACAGGTGCAGAAAAATTGGTCTTTGGATGTCGGTGGTGCCTTCCCACCGTAGCCCTATAGAGGTACTCTTGATGAAAGCAAGAAATGGTATTGCTGCAAAAAATTGCAATGATATGCACCTGTCAAACAGGTGCAGAAAAATTAGTCTTTGTGTGTCGGTGGCGCCTTCCCACCGTAACCCTATAGAGGTGCTCTTGTTGAAGGCAAAAAAAATTGCAATGATATGCACCTGTCAAACAGGTGCTGAAAAATTGGTCTTTGGGTGTTAATTGTGCCCATGAAACCTATACCAATAACATTCTTCCAGATTAAATGATTGAACACCCTCAAAGCTAGGTAGCCTTGAAGTCCTGCAGAGATTCCACATACCAAAAAAAATTAATCAGTGACTGGGGCTTCATAGCTGGTAATCCAGGACTGATTCATTTTTATAAAAGTCAAATGATCCACGGAGTCTGTGAACAGACGCATTCTATGATCTGTAATGAAACCTTCTGCTGCACTGAATGCCCGTTCTGAAAGCATGCTGGATGCAGGGCAGCGCAACAACTCAATAGCATACTGGGAAAATTCTGGCCAGTGGTCTATTCTCATGACCCAGTAAGCCAGTGGATCATCAACTGGAAAGCTGTCCATCTCTGTTTTGGCCCCCGAGGTAATCGTCCACCATGTGATGCAGACGCTGCCAATGGGATGTGGAAGCTGACAGCCCTGGGCGATGAGGACTAAAAAATTACTAAATGCATCACTTAGGCGGATGCTTTCTCCAACGCTCCGCTCTTGACCAACAGAAGACTCAAAACTACATTTTCCACGACACTGTAACCTACTGGAGTCAGGAAAAATGTTTAATAAAATCCTCTTTAACGTGTCCTCAAGAGATTTTATCTTCTGCATTCTCTGTGGGGATGGGATGAGTTCTGAAACCTTCCCCTTATAGCGGTGGTCAAGGATGGTTGCCAACCAGTAATGACCATTCTCCGTTATGCCATGTATTCTAGGGTCCTTTCGCAGGCTTTGAAGCATGTTACCCATGCGCCTTAAATTTGCCAAGGCTTGAGAAACAGGCTCCTTGGGGTCATTCAGGATGACAGCATCTGGAACTTCATCCTCCCAGCCACGTACTACTCCCAAGGGTCCTGGGGTTGGAAAGCCATTGCTTACAGATTGACGCATGTCTTCCTCTTCTTCAAAGCCTGCAAAAGTGCCAGAATCCTCCTCCTCCCCTCTCTCCACCTGTGTGTTCTGTGACATAGGAATGATGGTGTCTGGATAAAGTGGGCCTTGAGAGGAAAGGAAGTCCTCCTCTTCCTCCTGCTGCTCTGCCTCCAGTGCCCTGTCCATAATGCCACGCAAAGTCTGCTCCAGCAGGAACACAACAGGGATTGTGTCACTGATGCATGCACTGTCATGGCTCACCATCCTTGTGGCCTCCTCAAATGATGACAACACAGTGCATGCATCCTTAATGAACAGCCATTGGCGTGGGGAAAAAAAGCAGAGGTGGCCTGAGCCTGTCATTGTGCCGTACTCACACAGGTACTCGTTGACTGCCCTCTGCTGCATGTATAGCCACTGCAGCATTGTCAAAGTCGAGTTTCACCTGGTGGGCATGTCACAAATCAGGCGGTTTATGGGCAGGTGGAATTTCTGCTGAATTTCAACCTACCAAGCACTGGCTGTGTATGACCGCCTTAAATGGCTACAGACTTTTCTGGCCAGCTTTAGCACATCTTCCAACCCTGGGTACGTACTTAGTAAACGATGCACCACCAAATTGAGGACATGTGCCAGGCATGGCACATGGGTCAACTTTCCCTGTTCAAGGGCGGACAGGACGTTTGAGCCATTATCACACACTGCCATTCCTGGCTCCAGCTGGCGTGGTGTGAGCCACCTCTGGCCTGTCCCTGCAGAGCTGCAAGAATCTCTTCTGCGGTGTGGTTCCTGTCCCCTAGACACACCAGCTGAAGCACTGCATGGCACCTTTTAGGCTGACTCATGGAACAGCCCTTTGAATGCTTAGGGAGTACCTGATGTTCATAGGACAATTCTGCAGAGGAGGGCATGGAAATGGTGGAGGAGGAGGGGGAGGAGGAGGAGGTAGAGCTCACAGGTCTGGCATCATCACCACCAGCTGTATGGAGACGTGGGGGCACAACAAGCTGCAGCACCGAGCCCTGTCCTGCATCCTTCTGAGTTGCAAGTAGCGTTACCCAGTGTGCTGTGAATGAAATATATAGTCCCTACCCATGCTTGCTAGACCATGTGTCAGCAGTCATGTGGATTTTATGGCCGACTGCCTTGCCCAACGATGCCAGAACATTCCCTTCCACATGATGGTAGAGAGATGGAACGGCCTTACGTGAAAAGTAGTAGCGTCTGGGAACCTGTCAACCTGCCGTAATGACTAAGCTCGGAGACACCGAGTGAAGCCCGTCTACCTACCTGTACGTGTATCTACCTGTGTTCATACCTGTACATGCCATTTGGAAATAAACTGCAAGCTGAAAATATTTAGTGGAGTGCAACCTACTTGTTTTGCATATGGGAACCTGCCATTGTGGAACAGCACATTGTGCAAATTCACGTAATTCACGGAAGGGGGCAGAATCCTCCAGGCTGAAAGGCAGAAGTTGGAGAGCCAACAGCTTTGACAAGCTTGCATTTAGATGCTGGGCATGTGGGTGGCAGGGACTGTATTTTTTTTTTCCGCTGCCACAAATGGGGCAGAGAAATGTGCCGGCGGTGTGCTGCTGGCAGATGTGCTGCTAGGACCTGGGTCACCTTGTGCTATACCATCATCCCTGTCAGTGGAGGCTGCTGAGAGGTAATGACTCGGTATAGCAGGGGCAGACTGAAGTGGGTAAGGAGGAGGAGGGACAGGTTTGTGCCCCTTTTGTGTGGCTTTTAGGTGCTCCTGCCAACGGCTGAGTGGTTGGACGTTAAATACCTTGTTAAGCATGTGTTACCCAAATGGCTGGTGTTTTTTCCACCTTTGATGTGCCTGAGACGCAGTTTGCAGATAGTAACAGTGCGATCTGCTGCAGATGTGCTGAGAAAAGGCCCAGACAGCTGAGCTTTACAAAAAGAGGAGAGAGTTTGGGACTTTAAATGAGACCATGTGGACCATGCGTCTCCATCCCTAATGTATACATACATAAAAAATGGGGGTCGGGACTTTAAATGAGGTATACATTGATGCGATTTCAAACAAAGATACCAAATAATGTAAATGTTTATTATTGAACATTGGCAACAATACCATGCAATGATAGGTACATAATACATAATGGACATAATAAACATGTAAACAATATATAGCAGACTTATTGCACATGATTAAAAATAGGTTGATAAAAGACAAGCTCCAAATGGTGGAGTGCTGACAGCACATACAATAACCTGGGTAAACACATTTGCATCTAGAATATGCCCGACAATGTTTCGTGGCAGTAGGGCCACTCTTCAAGGGCTGATGCGAAATTAATAGAATCTGAAAAAGACATGGGCATTTCACTAAGGCACAAGCAAAGCGACCCTGCTGGGAAAGCCAAAAAATGATAAATAATAAAAAATGATTAATAGCTGTAGATTGAATACATAATTAGCTACTTACACAAACCAGCATGCGCATGACAGTGGGCTGAGATAGGCGGGCTGACATGGACGTCCATACCGGGAGCTGAGGTGTTGTTTGTGGTATGGGGAAGCACAGAGAAGTGATAATTGGTGTCAGATTGTCCCAACAACAGGAACGCAGAGGTTCCAATCTGTAGTGTATGTAAGGTGTAAAGGAAAATTGAATTGACAGAGGTCTGGTCCAAGGGAGTAAAAGCAAAAGACCCATACACCAAGGAAAGGTGATAGGGATAGGAGACAGCAACTGTGTAAGTTATAGTTGTGAGGATAGGCTGTGAAGCCAGGTGGACACAGATATTGCAGCAAAATGTATTATGAACCAGGGGCGTGGCTTGGCGAGCGCAGGAAATGGGCGCTTAGGAGACGAGCTCCGGGAACCGGCTCTACAATCCTACTGCATCGCAGCTTGCTGTACACTCGAAGATGGGCAGAATCACAAAATCGGGCACACATTCACGACAGCAACGTTCGGCCACCTTTTCCGCAAACAAAAACATCACAGACCTATTCAGATTCCAAGAGAAAGGGAAGAGACACTCTGCCACTTCCAAGATGGCGATGGGCACAGAGCACGAGGAGGACGAGGATTTCGACACAGCCTCACTTGCCGCCTCTGAAGACCTGGTAAAAGACACCTCACCCACTGACCAACCCCTCACTTATTCAGATATGTCCGAAATTGCTGCGGACATCAAACGATCTTTCTCCACTGCCTTCTCGGACCTCAAGGCTGAGATCCATACACTATCCGAACAGATCACAGCAAACGACAGAGCAGGGAGAAACAGGGAGAAAGCCATTAAGCGACTTGAACATGTCACGGCCACCCACTCCCAACATTTGATCTCAATCAATCGCCACCTTGAGGACCTGGATAACAGGGGGAGGAGACATAATCTGAGGGGGGTCCCCGAATCGGTCCCTTCGGATCAAATAAAATCCGCGTTATGCGCCATATTTAACAACCTAATGGAAAGACCAATAGAAGCTCCAAATGACTTTGACAGAGCACACAGGGCTCTGAGACCCAGAGCTTCTGATGACTCCCCTCCCAGAGACATTGTCTGCTGTTTGAATAGTTTCCCTCTGAAAGAAGAAATATTACAAAAAGCCAGACAAAAAGATCAAATAACATTCAACGATTAAAACATCCAGATCTATCAGGACTTTTCCCTGATTACTCTGAGTAACAGGAGGGCCATTAAACCTTTACTGGAGGTATTGAGAAATAAAGGCATAAACTACAGATGGAAGTTCCCCTTTGCACTTCAGGCAAACGATGATGGGAAACAACATCTTCTAAGAACCCCAGATGAATTGCCACAATTCTGTGAACAACTACAGATAAACCTTATAGACTTACCTGAGTGGTACAAAGACTTTCGTCTGCCTCCCCCTGTACCCCTTAATACATCATCCAGCAGAGCTACACCCTGCAAATCACCATATCAGGCAGGAGGGAAAAAGCCAAAATACTCTGATTCTCAGGGCCAACTTTTCACCCCAAACAAAACACCAAGGGCAAAAGGAAAATTCTGATGTACCTACACATTGACACTTGTTCTATGACCCAAACCAGTTCTACGGTCTAACTTCTCTCTTCTGTTGCCCTTATTAAAGCTTATATTATTTTGACTTGGAGCTGTAACTCTGGTGCTGTTGAATGCAAGGCTGCTCTCAGATTGGTAAAGTATATGAAACCTTCATTTAACCCAAGGGCTGAATAAGATAGACTGCAATATACAGCTCTCTTTTCAGCAGACTTTCTATACCCTAAATATCTCTTATGAAAAATTTGGCGTCATAAAGACACTATTTTGCGCACGAGATTCGGATATACTCCCATGATCTTGGCAAGTAATTTTTCAATATGATCACGATTGATAGTCTCCAGGTAAAATTATTTCACTAACCTTGTAAGACAATTTCTTTTCATGCCATAAGGAACACATCACTCCATCATAGGTTATCGCAACTTTGGTATTTCTTTACTATTTGACTGCTGAGTTTGATGGGCTCCCAGGTTCGCTCTTCACCTACCTATTGGGACATAGATGCTACCCCCTCCCTTAGAAGGTGTAGGGCCAAGGTGCCTCACAGATAGTAACTAGTGTTGAGCGATCCCGGACTGTAAAGTTCGGGTCCGTAAAGAACTTTGGGGTGTCCGGGACCCGGACCCAGACTTTTCAAAAAAAGTCCGGGTGCGGGGTTCTGGTAATTTTAATGACATTTTTTAAAAATGCTGTAAAAAAGCCCAGGAAGGTCCTAGAGGCCTGCAAAAGGAAGGAAAATGGGGGTAAGGGTGGGACAAGTGCCCTACAAAGAAATGGGGACAGGGAAATAACTTTAAATATTTAAAAAAAATAAAAACATACAAAAGCAAAAATGGAGATCATCTTCAAAATGGGTCTGAAAAGTATTAATTAACGGTAGAAGCCATAGACATGTTCTAAAATCATCTTCAAACTGTGTCAAAAAAGTATAAATAAGCCGGGAGAACCCATATCACTGTTCTGCAAAATGTGTGTGTCACTTTAAATGAAACCGGGAATAAGTGCACATCTGTTCTGCAAAATTATTTTAAGTCTGTGTGTCACTTTAAATGAAACCGTGAATAACTGCACATATGTTCTGCAAAATTATTTTAAGTCTGTGTGTCACTTTAAATGAAACCGTGAATAACTGCACATCTGTTCTGCAAACTTATTTTAAGTCTGTGTGTCACTTTAAATGAAACCGTGAATAACTGCACATCTGTTCTGCAAACAGAACATGTTCTTCACACATCTGTTTATTCTGTGTCACTTTTATTATTGCCGCTAATAATAATTCAACATCTGGTGAAGAACACATCTGTTTAGTCTGTGTCACTTTTAATATTGCCGCTAATAACTTAAGTCAACATCTGGTGAAGAAAACATCTGTTTAGTCTGTGTCACTTTTATTATTGCCGCTAATAATAAGTCAACATCTGTTCTTCATACATCTGGAAATAGTTTAGAGCACTTTACCTAAAACCGGGGAGGAACCATACACCTGTTCTTCAAACATCTGGAATCTGTGTGTGAAACTACAGCATAGAGAAGAGCAGGCATATGGTTTCGCTCTTCACACACAGTTTGCAGATGTTTTCAGAACAGTGATATTATATCACTGATATGATATCACTGTTCTTCAAACATCTGCAAACGGTGTGTAAAGAGCGGAACCATATGCCTGTTCTTCTCTATG